>CM069136.1:79088297-79611770 GCA_035221665.1 Okamejei kenojei | reverse complement strand
TTTCTTTCTGTTGGGGGGGAGAGTCATGGCCATTGCGGCTCCTGATAAGTTGACATGTTCCCTCCTCGGGTAGTCTGCCTTGACCGCTGAGTTCCTCCAGCACCTCTGTGTTTTTTGTTTGGGCTCTGAAGTTGATAGGATAAGGACCCCTGTGTCTAGGTTAAATCCCTGTCTGTGGTGGGCTCAGCGGTACGGTTCGGGGCATCGGGGAGAGGCGCATCCAGCAACAATAAGAACGGTTTCACAGGCAATGGATAACAGGAAGCGGGCGGTGCAGCATACTCCATATATGTCAGTGCAAGGTAACCTCTCAACTCTGATCCCTTGTGATCGCACTGAACAGGGAGAGTAAGCTCCACCGCCCGCTGTGATGTTATTCCATCGCCACTGACCCACTTCGCTTTATGATCTTTGCTCTTGAGCTGTACCCCACTGTTTTCATACGAGATAGCACCGAGCCAACTGCACCCAGTAGGTGCGCGGCGCGCTGCAGTGATATGACACGAAGCCGCTGAGATGGCAGTCGATTCCGCTGTCCGGTGATGCAGGCCGTTGTAGGTCCACGTGAGGCTGCTTCTCCTCCCCGGCCACAATAAGGTAGCTCCACGCCCGGAGAAATCCCACAATTTTAGAATGAGTGGAGATGCATGGCCTTTCTTGCTAACGATGACGTTGTTGAAAAATCGTCATGTTTTTTTTTGAAATACCTTTTTTTTACTCCACCTTTTTTTTACTTGTCCAGCTGCCAATTTAAGAGTGCCCACGGGTTAAACACGTTAGACACACGAGACACTAAGGACAACGCACGGGCCCTATGTTATTACAACGAGTTAAAATGTTTCAATTTTTATCTTGAAACAGTGAATTTGACTCGTAGAAAAAATCAAACATGTTTGATTTTTTTCGACGAGTTATCAAGTTTCACGGGTACCTGCCGTTAGCGCCACGAGTGGACAAGTTAATCGCTGTTGAGTTCGTCGTTGCCGCTACGTTCCTCGGTACGTGATCACCACGAGTGGAAAATCGGGGTCACTCGTGGGCCAACTCGCACTGTGAGACGGGTTTAAGGCAACCTCTGGATTTGGAGGACCTCCATTCACTACTGTGTCAGGAACTTTCAGCTGTGAAGCAGAAATCTGTCACAAGATTGACAAGATTGATGTACGTTCTAGAGGAGGTGAAGGAGGATGGGTACAGAGCAGAGAGGCAGGTGGGTGTAAAATGGGGATAGAAGCAATAGAGAGCAAGGTGAAAAATAAAAGTGACAGGCAGACAAAACCAGGGCAAAATCAAAAAAAAGGGCCACTTTTCAACATAATTGTATAAGGGGTAAGACAAGGACGAAGGCTTTGTGTCTCAATGCAAGGAGTATTCGTAATAACGTGGATGAGTTGAACATGCAGATTTATGATATAGTTGGGATCACGGAGACATGGCTCCCAGGGTGGGTGACCAAGGGTCTGGGAGAGCTCAACATCCAAGGATATTCAATATTCAGGAGGGATAGAGAGAAAGGAAAAGGAGGTGAGGTAGCGTTGCTGGTTAGAGAGAGGAGATTAACGCAATGGAAAGGACGCCGACATTAGTTTGGAAGGATGTGGAATCGGTTATGGGTTACAGCTGCAAAACACTAAGGGGCAGAAAAACTCTGGTGGGTGTTGTGTACAGGCCACTTAACAGTAGTAGTGAAGTTGGGGATGGTATCAAGCAGGAAATTAGAAATGCGTGCGGCAATGGCAAAACAATTATAATGGGTGACTTTCAATCTACATTTAGATTGGGTTAAATCAAATTGGCAGGGGTGCTGAGGAAGAGGATTTTTTGGAATGTATGCGGGATAGTTATTTAAATCAACATGTAGAGGAACCAACAAAGAGAGCGGGCTATTTTAGAGTGGGGTATTGAGTAATGAGGAAGGGTTAATTAGCAGTCTTGTTGTAAGTGTCCCCTCGGGCAAGAGTGACCATAATATGGGTTGAGTTCTTCATTAGGATGGAGAGTGACATTGTTAATTCAGAAACAATGGTTCTGAACTTAAGGTAACTTTGAGGGTATGAGACGTGAATTGGCCAAGATTGACTGGCAATTAAATTCTAAAATGGTTGACGGTGGATATGCAATGGAAGACATTTAAAGACTGCCATGGATGAACTACAAAAATTGTTCATCCCAGTTTGGCAAAATAATAAATCAGGAAGGTAGTGCATCCATGGGATAACAAGGGAAATCAAGGATAGTATCAAAGCAAAGGATGATGCGTACAAAGTAGCCAGAAAAAGCAGCAATACCAGAGGACTGGGAGAAATTCAGAGACCAGCAGAGGTAGGACAAAGGGCTTATAATTGGAAGGAAAAATAGATTATGAAAGAAAACTGGCAGGGAACATAAAAACTGACTGCAAAAGTTTTTATAGATATGTGAAGAGAAAGAGATTAGTTATAAAACAAATGTAGGTCCCTTGCAATCAGAAACAGGTGAGTTGATCATTGGGGAACAAGAATATGGCGGACCAATATAATAACTACTTTGGTTCCGTCTTTCACTAAGGAAGACATAAATAATCTGCTGGAAATAGCAGGGGGACCGCGGGTCAAAGGAGAATTGAGTGAAATCAGATTAGTCGGGAAGTGATGTTGTGTAAATTGAATGGATTAAAGGCCGTTAAATCCCCAGGCCAGATAGGCTGCATCCCAGAGTACTTAAGGAAGTAGCTCCGGAAATAGTGGATGCATTAGAGATAATCTTTCAAAACTCTTTAGATTCTGGAGTAGTTCCTGAGGATTGGCGGGTAGCAAAACGTAACCCCTCTTTTTAAGAAGGGAGGGAAAGAGAAAACGGGGGAATTACAGACCAGTTAGTCAAACAACGGTAGCGGGGGAAAACTGCTAGAGTCAGTTATTAAAGATGGGATAGCAGCACATTTGGGAAAGTGGTGAAATCATTGGACAAAGTCAGCATGGATTTACGAAAGGTAAATCATGTCTGACGAATCTTGCGGAATTTTCGAGGATGTAACTAGTAGCGTGGATAGGGGAGAAACCAGTGGATGTGGTGTATCTGGATTTCCAGAAGGCTTTCGACATGGTACCACATAAGAGATTAGTATCCAAACTTAAAGCCATACGGCATTGGGGGTTCAGAATTGATGTGGTAGAGAACTGGCTGGCAAACAGGAAGCAAAGAGTAGGAGTAAACGGGTCCTTTTCACAATGGCAGGCAGTGACTAGTGGGGTACTGCAAGGCTCAGTGCTGGGACCCCAGCTATTTACAATATATATTCATGATCTGGATGAGGGAATTGAAGGCAATATCTCCAAGTTTGCGGATGACACTAAGCTGGGGGTCAGTGTTAGCAGTGAGGAGGATGCTAGGAGACTACAAGGTGACTTGGATAGGCTGGGTGAGTGGGCAAATGTTTGGCAGATGCAGTATAATGTGGATAAATGTGAGGTTATCACTTTGGTGGCAAAGACAGGAAAAGCAGAGTATTATCTAAAATGGTGGCCGATTAGGAAAAGGGGAGATGCAGCGAGACCTGGGTGTCATGGTGCATCAGTCATTGAAAGTAGGCATGCAGGTGCTACAGGCAGTGAAGAAAGCGAATGGTATGTTAGCTTTCATAGCAAAAGGAGCAGGGAGGTTCTACTTCAGTTGTATTGGGTCCAAGTGAGACCACACCTGGAGTATTGCGTACAATTTGGTTCCTAATCTGAGGAAGGACATTATTGCCATAGAGGGAGTGCAGAGAAGGTTCATCAGACTGATTCCTGGGATGTCAGGACTGTCTTATGAAGAAAGACTGGATTGACTTGGTTTTTTATACTCTCTAGAATATAGGAGATTGGGAGGGGATATTATAGAAACTTACAAAATTCTTAAAGGGTTGGACAGGCTAGATGCAGGAGATTGTTCCCGATGTTGGGGAAGTCCAGGACAAGGGGTCACAGCTTAAGGATAAGGGGGAATAAGACGAGATGAGAAATACTTTTTTCACACAGAGAGTGGTGAGTCTCTGGAACTCTCTGCCACAGAGGGTAGTTGAGGCCAGTTCATTGGGCTATATTTAAGAGGGAGTTAGATGTGGCTAAGGGGATCAGGGCGTATGGAGAGAAGGCAGGTACGGGATACTGAGTTGGATGATCAGCCATGATCATATTGAATGGCGGTGGAAGGCTCGAAGGGCCAAATGGCCTACTCCTGCACCTATAATTTCTATGTTTCTATGTGAATTCCGACCTGAAAAGGGGTAATCAACAAGCTTGAAACCGACATCAGCGATAGGTTGGAGCCTATTCTTGTTGCTTCACAAAAACAAAGCGAGGCTATTCGTGAATTGGAAACTGCTGCGGCTCTAAATGTCAAGTCAACGCACAGGTTGACGGCTGAGGTGTTATAAACCTACATACTTAGAGTCTGTTATTATGTCAAAATAGTCTTAATAGAAAGTTAAGTAATAAGTGCAGTATGTTTGTTAAATTTGTTAACTACTTTGTTAGATCCCACTAAAATACTTAACCTCTTGGGGAATGTTGATTCCCTGATGGATTTAAATATTTTTACTGTTGTTCTGTTTAGTTTTTATTAAACTCCTTAAGGTGCGGAGTTATCCAACATTATGTATCTTATGGAAGTTTTCACTAACCTAACCACCATTGGGTAGTATCCACTAGCAGCATTCTTATAAGCTGTAATATTTGTTGTTTTTCTTTTTCACTTTCTAAACTCTTTACTAAATATTTCATTTATCTTTACTAATGCACATTTTTCTTGGAGATATTTTCAGGGGGATAGGAGAAATGGGGATAGGGGCTCACCCACCCAGCATTTAAAGGAAATATTTCAAAATAATATGTAAGCTTTAAAATACAAGATGATGTAGCTAGGACAATAGGGGGTAAAGGAATTAAATGTTGTAGTTGGAACGTTAGGGGCGTTAATGAGCCAATTAAAAGGGGTAAAATATTAGCCCATTTAAAATCTATTAACACTGATATAATATTTCTTCAGGAGACGCTTCTCAAAAATGGAGCTCACAACAGGCCGAAGGGTAGGTGAATCGGACAATTTTATCACTATGTTTTCTTCCAAAGCAAGAGGATCAGCAATTCTAATTCATAAAGGTATACCATTCAAACATAAATCAACTATAGCTGATAAGGAAGGTGGGTACATTTTAATATCAGGTGAATTGTATTCAACTCCATTGACCGTGGTAAATATTTATGCTCCTAACTTCGATAATCCCCAATTTTTTAATAACATATTTAATACAATTCCAGACTGGTCAGGTTAATTTGATGATTGGGGATATTTAAATTGTGTATTAGATCAATACTTGGATAAATCTTCACTTCAAAGGAAAAGTACATCAACATCAATTGACCTTTTAAACACCTATATTAAACAATACAAACATAAGAGACGTATCAAGGTTTGCCAATCCTTCTGGAAGAGAATACTCTTTCTATTCAGGTGTTTGTAAAGTTTGTACATGAATTAACTATTTCTTGGTTGATGCCAAACTTATCCCTTATACCAACAATCCAAAATATCACAACATTATTATTTTGGATCACTGTCCCCTTACTTTTTCAGTAAAATTGGGAAGGAATGAATAAAAAAAAAAAAAAAAAAAAAACAAACAGCTGTTTTGGAAGATTTAATCCACAAATACTAGCTGAGGCAATTTGTTGTGACTATCTGAAGCTACAGATGAATTTTTTTTTGAGACAAACGACACCCCCGGTATTTCTCCATCCTTGCTATAGGAAACTTTTAAAGCCTATGTTAGAGGCTGTATTATCGCATACCAAGCTTTTCATAACAAGAAAATTAAGATATACTGAGCAATTGGAATTAGAAAAACAGATAAAACAGTTAGACCTAGAAAATGCGGCTGATCCATCCATTGTGAAACACAATATGATAGCTGCACTTGAATTCAAATTAAACCAGATTCTCTCAGCAAGAATTATTAGGGTATTTCAATATACTAAACAAAATAAAAAAATAAACCACACAAGCTACAAGCTGGGTTTACCCATTCTGAAAGATATATGGGAGGAAAGCCTACATTTCTTACACTACTGTTCTTTAAATGCCAGGCATTACCTGATACAATTTAAACTATTGCATAGGTTATACTACTCAAAGACCAAATTGAACAAGATCTTCCCAATTGTCTTCCCTCTTTGTGATAAATGTCACTTTCATGAAGTCACCCTAACTCGTGATTTTGTATCCTGTATAAAAATACAAAACTTCAATATTAATATACCAATATTCAATATTATTTCTAAAACACTTAAAACTCAATTGGAGCCAGATTCAAAACGAATAATATTAAGAATGTCAGAGGGCTGCCCTAACGATATCTCAAAGACGCTTCCTTGACTATGGTTTAATAACTGCGAAAAAACTTATACTTAAATTCTGTAAAAAGATAACAGTCCCCACAGTGAAGATGTGGATCACAGAAAATGATCGAGACACTACATCTAGAAAAAATAAGGCTTGTCTTGACTGACAAACCAGATCAATTTTCCAAAATATGGTCTTTTATTCAATTTCTTCAACGACATAAAGGTTGAACACAAACTCAAAACCGACGCTAGGGTTGGGTGAGCGCACGTATGGAAGGCAGTTGGATATATCTATGCTTCTTTCACTCCTTCATTAGCTCTGGGGTTTTCCTTTTTCTTTTTCATGTTTTTCTTGAAATTCTTTCTTTAATTTTTCTTTATCTTCTTTCTTTCCCTTTTTTCCTTTTTCTTTTTTTCCAATCTAGTTATTAGTTTATAAAATGTTAAACTGAAAGCAGTACGAAAATTGTAAAACTGTTATGTCAATTATTTTCTCTTTGTACAATTGCTTCTAATAAAAATAAATATATATATATATTTTTTTTTTTAAACAAAAAAAATAAAACAATGCATTTATCTCTCAGGATCACCCAGAATGCTGACATAGAAAACCTTACATATATCCAAAACAACCAATGCCAACTCTAGGCATCAACAGGGATTTTCACCCAGAGAGTTGTGATTCTGTGGAATTAGCTTCCACAGAAGGCAGTGGAGGTTAATTCACTGGATGTTTTCAAGACAGAGTAAGATTTTAGCTCTTAGGGCTTAAGGGTATGGGGAAAAAGCAGGGACGGGGTATGATTTGGATGACCGACCATGATCATATTGAGTGACGGTAACTGGCTTGAAGGGCTGAATAGCCTACTCCTGCACCTATTTTCTGTGGGGTTTTTTATGGATCTAGAAGCTTTGACACTGTACCCAGAATTAACATTAGTTCTCAAAACAGGAATTAATTCTGTGTTGGCATTGTTATCTCAGAAATGACACAGCTCATCATTTTAATTAAACACTGAAAAAAATATTTCTTTAAAAACTGGATGTTTGTAGCATTGGTGAATAAAGTAACATGCCATGGCACACATTCCTAGTGAGTAAATGTGGGCCCAATATCTGGACAAAGTATGTGCTGGCTCTGGAGAGGTTCAGAGGAGGTTTACAAGAATGATTCTAGGAATGAGCGGGTTAGCATATGATGAGTGCTTGACACCACTGGGCCTCTACTCACTGGAGTTTAGAAGGTTGAGGGGAGATCTCATTGAAAAACTTACGGAATACTGAAGGCATAGATAGAATGGATGTTGAATGGATGTTTCCGCTGGTGGGAAAGTCTTGGACCAGAGCTCACAGCCTCTGAATTAAAGGGCGCTCTTTTTAGAAAGGATGTGAGGAGGATGTTTTTAGTCAGAGGGTATTAATCTGGGCAGTGTGGAGACCATCAGTGGATATTTTTAAGGCAGAAATAGACAAATTCTTAATTAGAACAGGTGTCAAAGGTTATGGGGAGAAGGCAGAAAAATGGGATAAGGAGGCAGAAAACAGCCATGATTTGAATGTCAGACCCAAAGGGCCGGGTGGCCTAATTCTACTCCTATAATTTTTTTTAATTTGTAAATAATTACTGGCAAGCACTAAAAGCACAGACCAGGAGTACTTTATTGTCTTCTCTGGATATTTCCTTCATAATAATGTATTTTACGCAGAAATCATACAGATTTTAGTTTTTTTTTAGTTTACATACTCTACCACTCTATGTTCTGCTTCATTTAACCTATTTTTGCTTCAGGAGAATTATTACAAATGACTTCCATGCATTCTCAAGTGACCCTTGAGCCAGATACCTGTTTTCTCCAGATGGAAAATAAATGGAAACAACAAATCAAATCAAAAAGATCCAGACTTCCTGATGCATCCAGATAACGTTTTCAGTAACATTAATTCATGTTAATGGAGGTGGGGGGGTGGCATGGGGGATGTGACGAAGGGGGGTGTGTGGGTGGGGGAAGAGGAGCTCTGGGAAAACACAAGATTTGTGTGGGAGGGGGGGGTATCATGGGGAGGGACCAGGAGCCAGCAAGGGGACCAGAGGGGAAGGGACTCACAGCAGTTGCTGGTCGCTGGTCATTCTCCTCCGCCGGGATTA
This sequence comes from Okamejei kenojei, assembly GCA_035221665.1. NCBI lineage: Eukaryota > Metazoa > Chordata > Chondrichthyes > Rajiformes > Rajidae > Okamejei > Okamejei kenojei. The sequence continues at coordinate 79,603,262 of CM069136.1, read as the reverse complement.
GATTCTCTGCTTTCCGTTTGGCACCATTTCCCGCATTGAGCTGGTGCCGGATGGGGCCGGGCTGGGCTGGGCCATTTCCGGTCCATCCGAAAATTCTATCCGGTTGGAAACCTCCGCCGGCCATCCTCAGCTCCCGTAAAGATGCGATGGCTGGAAACCTCCACCGGCTATCCTCGGCTCCAGTAAAGACAAGATGGTGCAGGAAGGGGCGGGACCGTCCCACGGAGTGAAGTGGACAGGAGAAAAGACCAATACAACGCGGTGCTGAACAGCATGAGAGGAGATTTGATCTGTGCACACGTGGTGTTTAAGATTTTTTAAACTTCGCTAACATTAGACCACCGATCGGAACAAAAACTTGATGTAATCGCAGTACAGGAGAACAGTGAGTAAGCTGGCGAAAAATCATAGTGCTTAGTACCGTTTTTGCACAAATAAAATGACCGCACAAACCAGAAGATAACAAGATCAGAGCTTTAGTTATGTTTAGTCTGCTGTTCCACCACCATCTCACCATATCACTGCAATGATAACACAATTGTGGGCAGTAGGAAGATTAAATTTGAGAACAAAACCATTTTTATATTAAAGTACAACTTCAAATAGCTGATAAAACTACAGCTGCTATTATGTTATAGGACTGTAATATTAATAAGTAATTGATATATTGGACAGGTAGTGAGAGTTGCTGTGAAATGTTTTCATTACAGGGATGAGATTAGCACCAAAATGATTTCTTATATCAACAGCCTGAGAAACCAATAACCTCAGAAGAAAGTTGAATCATTTTTACTATTACATAAAAACATGTCACAAAAGAAATGAAAGGGCCTGTCCCACGAGTCCAGAAGAGTGCCTTCGACCATCAAGCTCGAAGGCACTCTCCTGAAAATCCTCAAGCTGGATCGACTGGCCGTGTTGAAACCGCGAACTGGATCGTCCGAACCGCGAGCCGCATCGACCAACCACACACACACACACACACACACACACACACACACACACACACACACACACAACACACACACACACACACACCACAAAGTGGCCCAAGGAAGGCACTTTCGATATAAACATGTGTGATGGAATCGAAGTATTGATTAAAAACTATAGACCCAAAGATAAAACGGAGACACGGAAAAAGAAAAGGGAAAAAGAATTAGATGTGCTTAACTTATTTAGGACAGAAGGATAAAGGCTGAGGAGAACCTACCTGGTAAGGAACACAACCAAGGAAGAAGGGAGTGAGTTTGAGAAACAGTCCAAGGGGATTCAGAAGAAAGGATCAACCTTATATCCCAGTTTAAAATACTCTGGGTATCCCCTCCCTACCCCGCCCCGGACAGCGCAAAACAGTGCCCCTTGGTGAAAGGACTAGTGGAAATAGCGGGAGAACTCGAAACTTGGGATGATGAGGAGGAAATAAGGGAATATAAACAGAGAAGGGGACGGAGAAAGGATGAAGCAAGAAATAAGTGAATTAGAAGGGGATATCAGGAGGCTGCAGGACCTGAGGAATCAGAGGGATTTTGAGGCATCCTATTCAGCAGAAGGAGGGAGCAAGGAAAGTGATAGACAGGACTGGAAAGTGATGGACAAGTGGTCACTGAAAGGAGGGCGAGACAGTGAGGAGGAAACGGAATCGGGAAGTGATAGGGGAGATGTGAGGGGAATAAGGGATGAAGATTTAGTGGAAGATTTTAAAAGAAGATAAAGGGAGTCCGTGGATCAGATGGAGATTAGATTTAGAGAAATTGGGAACACGCATGGAGAAGGAGAAAGGAGAAGCGGCCCGAGAAGGATCAGCATTGCAAAGTTTTCAAATAAAACCCCCGGAGTGGGAAGTAGAAACAAGACAGGAGCGGGGGAATAGAGTGATGTCATTGCTTGTGAAAAGAGCAGGACAGACACAATTGGGGACACAGGACCTCGAAGGGCTGCAAAACGTTCTGCCTAACATATATGATGGGGCAGGAAAATGGATAAGGGCTTTGAGGAGGAAACCACAGGACTGTTAGCTATAGGAGATTTAAAGGCACTACTGGTGAAAGTAATATGAACCACGAAACTGGCGGAACTCCTGGAAAAGGCAGGCGTAACAAATGCAGCAGGTAATCCACTGGTTGACGGCCAACCATTTGACTAAGTCAGACAGGTGGTATGGTATGGCAGGCCCTCAGATACAGTTACCCACTTAAAGTGGACCACAAGGCATTGAAGGGGGACTCACTGGGGGACACAGAAAACCCAGCAGCTTATCAAGAGGGTCAGTTGAAAAAGTGGAGACTTGAAACCGAACAAGGAATGGACGGCAATGAGCTGATGACCACTTTTTTTTCGGATTGCTGTTGTGGATGCCATGCCCTCTCAAGTAAAGTCCAGGCTGGAGGAGGTGATGGGTTTGTCAACCATACCCCATGCCCAGTTCAGGGACGACTTGGTCCACGCAGTCGACAAATATCGCAAAGATAAGAAAAGACTGACAGACCAACATGAGGAGGTGCAAAGAAAACTGGTACAAATGCAACTTGCCAAACTAAAAAGAAAAGAGCGTGAAAAAGGAAAGAAAATGCTCGCCATAAAAACAGAACCGGCTGAAACAGCTGAAATGAGTGATGCACCAACACGTAGTGAGTCCTATGCCAGAGCCAGACAAGGGCCGGATAATCCTATGCCAATAATAAATGTCTTTGGGGGAAATTTCCTCAAATGCCCTGTCAGGGACGAAATAAATCAGGAAACCAGCCCAGACAGGACTGGGGCCCCCCCAAGGGGGGGGATTGCAAGAGGGTAGACGAGGGAGGCCAGTAAGAAAACAGGTAGCTGATATGGTGTGCTGGGGATGCAATCAGATAGGGCACGTGAGAAGGGACTGTCCGCACCGTCCGTGCCCTGGCCCATACCAACAGGTACCAATGGAGGGTGGACAATACTTCGCCCCAAGGATGGCCCCAATGGGCCTGACTAAAAGTAGATATTAGGGGTGCCCAAAGAACCCGGATGGGAAGGGACACTACCCAATGATAACCCGAGAGGCAGAACAAGAACCCATGGTTCAGGTAATTTTGGGGGGAACAGTTAACACCCATGATGATAGACACTGGAGCTACATATACTTGTGTGCAGCCACAGTATGCCTCCCACCTTCCCATGTCAAAAAAAATTGTTAAAACTGTAGGGTTCTCGAGAAAGACACAGTTAACACGATGCACGACCCCCGTGAGTTTAAAAATGAGTAACAAAGAGATAGTATTGCCAATATTAGTGTCAAAAGGTACTCCCATTAATTTGTTAGGTCGGGACGCCCTGCTGAAACTGGAACTAAAATTAAAATGCACCAGAAATGCTCTGAGTGTGGAAAGGTCGAGTGCTCAATTGGTAATGCAGGAAGCTAGCAAAGCTAACGTGGTTTCGATAGGGGACATAGAAGATCAAATCGGGGAAACATGGAACAAGTAGGAGAAGGGAGTACTAACCATATTACCCAAAGCAACCCTGCCCTAGTCTGAGCTGCACTGTACGATACATTTTGACAAAACCCAGGATGTAGAGCAGGAGAGAATGTGGCGTACAGGGATATGTGGCCGGCATCATTTGAGAGCAGAAGCAATAATAATTGAGGAACAAGGGGCAGCCTTGCAGATTGAATGGGACACCTTCCTGGAGAAATGGTACAGGGTGGTGGGGGCTGCACCCCACGTGACATTGCTTGTAAATAAGGGATCAAGTCCAGGGAATTGGGATCCCTGGTGAAACAAGCAGACACTGTTAGAAACTGGAGAAAGATTGCTCCAAAAGTATGGATGTCTGAAGACAATAATTACATCAAGATAATAGTCAATATAGATATGCTGGGCATGATGAAAGAGGTAGAAATTTACCCCCAGCAACAGCTCCGTGGGTTGAAAACAGCAGGTCAGGCAAAGGAGGAAAGGCTAAACGAGTTGCTGTCTGGCTTGTGGTCACCACATGACACAGATGTGGGAATGGTAAAGTTTGCAAGTCCGGTACAGATAAGATTAAAACAAGGAGCAGTTCCACCCCGGAGACCGCAGTACCCTCTGAAGCCAGAGGTGGAGGACGGTATAGCACCAACTATACAAGGTCTGGTGGAGGTATGAGTACTTATAACAACACATAGTCCCTGCAACACCCCACTGTTACCAGTTTCAAAAAGCAGACAAGTCAAAGTGGAGGCTAGTGCATGATCTGCGAGCAGTGAATGAGGTGGTGAGGGATTGGTCAGCGGTAGTTCCAAACCCGCACACACTGCTGACCAATGTTCCACCGGAGGCAGCTTACTTTTCAGTAATATATCTGTGTTCAGCGTTCTTCAGTGTGCCCTTAGCAGACCAGTGCCAGTATTTGTTTGCTTTTACCTATAGGGGTACTCAATACACTTACAATAAAATGCCGCAGGGATTCAAACACTCAGCCCATGTTTTCAATCAGGTACTCAAGTCGGATTTCGAAGGCATATCCTTGGACAGTACGTTAATACAGTATATGGATGATTTGTTGATTTGCTCTGAAACTTACAAGCAATGTGAACAGGATAACCATATAACCATATAACCATATAACAATTACAGCACGGAAGCAGGCCCTCTCAGTGGGAAAGTCTTGGACCAGAGCTCACAGCCTCAGAATTAAAGGGCGCTCTTTGAGAAAAGATGGATAGACAGAGTTGACGTGGATAAGCTTTTCCCATTGAGGGTAGGGAAGATTCAAACAAGAGGGCATGACATGAGAATTAAGGGACAGAAGTTTAGGGGTAACGTGAGGGGGAACTTCTTTACTCAGAGGGTGGTGGCTATGTGGAATGAGCTTCCAGCAGAAGTGGTGGAGGCAGGATCGATTTTAACATTTAAAAGTAAAGTGGATAGGTATATGGACGTGAAGGGAATGGAGGGGTATGGTCTGAGTGCAGGTAGATGGGACTAGGGGAAAACAAATGGTTGGCACGGACTGGAAGGGCCGAGAGGGCCTGTTTCCGTGCTGTTATTGTTATATGGTTATATGGTTATATGGTTATATTTTTAGGAGGATCTTTTTAGTAAGAGGGTAGTTAATCTGTGGGCACTGTGGAGGCCATCAGTGGATATTTTGAAGGCAGAAGTAGACAAATTCTTTTTTTTCTTGATGAATATTTTTTATTAGTAAATACATATTAATAAAACATACTTCTTACATACATTCATAATATTATTAATATTAACATTTAAGACTTTATATGTCTATACATTTTTTACATTTTTTTTATAAAGTAGGAAAAGGATAGAGAAAAATAATATAGAAAATAAGGAAGTGAATGGAGTATTAAAAAGTTATCCATCGTTGGAGATATATCCATGATTTATTATACGTAATTCTTCATCCATTCTATTATTCAGGCCTCAGTCAGGCTCTCGCACTGAGCCACTTTGACCCTGTAGATATTCAATATATGGAGACCATATCCCTCTGAAAAGATCCAACCTGTCCATTAGGACAAGCCTCAATCTTTCCAGATGGAGTGTCTCCGACATTCCTGTAATCCACATTTTGATTGTGGGGGATGTAGGACCTTTCCAGAATTTTAATATAAATTTTTTCCCAATTATTAAACTATAATCAATAAAAATTATTTGATTCGTTGTTATTAATTGATCTGTTCCCAGAATTCCCAGTATTATTAACTTTGAATCAAATATCAGGTTCATATTAACCACATTCGAAATTATCCTAAATATTTCTATCCAAAATTTTGTAATTTTTACACAATTTGTAAATGAGTGTGTCAGATTAGCTTCTAAGTGTTGACATTTATCACATATGGCAGATACATTTGGAAAAATGTTATGTAGTTTGGATTTTGAGTAATGTAGTCTATGTAATATTTTAAATTGTATAAGAGAGTGTCTAGCATTTAACGAACAGTGATGTATGTGTTGTAAACTTTCATCCCATACTTCTGGTCTGATAATTTGACCTAATTCATTTTCCCATGATTGTCTATATATTTCTGTTAATGGGACATCATTTTCCAATAGGATATTATAAATGTATGATATAATTGTTTCTGTGTTCGGGTGTTTATTTAGACATTCATCTAAAATTTTATGTCTTTCTACTTCTGAATTCCTGTGTGTTTGCATTTACATAGTCTCTGATTTGTAAGTATCTAAAATAATCTTTAATGTAATCCATAAATTTGTTGTAATTCTTGAAATGAAAGGAAAGAGTTTTCCTTGTAGAGATCGCCCATCTTATTAATTCCCTTAGTTTTCCATTGCAAAAAGCCTTTATCCATCATTGAAGGTTTAAATGTGACATTATTTACAATGGTAAGGGCTAGTGGTATAGATTTCAATTTTAATGTTTTCTTTATTTGTTTCCAAATACGTATTCCACTTTCTATTATAGGGTTTTCACTATAGGTTTTCTTCCTAAATTAATATTGGCAAATATTATTGAACTGATTTCGAAAGGAGAACAATCTTCTTTTTCTATTTTTAACCAAGTTGGTTGGTTATCTGTCTTTACTAACCAAAAATTCATATTTTTAATATTAACTGCCCAGTAATAAAACATAAAGTTTGGTAGTGCTAAACCTCCATTTATTTTTAATTTACATAAATGTTTTTTATTTATTCTATGGCTCTTATAATCCCAAATAAAGTTAGTAACTAGGGAGTCCAGCATCCTAAATAAATTTTTAGGAAGATATATCGGAATTAATTGGAAAAGATATAGTAATTGCAGAAGAAAAATCATTTTTATTACATTAATTTTACCTAACATTGAAATGGGTAGGGTTTTCCAATATAAAATGTTCTTATTTCATTTATTCAATAATAGTGGGAAGTTGGATTTAAATAAAGAATCAAATCTTTTTGTTACATAAATTCCAAGATATTTAATTTTTTCGTTTGTTATCTTATAAGGAAATTGTTGTAATATGTGTAGGTTATTTACCATTATTGGCATAAGTTCACTTTTATTCCAATTGGTACTATATCCTGAAAAAGATCCGAATTCAGTTATTAATTTTAATATATTTTGGATACTAATTTCCGGTTTTGTGATATAAAGTAATACGTCATCCGCATATAAGGAGATTTTATTTTTAGTATCTCTAGTATCATACCCATATATTTCAGGATGCGATCTCACCCGCTGAGCTACTGGTTCTATTGCAAATGCAAAGAGTAGTGGGGATAAAGGGCAACCTTGTCTACAGCCTCGAGATAAACTGAATTTAGTTGATAGCATTTGATTTGTTATTATTCTGGCTGTTGGGTTAGTGTATAATAATTTGACCCAAGTAATGAACTTCTCTCCCAATTTAAAAGTTTCCATAACCGAAAACAAATAGGACCATTCCACCTGATCGAAGGCTGTCTCCGCATCTAACGAAATAACTACTAGATCTTTTTTAATACCTCTTTTCGAATATATAATATTGAATAAACGTCTCAGATTATATGAGGAATATCGTTTTGGTATAAATCCTGTTTGATCGGGATGAATTAATTCGTTAATAACTGTGCTTAGCCTTTGTGCTAATATTTTAGTTAATATCTCTTGATCAGTATTTAAAAGAGCTATAGCTCTAAATGATCCTGGTTTATCCAGATCTTTGTTTATTTTAGGTATAAGTGTTATAATAGATTCATTTAATGTTTCTGGTAGTTTCTGCTGTGTATATATATATTCATATAATGTTTTCAGGCGTGGTGCAATCTGATCATAAAATGTTTTATAAAATTCCGAGCCAAAACCATCTGGTCCCGGTGTTTTACCATTTTTTAATGATCTGATAGATTCTTCGATTTCTTTTACTGAAATTTCAGCATTTAATGATTCTCTATTTTGTGAATCCAACTCATTCGGATTACAGTTTGGACTCCTTCCTCGGACAATGTGGCCACTGACCGTTTATGAAGCCCCAATAACAACTGTGGAAAAGATGGAGCGAACTATAACTTCATACGTGAAGAAATGGCTCGGTGTCCCATGATGTCTAACTAACATCGGCCTCTATAGCAAAGGGGTCCTGAAACTACCTCTCACTAGTCTAACAGAGGAATACAAGTGTTCCAAAGTAAGACTCCAGATGACACTGAGGGACTCTAGAGACAAGACCATCAGTGCTGTTTTGCGCCACCCCTAGTAACTGGCCGGAAGTGGACACCATCTGATGCAGTACAGCAAGCTTCATCAGCCCTGAGGCACAAATACATCGTGGGGCAAGTGCCAGGGAAGAGGAGGCTTTGGCCTTACGACATGTAAACCAACTTGGCGAAAGGCCACAACATCAGAGCGGAGGACATTGGTGGTTGAGGAGGTGCGACGACAGGAGGAGGCCGCAAGAAGTGCAAAGGCGGTCTCTCTTGCCAAACAGGGGCAATGGATGCAGTGGGAAGGTGTGGAGCGGAGGAAGATCAGCTGAAAAGAACTATGGGAAATGGAATCAAGCAAGATCAGCTTCATCATCAGAGCGACATACGACATGCCTCCATCACCAAAGAACCTCCATCAGTGGTACGGTGAGGATCCAACCTGTGCCCTCTGCCCAACTCCAGCGACCCTCAAACACATCATGGTAGGGTGCAAGGCCAGCCTCACGCAAGGGAGATGCACGTGGCGGCATAATCAGGTACTAAAAAGCCTGGCAACAGCCCTTGAGAACAGGCGGTGTGCGACCAACTCCTTGCCAAAGGAATAAAAACTATGGCGCCGAACCAAATAGTGGCAATAATCAAAGCTCCCAAGCTTCAGCCATAAGACTGATGATGACGTTTTTAGGAATGGCAGGATACACTTCGGACTGGATTGGAGAGTATGCTGAAATTGTAATGCCATTAAGGAAGATAATGAAGGAAACAGGACAAACAAGCCTAAATAATGTTCTGCAGTGGAATGGTGAGGCAGAAACGGCTTTTACACAATTAAGCAGGAGTTACAGTCAGCTTCGGCCTTGGCCCTGCCTAGTTATGAAAAAGCCTTTCATCTGTATGTTTGCAACAGGCAGGAGGGGGTTGCTACAGCAGTATTGACACAGGAAACGGGTGTAGGAAAGGCAAAGCAACCTGTTGCATATTATTGAAAGGATAAGCTTGAAAGGATGGGCAACACAATCTACAGCTATGGAGAAGAACGGTTTGGGGTGAGTAAAGGGAGAGGTGGAAAGAAATTACCAACACCAATCAAGTCCAGAAGGCAGCAGGAGATCGAGAGGCTAATCAGAGAGAGGAGACAGTTGGAAAAGGACGATGGAAAAAAGCAAATGACGTAGAGAGAGAAGGTCTCATGCTACTCCAAGAGGACATCAAGAGCCGATTGGCAACCTTGCGAAAAGCAGAGAACATGAGGAAACCGCAAGAAGAAAGAACACACAAAAACACGGTTCTACAAAGAACCTTTCAAGTTCATCAAAGACCTCTTCGCAAAGGAAAAAAGTGGAACTTTGAAAACATCAAAACAAGAATTGGAGGAACACCTGGAAAAGGCCCACAAAGACATGAAAAGGCATGAGCAGTTAGTCATCCCACATGACATCCCGCCTATTCAACCACCTGAATTCAACCTGGACACCAGCCCTCCGAAATGGAAAGAGGTAGAGAACACTGTCCGGCGAGCAAGAGCAGCATCAGCTCCGGGGCCAAATGGAGTACCATACAAGCTCTACAAGAACGCACCGGATGTGTTACCCTTTCTATGGAAGCTCATGAGGGTGGAGTGGAAGAAGCAAACAATACCTAAGGCGTGACGAAGTGCCGGCGGTTTACTAATACCTAAAGAAAAGGATGCATCAGACATCAGCCAATTCCGGCCAATATGTCTCCTCAACGTCACGGGAAAAATCTTTTTCAGAATTGTATCACAAAGGCTATCCACCTATCTGGTAACAAACAAGTACATTGATACATCTGTACAGAAAGCAGGAATTCCAGGATTTTCGGGCTGCTTGGAGCATACAAGCATGATCTGGCACCAGATCCAAGCAGCTAAGAAGGACAAGAGATCTACATGTAATCTTCCTCGATCTGGCCAATGCATTTGGTTCAGTTCCCCATGAACTCCTTTGGGAATCTTTTGCCTTTTTCCATGTACCAGAGCTCATCACCACACTGGTCAAGAACTATTTCCAAGACCTGCAGCTGTGCTTCACAACAGCTGAATTCAGTACAACATGGCAGCGCTTGGAAGTAGGCATCATGGCAGGCTGCACAGTCTCACCCTTGGCCTTTACAATGGCCATGGAAGTCATCAACAGGGCCTCAAAATGGGTGGTGGGCGGTGAACGAACCAGTGCTGGGCTCCGTCTGCCACCCATCAGGGCATACATGGACGACATGACAACAATAACCACTATTGCAGCATACACCAAGCGGCTACTTGGAAAGCTGCAGGAGAACATCAAGTGGGCCCAAATGAAAATCAAACCAAGTAAATCTCGAAGCACCTCCATAGTTAAGGGGGTGCTTAGAGACACAAGGTTCTGCATCGGTGACGACCAAATACCAACAGTGTCTGATCAGCCAGTAAAAAGCCTGGGCAGATGGTACAATGCAAGTCTCAAGGACAAAGAGCAGATGCAACAACTAAGGCAAGAAATTGTCAACAGCCTGGAGAGCATCAATCAGACCCTATTGCCTGGGAAGCTGAAGCTCTGGTGCCTACAGTTTGGACTCCTTCCTCGGACAATGTGGCCACTGACCGTTTATGAAGCCCCAATAACAACTGTGGAGAAGATGGAGCGAACTATAACTTCATACGTGAAGAAATGGCTCGGTGTCCCATGATGTCTAACTAACATCGGCCTCTATAGCAAAGGGGACCTGGAACTACCTCTCACTAGTCTAACAGAGGAATACAAGTGTTCCAAAGTAAGACTCCAGATGACACTGAGGGACTCTAGAGACAAGACCATCAGTGCTGTTGCGCCGCCCCTAGTAACCGGCCGGAAGTGGACACCATCTGATGCAGTACAACAAGCTTCATCAGCCCTGAGGCACAAAGACGTCGTGGGGCAACTGCAGCAGGGAAGAGGAGGCTTTGGCCTTACGACATGTAAACCCAACTTGGGCGAAAGGCCACAACATCAGAGCGGAGGACATTGGTGGTTGAGGAGGTGCGGCGACAGGAGGGGGCCGCAAGAAGTGCAAAGGCGGTCTCTCTTGCCAAACAGGGCAATGGATTGCAGTGGGAAGGTGTGGAGCGGAGGAAGATCAGCTGAAAAGAACTATGGGAAATGGAATCAAGCAAGATCAGCTTCATCATCAGAGCGACATACGACATGCCTCCATCACCAAAGAACCTCCATCAGTGGTACGGTGAGGATCCAACCTGTGCCCTCTGCCCAACTCCAGCGACCCTCAAACACATCATGGTAGGCTGCAAGACCAGCCTCACGCAAGGGAGATACACATGGCGGCATAATCAGGTACTAAAAAGCCTGGCAACAGCCCTTGAGAACAGGCGGTGTGCGACCAACTCCTTGCCTCCGAGAGCAAGCAATCCCTCCCACTTAAGGGCGACAACCTTTGTCCGAGAAGGACAGAAAATACCTAAACATCCTTCCACCAGATCAGAAGAAGGAAACCTATACAGGGCCCATGACTGGAGGATGCTGGCGGACATCGGCCGACAACTAATCTTTCCACCTGAAATTGCTTCAACCAACCTCAGGCCACACTTAGTGTTCTGGTCCCCTTCACAGAAGACTGCTTACATCATAGAGCTCACAGTTCCATGGGAGTACTCTGTTGAGGAGGCCTATGAGCGTAAGAAGCTGCGCTATGCAGAGCTTGCAGCAGAGGCAACGCAGCGTGGCTGGAACACCAAAGTCTATCCAGGTGAAGTGGGATGCAGAGGATTTGTTGCGTCATCTACCATTAGACTGCTGAAGGAGCTTGGAATCCATTGTCAGGCTCTGCGGAAGACCATAAGATCACTCTCAGAACGCGGCTGAAAGAAGCAGCCGTTGGATTTGGCCTCAAGCGGAAAGACCCATGCTGGGCCCCAAGTACGTCATGGTGAATCTTTGAGGCAGTTTGACATGGGACACACGCTGAGGGCTGATCATCCTGCAGCGGGCCACCCTTGTGGAGAGTGTATAGTGTTAAAAGGCCTAAACACCAAGTGATGCAAGGGTACACTACTGATGATGTGTCCTGTGCCCAACTGTCCTGAAGTTTACCCAGGCCAAGATATACGTATACGTATCCCACCCCCCCGATGTTGAGCATCTACCACTCTCAGCAATCAATGAATGTCGTGAAATGCTCCCCACCTACTGGCACAAGGGACTTCTTAACATCTTGTCCTGTGTACTTGATTCTAGTACAAAATTGGATGAGGTGGCTCAGGGTTATCCACCCTGCTATCAGGGACTGGCTGCGGTGTACTATGCTTATGAGAAAGCATCATCTGTGACTATGGGCTATCCTGTGATCTTATATACTCACCATAAAGCAGACCTGTTGGAAAAAGGAACATTTGCACTTACACCGGCTAGGATAACAGCGTATCAAATGCTATTGACATTTCCAGATATCACCATACAAAGATGTACAAAAAGGGCAGCGACATAGTTATGAAGGGAAATCATGCAGCGGATGAACCAGCTAAAACAGCATCTCGATGCCAATCAGCAATAATTGCACCTCAGGTAAACCTGGAGCTAGAACGCACAAAGGAGGATATCATTGAAAAGCAGAGCCAGGCTACATTAGCTGAACAAACGGTGTGGAGGCAGAGGGGAGCCAAGCCAAACACGGAGGGCTTGTGGACCACCGACGAAGGCCTGTTAGTGGCACCTACACCCCTGTTGACCATTCTCATTTCAGAAGCGCAAGAGTTAGACCATTGTGCAAGGGGGAAGTCATGCAAAAGGTAAAAAAAAAAATGGGTTCTGGTCACCTTATCTACAGGCTTCAGTAGATCAGGTTATGTCCCGGTGTGAGATATGTGCACAAAATAATGTCAGAAAGGGCATAACGGCACCTATCGATCACGTACCAGTGCCCGAGGGGCATTTACACATTTGGTAATTGACTATGTGGACATGTTGAAAGCAGTACGAGGCAAACTTGGTAATAATTGATCAATTCAGTAGATGGGTGGAGGCTGTACCGTCCAAGGAACTAGGTTTCGGGTACGGTGGTAACATTTTTTGACAAATGAAGTAATTCCACGATTTGGCATACCAGAAATAATTAGCTCCGACAATGGGTCAGCCTTTATTAAAAAGACAGTTAAGCTGGTACTGCATGCCTTGAGGGTGAAACAAAGATTTGGATGTGTCTACCACCCAAGGCATGGTGGAAAGGGTGAATGGGACATTAAAAGCCAAACTAAACAAAATTTGCGCCACTACAAAATTGAATTGGATTGAATGCCCTGAAATTGGCATTAATGAGCTGCTGTATGCAAACTAATCGAACGACTCACCTCACATCACACGAAATGCTCACCAGCAGACCCATGCGGTGCCCAAATGAAGAGGTGCATATAAGGGACCGAGTTTGGAGCAATTAGAAGTAGAACTTAAACAATATATGTGCAACAGCTAACTAAAAGGTCTATTTACGCACAGGAAAAGCAAAAGGAGGCAGACCAGGAGGAAGGGCCCAATTAAGCCCGAGTCCAAATTTATGTACAAGCCTTTCGAAGAAGATGGAATGAACCAAGAAGCGAAGGACCATTTACAGTAACTAAGGCCTCGCCTACAGCAGTTCAGGTAGAGGGCTGATCCATATGGTACCACCTTAATCACTACCACCTTATTCCGCAAGCACGGGAACAAGAGACGAGGACGCAGAGGAAGAACGGGTCATTGACCAGACAGTAAATGACACATTCAGAAAAAGTGGGTGTCCAACACTAGTGAGGATGAGTTTGTGGGTGATTGCCCTTCTCCTGATAGGCGTTGTCCTTCTACTGGCAACAGGTTGAAGGAGGCCCAGGGGAACCTAATACGGATACTCCCTACTCAGACTTCGAGACCATCGACTTTTCAAACCTGGCCTGGGACTGATAACACCATTTACTTCACATGTGTCAGGAAAGCAGGTGCGAAACCGAAGGTGTTTAGCTGAGTCACCTGCTCAACACTGCCACGAACGACTGGTACAAGTGGGCCCGCGATATACGGCAAAACTTTGAAGTTGCCACAATGTTAATATGTGCCAAAGCTAAAGAAAGAATATTAGCTATACCAGAACCCCATAATTATATACATTGTGCAGAATTCTTGCAAAATATAATACGCTGGACAGACGTGTCTCAGTGCCCAATATATGTTTAAAATGCAGCGGGATCGACACAAGTAATGGTTGAGGCAGACCACTGCACTCTATGGAACTTCACACAGGTAAGAAAACCATACCCCGAGCCACCACTAGGGATTGAAGTTTACAACTACAAGCATAGTATGAATGCTACCATGCGGCAAATGGCACACGTCCAGTAGGAACATTTCTAGGCCGCTGTAGAAGGGTGTGGATATATAATCACAAGAACACATACAAATTGGCTGAGGATGTTCCCAGGGCCAATACTACTATTATACTACCACAGTGCACGGCTAATGTGGCTGTAGCTGATAGGTTTTGGATGTGCAGTTGGGTAAACCCAGAAACACATGCCCGCTCCATTGACTGGATTGTGTGCCTGGGTAATGTTGGCACAATCTGTTCTCACAATAAGTCCAATGAAGGTGTTCGCAAAGACCCATAGGAAGAGAGCTTGCGACTCACTACCTGAAGGAGTTTATCTGGATGCAATAGACAACCAAGAGGAATCCTAATGAATTTAAAGCCAGGAATGAGATTTACTGCAGGGCTGAAGTCAATACTTCTCTGGATTACGCCTGCAAAAAACACGGATTGGATCAACTATATCTATTATAACCAACAGAGGTTTATTAATTATACTGAGGATGCGCTGTTGGCCTTAGGAGACCAACTAGATGCCACTAGTAAGATGGCGTGGCAGAATAGGCAGGCCCTGGATTGGTTATTGGCTGAAAAAATGGGGGTCTTTGTGTCCTCTTTGGGGAGCACTGCTGTACCTTTATCCCCAACAACACCAGCCCGGAGGGATCCTTTACTACAGCATTGAATAAATTAAGAAACCTAATGAGCGAGGTCAGCAGAAAAATGCAGGTTCGGGCATCAACTTTTGGTTGGCTGGAAAGCATGTTGGGAGGCTGGGGAGCACGGCTGATTAAGATTGGATTGACTATTTGGGATTGCACTGTTTGCTGGGTGCGATTATGTTGTGTGTTGTTTTCCCCTGTATTAAGTCTCTTCTAGTGAAAGCCACTGTAAAGCAACTGACATTGTTACCGGGAGAAGACAAATCCGGCCCTCAAGAAAAACGGTCCTTGATGATGGAATACTACTACAACGGGGAAGATAATTCAGAAGGCTACTAAACAGTCTGTAAGGGAAGCTGGGTCTTTTTTCCTGCCCCACGAACATGGGGGTGGGTTTTTGGCCCAGTCTCCCAGGGAGCTAGAGAAAGAACACCGCACAGCATTGCACTAACATAATTAAAGACCCTGCATTTTACTGCTTTATGTGTGAGTCGACCTGGGAAAATGTGTGTGTGGTTGTCTTTTTCTATGAGACCAAATAGGTCTCAAATGGGGGAATTATATGGAAGTACACACTTAGCAGCAGATGTCAGCTACTTTACTTTATCAGACGTCAGCTATTTTTCTTAATACTCATGTGATTGTTAGTCGTTTAGCAGCACACTCATGTTATTATTAGTCATTTAATTAAATCATTTATTCAGTAAACAAGTTACTTAGTTCTACTTTTGTATCTTTGTATTCTTAGTAATTCAATTGTATCTTGGTATTCTTAGTAATTCAACCTATAAACTGATATGTAAACTTTGTAACTGGTATGTAGCATTTGTAAAAGCGAGTTGCAGCTGGGAGATAAGGGTAGCGAAATAGAGGGTGATAGATGAGTTAGTGTGACAGCTGGGAGATAAGGGTGGGCACAATAGAGGTGATAGATAAGTTAAAACAGACCAAGACAGTAAATAAGGGTAGCGAAAGAAGAAGAGATATGCGAAGAGATATAAGAATTGAGATAAGACTGAACAGCAATGGAATTTAATGGTGGCAGGGCGTCAGTATAGAAGATGGATGGGTACAAGAGGAGTATGTGTATGCACGATAAGGTAGAAGAGATATGACTGAAAACCTGCAATAAAAGGGAGCTGGCCGCTGCAGTAGATGAGCAGTCAGGCGGTTGTCTTCCTGAGTGTTCCAGCCGTTGTTGCAAATAAAAGGCTTTTCAACTTCTAGAAGAATTCTCCGTGTCTGTGTCATCTTATCCAACTCTGAGTTTCGGTAACCACGACACCATCCGTTTTCTGTGTGAGATACCAGACTACCTAAGAGAGTTCTCTTGATGCTAATTGACCAAAGCTTTATCAAGATTTCAGAGTGCCACTCAGTCAAAGTTACTTTGATGTAGCTTTCTGATGTGCTGTGAGGCTGATGCTGATTTTTTCTGTCTGTATGCAGGAGGGAATATCCTGAAGTACTTGTTGATTTGAAGGACACAATTTCCTTCTGTATACATGTTATTTGACAATGTCATCAAGATAGCAAGCCATCATATGAATGACAAGATGACTGTGATGTGTCTAGCTTTGCCCTCACCGGGTGTTTGCAGGTGTGAATATTACTGAAAACATTACTTAACAAGTGATAGACTACTGATAAACTCAACAATTCTCCATCAAAGCATCTTTGTTGTACAAGAGGGTTGGAAATCAAACATTCCTATATATTTCAAACGGGACAGCAGGTGGTACAATCAAAAGAGGGTTTAAGTTTAGGTTGAGGATTTGGGTCATTTTGGCCACATGTACCAAGGTACAATGAAAAACTTTGTTTTGCATGATTTCCAAACAGATCAGATATATCACACACAGACACAATCAGTTCAAATTCAAAAAGAATAGATAGAGCAAAGGGCAAGGTACAGAGTGCAGAATATGGTTCTCAGCATCGTAGTGCATCAGTTCCTTAGAAAAAGTCCAATGTGATCAATGTATCCAAATCTTATAATCTATTATTCAAATTAAATTATCCTCAGTTATTGGGTAAACTAAGAAAGAATATTTTATACTGGAAAACACTACCAATATCAATGATTGGCAGAATAAATGCTATAAAAATGGTCTTCTTACCACAATTATTATATTTATTTCAAGCTATCCCTTTATATCTCCCAAACATTTTTTTAAAAATCAATTATATTATTAAAAACTTTATTTGGGATTATAATGATCACAGAATAAGTAAAAAACATTGATGTAAATCCAAGATAAAAGAAGGATTCGCGTTACCTAATTTTTTATATTATTTTTGGGCGGTTCAGATTTAGAATATGAATTTTTGGCTGTTAAAAATGGATCAGGAATCAGCTTGGCTAAAGATGGAAATGGAAGACTGTTTACCGTTTGATATAAGTTCGATTCTTCTTGCTCCAACTGAAGTACAAAAAAAAACTTACAGGGAAAACCCTATAATTTATAGCAGTACGTATACAGTACGTATTTGGAAACAAATAGTTAAGACTTTACATTTGGATAATATGTCACTCTGTTTACCTATTATGAATAATCCTTTATTTAAACCTTCTATATTGGATAAGGGGTTTAGACACTGGAAAAAATTAGGAATTATAAGGATAGAACACCTTTACAGGAAAGGAAAATTTCTATAATTTCAAGAATCAAAAGATATCAATGGATTACACCCAAATAACCTGTTTAGTTATGTACAAATTAGAGACTATATCAAGTCAAACATGCAAGATTATAAGAATAGAGAACCAGGATTACTGGATGAGTGGCTTAACAAGCATCCAAATACAGAAAAATGAATAGCGTGCATATATAATACTCTTTTGGATAGGGAAGTCCCAACAACAGAATCATACCGACAGATATGGGAAAATGAAATAGGTCTATCTATAATGAAAGACACTTGGGAAGAAAGTTTACAACGTATACACCGATGCTCATTAAATGCCAGACATACTTTGGTACAATTTAAAGTATTACATAGATTACACTACTCAAAAACGAAATTAAATAGAATTTTTCCTAACATTTCCTAACATTTCTTCTATTTGCGATAAATGTCAGAAACATAGTTTTGTAACATGCATAAAACTTAATAGTTATTTGCTGATATTTTTGGAATCATTTCTGAAGTTCTTAAAACTAAATTGAACCATGATCTAAAGCTAATAATATTAGGAGTTCCTGACTCAAGCTTAATATTAACAGTAAGTCAAATACATTTTCTTGATTACTGTTTGATAATTGGAAAAAAAATAATATTAAAATTCTGGAAGGGAACATTATCCCCCACAATCAAAGTGTGGACTGTGGAAATGTTGGAGACGTTGCATTTGGAGAGAATAAGGTTTGTCCTAACTGTCAAATATGAACTTTTTGAACAAATATGGTCTCCATTCATTGATTATTTGAAGGGGTAGCTGAGCTCAGCACCGTAACTCATTAAGTACCCTGGTGTAGGATTAGATGAAAAGATGTATTCTGGGATCTGTATACACGTCTCTATAGATATTGTTATGTGAAACTGTTCCATTCATTGTTAAGATATATTCCTTATTTTTATTTATTTATTTTTTTCCCATTATTATTATTATTATTTTTATTTTTTTAATTATTATATAATAATTGTTTAATTTTTTTTATTTGCTTATCTTTATTCTTTTTTATTTTTTATTTTTTCTTATATAATCATTATTATTTAATCACCACTTCTTGATTATCGATTTATACTTTTACTTTTTTTTCCACTCCCTTACCTTCCCAAAAAAAAACAAAAACAGTAGCATATATAAATTATCCCGTAATATCTGTACAACTTTTGTGACAAGTCTAATTTGTATTTGAAGTACTGTTGTACCTTAGATAATATGCAATGCTTCTAATAAAAATATTTTAAAAAATTAAAAAAACACAGACAGGTGGGCAGAGTGGGTGGGGTGGCTCTGTTGGTAAGGAATGAAATTCAGTCCCTTGCAGAAGGGTGTCACAGAATCAGAAGATGTAGAGTCATTGTGGATAGATCTGAGAAATTGTAAGGGTAAAAAGATCCTAATGGGAGTTATCTACAGGCCCCCAAGCAGTTGCCTGGATATGGGGTGCAAGTTGAATCAAGAGTTAAAATTAGCATGTAACAAAGGTAATGCTACAGCGGTTATGGGAGATTTCAACATTCATGAAAACTGGGTAAATAGTAAGATTAAATGAGAACTTACCAGTTCGAAGTTTGATCATTATTTTATGAGGAGTAACGATGAGGGATTACCTGAAGAAGCCCCGCCTGGCGCTTGATCGGCATACTTCAAAGCAGCGGCATGAAAAACACAGAACATAATAGCCGGAGTAAGATAGTAAGGCTCAACATAGATTTAGAACTACCAGATGATCATTTATTTTATGAGGGTCGGGAGTGGGGGGCACGTAATCCCTCATCGTTACTCCTCATAAAATAACGATCAAACTTTGAACTGGTAAGTTCTCGTTTAATCTTATTATTTTACTTCGGAGTCACGTGAGTGACTACGCGAAGATTTTGTAGCTTCTGTGTTTTTTATGTCATAGACTCATTCCATACGACACGCAGGGATATACAGGGATATATATATATCCGTTTTTTCATATCGGGATATTACCAATGAACCCGATAACTTCTTGATTAGTAATTTGTCGTAAATACGACGATAAACCCTCTGAGCCCTATTATTGGCTCTATCAATTAGATACTCAGAAAAAATGCAATCCACAAGGAACTCACATATATCTAATATGATAAACAACTTTTACTGTCTACACAGACTTCCAATTTCTTATAACAAAATATTGTTTTTTTATGTAATTGAGAGAAATGCATCCACCTTTCCTGTTCTTGGTTTACCCACGAGAACATTTGAAAGATCGGTGATTTAATCTGTATACAACCAGATTAATCGTAAGTAATCCATATTACTGACAATGTTTTTTTCCCCCCTGATTTGTTGGCTGCGATGACATTGTCTCTTTCTTAGAGATAAACAGCTGGACTAAAACATTTTTAGAATACGCCACATCTGTTTACTCAGATAATCACTTGATTATTATTTTACTTATCTTATGTGATTGATATATGCCACAGTCGTGGTATTGTTCACCTTGATATGACACATGGACACTTCCATAATAGAACAATCGATATTTAATCCATAACACTCCTTATACTTTTCTAATTAATACAAATGTTTGGAGAAATTTCTTAGGACAATCCATTTGCAATTACCTGGTGTTATTGTCCGTGGTCCCAACAAGGGATGTATCAATTAACTTTATAAGAATAGATATTATTCTTATCTTAACCCAAAAATATTCACAGAAGCTGTCCATCATCTGTTAATGCTTGCTTCAGCTTGCAACGGCTGCTAAGCTTATAGTTGAAGCAGCTTGTGGACCTTTTCTATCCATTACTTTAATAATGATAACGTATCATTTGGTATTTGCATAGGCCTCTCACAAAGGCATACATACTCTTATAAAGCTTCTGTTTTCCCCTCTTTTGGAGCTTTATTTACTCTTTACCTAAGCTCCTTTTCTGAAGGAGGGACAAAGTATGTCAACAAAGCAATGAGACATATTTGTATCATGGAAACAATTTTCCCCCTCTTATGGTGCTGAATTACTCCTAAATCCAGAATAGTAATTTATGAATATTTATGAATGCCTAAACATAGGCTTTATGGGATGGGTCGGGTCCTTGCCCCTCAACAGGCTTGTAATTGTAGCACTAATTTGCAGTTGACTCTTTATTAACCTTCCAATTTAAATGTGATCAAGATATACCATGACCATGTCCCATTAGTGCAAGTGCTGATCTTTTTATCAGTACAATTGTTGTTCCAGTATTCTGTGAACAGCCTAGAACTGGTTTTAATCCTTTAGACAATGCTTTAACTTGCACAGCTGATCCATTTTAATTAATTTCAAGCACCTGTAATATGATTAACAATTTGTTAATAACAACTGTAATTCAATGTTGAAGATGTCCATTTTAATATAAAAATGTTTTTTACACTGTGAAAGTGTATTTAAAATGATGTTTTTGTATGGTTTATACCACCATATCTTTTTCACTGAGGTAATTTTATAATATATATGTACGTACCCCTTCTTTATTGGAGTTATTTTGGGTGCAAACCTAAAATCAATTATTTAGGTTTTCCTATACAGGTGAACCAATTCCTTCTACAATTTTTTGTAGTCCTTAGTTATGTTAAATCTATGATCATAACACACCTGTAATCTCCCACAATTGGAGATTTCATCAACTTCTATTGTAACAAGTTGTTTGCATCTCTTCAAACGTACTTCAAGCCTTCTTTTCCCAATCATATGGGTTCAGATAATGCTGTGTTGGATAATATTTATTTATCATACTCCTGCCTTTGTTTTGATCCATTATCAAATCTTTATATTGGATCATAATTTTTTCCCCAAAGTTTAAAGACCAATAGTCTGTTCTTTTGTAATCAATGTCTTTGATTTATCATAAGGCAGGTTTTATTCCATAATAATCAGGAGTTTAACATAACCTGATCTGAATTGACCTGCAAATCTAAAGTGCAAATTTGGTCCCAATAACAATTACATATATATAACTAAAATTAATATTATATATTTTTTCCCATTGTGCTCCACAAACTGATGGCAATTTATCTTTCATTTTAAATGTTTTGGTTATTGCACAATGTTTTATTTGTTTTACATAAATAGAGATGCCATGCACCAGTTTGAAATACTTTGAAATCGTATCTCATATAATTGAGACATGGATATCATAAATGGATTCACTGTTGATATCTTTATAAAACATAAAGGTTTTATCAATATTCTGCTGTTTCAACCATAACAGCTTTGGTGAGAGAACAATTAACTTTGGTTTCCATGTTTACTTTCCATGGCCTCACTCATTCATTCAGGTATCATGCCTAGTACACCTCTATATATATATTTGTGCTGTGGTGTACCTTAATAAAACATAAAAGTTTTATCAATAATTCTGCTGTTTCAACCATAACAGCTTTCGTGAGAGAGCATATAATTTTGGTTTCCATGGTTATTTTCCATGGCCTCACTCCTTTATTCAGGTATTGTACCTAGTACACCTATATATATATAAATATATATATTGTGCTGTGGTGGGTACTTTATGACCAGCCACTACTATCAGTGCACTTTTAGGGTCAGTTTTTCCATTTTGTTTTACTGCCCTTGTTACCTGAGTTTTTCCTCAAGGAGACTACCTACAAAAAATCTGAGGTAGATATTAACCATATAACCATATAACCATATAACAATTACAGCACGGAAGCAGGCCCTCTCGGCCCTTCCAGTCCGTGCCGACCATTTGTTTTCCCCTTGTCCCATCTACCTGCTCCATTCCCTCCATACCCTTCCATTCCCTTCACGTCCATATACCTATCCACTTTACTTTTAAATGTTAAAATCGATCCTGCCTCCACCACTTCTGCTGGAAGCTCATTCCACACAGCCACCACCCTCTGAGTAAAGAAGTTGCCCTTCACGTTACCCCTAAACTTCTGTCCCTTAATTCTCATGTCATGCCCTCTTGTTTGAATCTTCCCTACCCTCAATGGGAAAAACGTATCCACGTCAACTCTGTCTATCCCTTTCATCATTTTAAAGACCTCAATCAAGTCCCCCCTTAACCTTCTGCGCTCCTAAGAATAAAGACCTAACTTGTTCAACCTTTCTCTGTAACAGAGTTGCTGGAACCCTGGCAACATTCTAGTAAATCTCCTCTGTACTGTCTCTATTTTGTTGACATCCTTCCTATAACTAGGCGTCCAAAATTGTACACCATACTCCAGAATTGGTCTTACCAAATGCCTTGTACAATTTTAACATTACTTCCCTACTCCTATATTTCAATGCTCTGGTTTATAAAGGCCAGCACACCAAAGGCTTTCTTTACCACCCTACCTACATGCGATTCCACCTTCAGGGAACTATGCACAGTTATTCCTAGATCCCTCTGTTCCACAGCATTCCTCAATTCCCTACCATTTACCATGTACGTCCTATTTTGATTTTGTCCTGCCAAGATGTAGCACTTCACACTTAACAGCATTAAACTCCATCTGCCATCTTTCAGCCCACTTTTCGAAATGGCCCAAATCTCTCTGTAGACTTTGAAAATCTACTTCATTATTCACAACACCACCTATCTTAGTATCATCTGCCATACTTACTTATCCAATTTTCCACCCCATCATCCAGATCATTGATGTGCATGACAAACAACAGTGGACCCAACACAGATCCCTGAGGCACCCCACTGGTCACCGGCTTCCAACCTGACAAACAGCCATCCACCATTACTCTCTGACATCTCCCATTCAGCCACTGTTGAATCCATCTTGCTACTCCGCCATTAACACACAAAGATTGAACCTTCTTAACCAACCTTCCATGGGGAACCTTGTCAAAGGCCTTACTGAAATCCGTATAGACAACATCCACTGCTTTACCCTCATCAATTTCCCTAGTTACCGCTTCAAAATTTCAAGAAACTTTGTCAAACATGACCTTCCAGGCACAAATCCACATTGACTGTTCCTGATCAGACCCTGTTTATCCAGATGCTTATATATATTATCTCTAAGTATCCTTTCCATTAATTCGCCCACCACTGACGTCAAACTAATAGGTCTATAATTGCTAGGTTTATGCTTTGAATCCTTTTTAAACAATGGAACAACATGCGCAGTACGCCAATCCTCCGGCACTATTCCCGTTTCTAATGACATTTGAAATATTTCTGTTATAGCTCCTGCTATTTCTACACTAACTTCCCTCAATGTCCTAGGGAATATCCTGTCAGGACCTGGAGACTTATCCACTTTTATATTTTTCAAAAGTGTCAGTACTTCCTCCTCTTTGAATCTCATAGTTTCCATAGCTACTCTACTTTTTCCCCTTAACTCACAGAGTTCAATATACTTCTCCTTGGTGAATACCGAAGAAAATAAATTGTTCAATATCTCCTCCATCTCTTTTGGCTCTGCAGATAGCTATCCATTCTGGTTCTCTAATGGTCCAATTTTATCCCTCCTTTTACTATTAATATAGCTGTAGAAACCCTTTGGGTTTACTTTCACCTTTCATGCCAAAGCAACCTCATATTTTCTTTTAGCCTTCATAATTTCTTTCTTAAGATTCTTTTTACATTCTTTATACTCCTCTAGCACCTCATTTACTCCATGCCTCCTATAATTATTGTAGATATCTCTCTTTTTTCGAAACAAGTGTTCAATTTCCCTTGAAAACCATGGCTCCTTCCAATTTTTACTATTTCCTTTCAACCTAGCAGGGACATAAAGATTCTGTACTCTTACAATGTCCCCTTTAAATGTCCTCCATTTCTCTTCTACATCTTTCCCATGAAACAAAGTGTCCCAATTCACTCCTTTAAAATCCTTACGCATTCCCTCAAAGTTAGCCTTTCTCCAATCAAAAATCTCTACCCTAGGTCCAGTTCTGACTCTCTACATAATTATATTGAAACTAATGGTATTGTGATCACTGGTCCCGAAGTGCTCACCAACGCATACCTCCGTCACCTGACCTGCCTCATTTCCTAACAGGAGGTCCAGCACTGCCCCTTCTCTGGTCGATACCTCTACGTACTGCTGCAAAAAAACTATCCTGCACACATTTTACAAACTCCAAACCATCCAGCCCATTTACAGAATGTGTTTCCCAGTCTATTTTTGGAAAATTGAAATCTCCCACAATCACTGCCTTGTGCTTACTACTAATATCTGCTATCTCCTTACATATTTGTTCTTCCAATTCTCGCTCCCCATTTGGCGGTCTATAATACACCCCTAAAAGTGTTGCTACACCGTTCCCACTTCTCAGTTCCACCCAAATAGCCTCCCGAGACCAGCCCTCTAATCTATCCTGCCAAAGCACTGTTGTAATATCTTCTCTGACAAGCAATGCAACACCTCCCCCTCTGGTCCCCTCCAATTCTATCACACCTGAAGCAACAAAATCCTGGAATATTTAGTTTTCCAATCACAGCCCTCCTGCAACCATGTTTCACTGATTACCACAAACATCATATTTTCCAGGTGCCAATCCAGGCTCTAAGTTCATCCACCTTACTTACAATGATCCTAGCATTAAAATATACACCATTTTAGAAACCCACCATCCCTTATTCTCTGTCTATTATCTGTTTCATCTTTCTCGCCTACATTTTGGGTCCGAGTGCTTCCCTTCTCTGCCTCTTGCCCCACACCTGACCCCTAGCCCCCTCTACCCGAGTCCCTCCCCCCAGCCTTTCTAGTTTAAAGTCTCCCCAGTATCCTTTGCAAATCTCCCTGCCAGGATATTGGTCCCCCTCGGGTTCAAGTGCAACCCGTCCTTTGTGTACAGATTATGCCTTCCCCAAAAGAGGTCCCAGTGATCAAGAAACTTGAATCCCTGCTCACTGCACCAGTCCCTCAGCCACGCATTTATCCTCCAGATCATTTCATTCCTACTCTCACTGTCACGTGGCACAGGCAGTAATCCTGAAATCGTTACCCTTTTGGTCCTTCTCCTTAATTCCCCCCCCCCCCCCCCCCCCCCCCCCCCCCCCCCCCCAACTCCCTAAATTCTCCCTTCAGGACCTCTTCACTTTTTCTGCCTATGTCATTGGTACCTATGTGTACCACAACATCAGGCTCCTCTCCCTCCCTTATCAGAATCTTTTGGACACATTCTGACACATGCGAGACCCTGGCACCAGGGAGGCAAACTACCATCCGGATCTCCCGACTGCGTCCACAGAATCGCCTATCCGACCCCCTAACTATAGAGTCCCCTATTACAATTGCCCTCCTCTTTTTGCTACCTTTCTGAGCATCAGGGCCGGTCTCTGTGCCGGAGGCCCGGCCACTGTTGCTGCCCCCAGCTAGGCTGTTCACTCCAATCGTACTCAAACCCGAGTACCTATTTTCCAGGTGTACGGTCACAGGGGTACTCTCTAGCCCCTGCCTCTGCCTCTTGCCCTTCCTAACTGTGACCCACTTGTCTGCCTCCTGTGGTCTGGGAGTGACTACCTCCCTGTAGCTCCTCTCTATGACCTCCTCACTCTCCCTGACCAGACGGAGGTCATCGAGCTGCTGCTCCAGATTCCTAACACAGTCCTTTAGGAGCCCCATCTCAACACACCTGGCGCAGATGTGGATGTCTGGAGGGCTATCAGATTCCCTGACCTCCCACATCTGACATCCAGAACAGTACACTGCCCTGGCTTTCATACTGCCTCCTTAAACAGGATACAGTAGCAACACAATACAAAGTACACAACAAACTGCTGGGATCTGACTGCCAATCAGCTGCTTTCCCTAGTCCACTTCCCACCAATCAGGGGCTTCCTCAAAAAAACCCAAATGGAATGTTATGGATTTAGGCAAGCCCCGCGCTTGATTTTTAACCTTACCGGTCGGGTGTCGCTCCTCCCCCTCCTCCTCGTCTTCCAACGGCTCCTGTGGGCCTCCCACAATGATAATTCCATCATATATATTAATATATGAAACCCCCTTAGGGTTTGTTTTTTGGGAATTTTTTGGGCCTTTTAAACCCTTTTTGGTTGAATTTTTTATTTTTATTTTTTTTATTTTTATTTTTGGAGTCTTTCTCCATTACTTTTAAGCCATAAAGCTTTTTTAGTCTGGAGGCCTTTTATTAAACTTTTAAAATTATGGCCTTTCTGACTTTTTTTTTAATTTCCCCCCTTGCCAAAAGTTTGTGGAGAGACTAAAGGTCTCCCTAACGTAATTTTAACGGCCACCAGTATCGGAACCGGCTCCGTACTTAATTTCCCGTCCCGATCGCTGAGTATTCCCCTGGGACGTTTTTATTAAACTCCGTTGTTTCTTTACACAGAGTATTTTCTTTCTATTTTAACTTTTCTTATTTATTTTCTGCTTTTAAATTCGTTTTAACTCCTGGTGGTTCAATACACCGGCCATGGAGTTTAGACCCTGTAAGTTTTTCAACTGCACTTACCTGCGGGTTTTTCAACTGCACTTACCTCTTCACAGTTCACACTGCCACCCAGCTTTGTGTCATCTGCAAATTTGCTAATGTTACTTTTAATTCCTTCATCTAAATCATCAATGTATGTAGTAAATAGCTGCGGTCCCAGCACTGAGCCTTGCGGCACCCCATGGTCACTGCCTGCCATTCTGAAGGGGACCCGTTAATCCTACTCTTTGTTTCCTGTCTGCCACCCAATTTTCTATACACGTCATTACCCTACCCCCAATCCTTTGTGCTCTAATTTTTCCCACTAATCTCCTGTGTGGGAATTTATCAAAGGCTTTCTGAAAGTCCAGGTATACTACTTCTACTGGCTCTCCCTTGTCCACTTTACTTGTTACATCCTCACAAAATTCCAGAAGATTTGTCAAGCATGATTTCCCCTTTGTAAATCTATGCTGTCTTAGACTGATTATGTTACTGCCATCCAAATGCTATTAGATATTTGATAATCGACTCCAGCATCTTCCTCACCACAGATGTCAGGCTAACTGGCCTATAATTTGTTGCTTTCTCTCTCCCTCCTTTCTTGAAAAGAGGTATTACATTAGCTACCCTACAATCCAGAGGAACTGATCCAGAATTTATAGAATGTTGGAAAATGATGAACAATGCATCCACAATTTCTAGATCCACCTC
Organism: Okamejei kenojei; assembly: GCA_035221665.1. Classification (NCBI taxonomy): domain Eukaryota; kingdom Metazoa; phylum Chordata; class Chondrichthyes; order Rajiformes; family Rajidae; genus Okamejei; species Okamejei kenojei. The sequence goes on along the minus strand of CM069136.1, from coordinate 79,575,434 downwards.
CTTGAGTACCCTGGGATGCAGACCATCAGGCCTGGGAATTTATAAATCTTCATTCCCTTCAGTCTACCCAACACCATTTCCTGACTAATGTGAATTTCCTTCAGTTCCTCCGTCACCCTAGATCCTGTCCCCTAGTACGAGTGGGAGATTTTTTTTTGTTCCTTAGTGAAGACAAAACCAAAAGTCCCTGTTCAACCTCGTTTGCCATTTCCTTGTTCCCATAATAAATTCTGTGTTTGTCTTTAAGGGACCCACATTTGCCTCAGCTATTTTTTTCCGCTTCACATACATAAAGAAGCTTTTACTCTCCTCTTTTACAGTATATTCTTGGCTAGCTATGCTATGAGGATGCAGGGTGACTTGGGCAGGTTGGGTGAGTGGGCAGATGCATGGCAGATGCTGTATAATGTGGATAAATGTGAGGTTATCCACGTTGGAGGCAAGAACGGGAAGGCAGATTATTATCTGAATTGTGTCAGGTTAGTAAAGGGAAAATTCAACAAGGCCTGTGTGTCCGGGTACATCAGTCACTGAAAGTAAGCATACAGGTACACAGGCATTGAAGAAAACTAATGGCATGTTGGCCTTCATAACGAGGGCAGTTGAGTATAGGGCAAAAGAGGTCCTTCTGCAGTTGTACAAGGCCCTGGTGAGACCAGACCTGGAGTATTATGTGCAGTTTTGGTCTAATTTGAGGAAGGACATTCTTGATCAAGGATGATCAGCCATGATCGCATTGAATGATGATGGTGGCTCAAAGGGCCGAATGGCCTACTCTCTGCACCTATTGTCTATGTATCTACAGTGTGTATCTACGTATGGCAGCTTGCAGAGCCTTTCCATCAGTTTCATTCCCACACTTATTTCCTTACAATTCATTTTCTCTCACATGTCGAACAATCCTTTCTTATCCACCTCTCACGCACCTACACTTGGATAATTTATAAAAGCAAATTAACCTATCAGTATGTCTTTTGATGAACAAGGACAACTGAGCACCCACAGCAAGAGGGAAAATATGCAAATGCAAACAGATAGCACTCAAGCCCTTATCCCTTTTTGTGATAGAGGTCATAGCTTTGTGAAACACTGACAGAATAGACTCTACGGCCACTGTGTGCCAGTGGTGGAGGGAATGGATTTTTAGGATGGTGAATGCAGTATCAATCAAGCTGACTGCATTATCCTGAATATTGTTGAGCTTCTTGGACCTTGAAGATGCATTCATTACCACAAAAAATGACCACAAAATTATTGGAGAACGTACCAATGGTAACATCATTGAGTTGTTAAGCGTGGATGGTTGGAATCATTTGTTGAGGTTGGTCATTGTCTGACACTTAAATGTTTTGAACATTGTGAAAATGTTCAACTCTTGACTGAATGTTGTCTTGGTTTTCCTGCATGAACATGACACATGGACTGTTTGACTTGTTGATGTAAGTCAACATTAATTCATCCCACTACCCACTTTGACTGATCAGTTTGTAGCTTACTCTACTATTCCAATAAAGCCCACGGTAAACATGAGGAACACGCATAATCTGCTGTCTAAGCATAAAGGAGCTTTCCCGAATTGAATTCTCCAACTTTAGTTAACTTGCCCTTTTCAGAAGTGTTCATTTGTTCTGCCATCCATTTATAATTTTGATTCAATTTTTCTCTTGAATCAAAAAGAAGCAAAATTTGATCCTAACCACCATATTAACTGCTGCATTTACCCAGTCAGATATATTCCCTTTCTTTGCCCATCTTTTCCCCATTTTCTCTACTTCCGAAAACTAACTTGCTTTTTTTCGTCATTCCCATTACTGATTAAACGTCTCTGACATGAAACATTAATCTACTTCTCTTTACACAGACAAAACTTCTGAAAGCTTCCAGCATTTTCTGTTTTTCTTTCAGATTTACATGAATAGCAGTTGGGTTTTTTTTGTTTCCATAGATTAGGAAATGTTGATGTTCAAAGGAATCTGGTTATCCTTCTGCTGGAAGCTAATATATAGGTGTAGTATGCAATAAGATAGGCAGATGGTATGTCAGACTCTAAACATTGATGATTTGTGCACATGAGTAAGTATGTTTTACCATAATTATGGAGCACCTTTGAGACTTACCTGCAATGTTGTGTATAGCTTTCATCGACTTACCTAAAAAATGATACAGATAGTAAGAAAGGGGTGCACCTGCATTTCCCAGACTGGTTTCCGGACAGATTAAGTCACTCAAATCTCTATTCTCTGACATTAATAGATTGAGAACTACCTCATTAATATTCATAACATTCTTAAAGAGCTAGATAAAATAGGAAGGATTTTTCCACCGGCCGAGAAGTCTAATAAATAAGAGCACAAGGAAATAAGAAAACAGAAAAGAGAAGACCACTCAGCCGCTCAAGCCTACACAACTCAGTTTTTAATGATTGCTTTTCATCTATATCACCTATTTTGAAACTATCCCACTAATAGAAACACCTTGACATCTGTGTTATTTTGCCCCATAAAGATCTAATATGTTTCAATAGGATCACCATCCATTCTTCTAAATTTCAATGAAAATAGATCGAATATTTTTAACTGCTGATAATTGGTCAGGAAAATAGATCTAGCTCAGGTAGGCAACTTGGTCAGGATGGACAAGTTTGGCTGAAGGATCTGTTTCTGCACTGTACAGTTATATTACTGTAAATCATAATTAATTGAAGATCAAGTACTGATTTTTGGGGCATTCCACTAGTTACTTGCTTCCATGGTGATAAAGCCCAGCTCATTTTAACTTACAGTCTCTATGCAATAATTAGTCTGCAAGGTAGACACAAAATGCTGGAGTAACTCAGCGGGACAGGCAGCATCTATGGAGAGAAGGAATGGGTGACGTTTCGGGTTGAGGCCCTTCTTCAGACTGATGTCAGGGGAGTGTGCGGGACAGAGATAGCATGTAGTCGGAGACAGTAAGACTGGTGGGGGAACTGGGAAGGGGGAGGGGATGGAGAGAGAGGGAAAGCAAGGGCTATTTGAAGTTAGAGAAGTCAATGTTTATATCACCGGGGTACAAGCTACCCAAGCAAAATATGAGGTGCTGTTCTTCCAATTTGCGCTGGGCCTCACTCTGACAATGGAGCAGGCCCAGGAGAGAAATGTCAGATAAGGAATGGGAGGAGGAGTTAAAGTGCTGAGCAACCAAAAGATCAGGTAGGTTAAGGTGGACTGAACAGAGGTATTTAGCAAAACGATCGCCGAGCTTGCACTTGGTCTCGCCGATGTACAGACACCTGCAACAGCGGATACAGTAGACGAGGTTGGAGGAGGTGCAAGTAAACCTCTGCTGCACCTGAAAAGACTGTCGGGGTCCTTGATGGAGTCGAGGGGGGAGGTAAAGGGACAGGTGTTGCATCTCCTGCGGTTTCCAGGGAAAGTACCTGGGGAGGGGGCGGTTGGGTGAGAAGGGACGAGTTGATCAGGGAGTTGCGGAGGGAAAGGTATCGGCAGAAAGTGTTGGAGGATTATATGCTGTATGTGATGGCTGATGGGGTGAAGGGGTGAGGTCAAGGGAGACTCTGTCCTTGTTGCGAATGGGGGGAGGGGGAGCAAGAGTGGAGCTGCAGGATATGGAGGAGACCCTAGTGAGAGCGTCATCTATAATGGAAGAGGGAAACCTCAATTTCCTAATTAATCTGTAATTCATGCTAACACACTTCTCCTTGTAGCATAAACTCTTACCTTGTGCACAAGGCTTTTATTTGGCACATTGTTAAATTACTTCTGAAAGTCCAAGCGCTTCTGCAGGTTCCTCTTGTCATATCCTTGAAAAACAGAAATAAATTTGTCAAAGATGATTTACCTTTCATAAAACCATGTTGACTCAGTTTGATTCCATTCATCTTCTTTAAGTGTGTAGTTAGGGGTTTACTCTCAAAATTGGAGTTTTGTCTCCCAGAGGGTTCGCGGGATTCAGTCAGATGTTGATGAATTTCTTATCGTGATAAGTGATATAGGGGCTGACCAACTTTCTCTTAATCCCTTTTCTTATGTATTATGAGAAAGTGGATAGTGTGGAAATAATTGTTGTACTAGAAGCACAATCTCCCAATGTCATTGTGGCTAAAGGTAGAAGGTATGGAATTAGCAGCATCAGGAATAGGCTTCACAAGTCTGTGTAAAATGATTGAACGTTCCTTTGAATCATCCCGATTTACGAAATTCCAGAATACAGCACTGTGGAAATATACTACACCAGAGAAGGGTCAATGAGACTTCCGGTGGCGCTATGGAGCCTTAAAGCATAGCGCCAGCCAGCTCCGCAAAAATTTTGAAAAAAACGGGGATTTAAACGGATTTAAAAGAACTTACCGATCGACTGCTTTCACTGTCTGCCGCTTCAACATCGACGGTACCGGCTGACGTCATCAGCCCTGCGACAAATCATGACGGCACGGAGCCCTACCGAGAAAACGAAGGGTCGAAAAACCCGGGCGAGACCGGGAGAAGGCCTGGGAGAAGCCTCGGACTCGAGTAGGGCCAGTTCCCTGGAAGACGTCTCCAGGAAAGCAGACACAGGAGGTGAGGACTTGAGAACTTTTATTTCTCACCAGATGGCTGATTTAAAACGTGAGTTCAAGGCAGAAATGAAAGATATAAAGAAAGAAATGAAAGAAATAAAGGGAGATATAAAGGAAGAAATCTCTCAAATTAATAATCAGATGGACGATGAAAAATCAATGGAGTGAATTTCAAAAAGATACAAAGACACAAATTGATAATAAGTTCAAGAAAGAATCAGAAATATTGAAGAATGAAATCATTGATATGATTAATAATATGGAACGCAAGATGGAGGCTAAACTTGAAAATGTTAAAAAAGACTTTAAAAATAAGATTGACCCTATTGCAAATGTGGTCGAACAACAAGTTGATGGCATTAAAAACCTTGAAAAGATAGTGGAGGCTAGTACTGTGTCTACAGCAAAGCTGATAACAGAGCAAGAACGTCTACTGGAGTTGTTATCCAAAGTAACAGATAAATGCACGCAGCTAGAAGGCTATCAAAGAAGGCAGAACTTGAGGATTGCAGGGATTCCTGAAGGTCTAGAGAAACACGAAGACACTCGAAAATTCACTGCTAAATTACTGCAAGCTGTTTTATCTTTGGATGATATGCCTGTTTTAGCTCGTGCACATCGAGTCGGCAGAAGACAGACCAGTGCAAACGCCCCCCCAAGACAAATCATTGTAAAGTTACAATATGATTTCACTCTCGAGGATATTATGCGGAGAGCCTCGAGAACAAAGAATCTGATGTTTCAAGGACAAAGAATCAGTATCTATCGAGACTATCCCCCAGAGGTTGCCAGAAAACGAAAAGCGTTTAACGAAGCCCAAAACCTTATGAGGGGTGTAGAAAACTTGAGATACGGTCTGAATTACCCAGCCATCCTAAGAGTTACTTATAACAGCGTGGAACACTTTTTCAAGACTCCAACAGAAGCAATGGAATTTGCAAAGCAGTTTGACACTTGAAAACCATCTACAAGCAAATATACTGTCTTTTACTATTTTTAAAGACCTAGTACGGTCTCTTAACATTCTATGAGACTTTATACGACAATATGGAATTAGAAGAAATCAGAAGGAACGGACAATGTCGTATGGAATGAAATGTTTTCCCGGATTGGAAGAAGCTCACCGAACATTGACAATTACTCATAATATATAACTAACACAAACAAAATAACACACATACTAAAATTATAACGCGGTTTATTATTACTATGACTGTTATTAACCAAGACTGTGCACTATTGCTAATTAATACTACTAATAATTAATATTTTATGTCTTGTTACATTTGGAGATACCCTCCCCTTAATGTATTTTTTCCTCTTTTAATAATGATTTCTATTTTTTGTATTTAAAAAAAAAACTCTTTATCTGTGGCTTTATAATTAGATTTTTTTAGACTAATTTTAGATTATATACTTTTATGATGATTAATATCACTCCTTTCATTTCTTTAATATTATATTCCCGTTAAAATATTATCATGGAATAATAATTCCTTAAAATTAGGAGCTGGCTAAATTAATAACATCAATGCCGGAAGCCTTTAGATTAATAGCCAATATAGTTTGGCTTTCACAAAACTACAAATATTTTATTTGTAGTTTTTTCTACTCTTTATGCACTCTACTAAGCTTTTTACTCACTTTTCATTATTCTTTTATGTTTACTATATCTTTCAGTTTGAATGGAGCTATACACTGGAACAATGGAGATATATTCATGAAGTACATAAAAGAGATCTAAAATTCATCTATTCGGTGTTCGGGTGTAAGGTTAGGTCTACTGCGCGGACCCTTGGACCCTATTCTAGATTCCCACAAACCTAAAATGCAGGATTTAAAAAGAAATATGGGGAACGAGGGATTAACCTTTTGCAGTTGGAATGTTAAAGGTATCAATGAACCAATAAAAAGAGGAAAAATATTGACAACACCTAAAGGCAATGAAAGCTGATGTAATTTATATTCAAGAAACTCACCTAAAGAAAGATGCTGAAAATAGGCTGAAAGCTAAATGGATAGATAAAATATATCACTCTTCCTTTACGCATAAATCAAGAGGCGTAGCAATATTTTTCGTAAAGGTACTTTATTTTAAGCATATATCTACTATATCTGATAAAGATGGCAGATACATTATTGTAATAGGAGAAATAAACAGGGAAAAAATGATTTTTGTTAACATCTATGGACAAATTTTGATAGTCCTTTATTCTTTAAGAAAGTACTTAATAATATTCCAGAATTAACACATTACAATTTGATAATTGGAGGAGATTTTAATTGTACATTAGACCCTTATTTAGATAGATCTTCAAAACAAAGGAAAACTAAATCGCATACTAGTGATTTATTAAACGCATACATTCAAACGACTAACATTAAAGATGTTTGGAGAACAGAAAATCCAACTGGTCGAGAATATTCCTTCTACTCGCCAGTACATAAAACTTATTCAAGAATAGATTACTTCCTAGTAGATGCAAAGCTTATTTCACTTACTTACGAATCCAAATATCATAATATTATAATTTCAGATCATGCACCATTAACATTTAAAATTAAAATAAATGGTAAAACAGAAAATCTAGGACAATGGAAACTTAATCCACAAATTTTAAAAAATAAAACCACTCAGGAATACATTATAACTCAGATTAAGATGTTTTTTTGAAATAAATGATCAACCAGAAATATCTCGCTCTTTATTATGGGAAACATTTAAAGCATATCTTCGAGGAATTATGATTTCTTCACAAGCATTCCATAATAAGAAGATTCGGAAGGAACAACATGACTTAGAAAGGGAGATTAAACAATTAGATATACAGAATGCAACAAAATCAGATATAATAATACATAATAAAATTGTAGCATTGAAGTATAAATTAAATAAAATATATACTGATCAAGTTTTAAAATACTACCAACATACTAAACAATTGTTGTTTGAATTTGGAGACAAACCACAAAAACTATTGGCTCGACAATTAAGGAAAATTGAAGCTGAAAAAATTATACATAGGATTAAATCACAAAACGGTGAATTATTAATACAACCCAAGGATATTAATGAAAGATTTATGCAATATTATAAAAATTTGTATACTGGTAACACAACAGTAAATAAAACAGAAATAGATGCCTTTTTAAATGTATGTAACTTAAAAGAATTAGATTTTTACAAAATAGAGAACTATTAAATGCCGATATTTCAATAAAAGAAATCCAAGAATCTATTAAATCTTTAAAAAATGGTAAAACTCCAGGACCAGATGGTATAGGCTCGGAATTTTATAAAAATTTTTCATGACCAAATGGTCCCATATTTAAAATCATTATATGAACAGATATTATACACAAGAGAAATTACCAGATACATTGAACGATCTATTATAACACTTATACCCAAAATAAATAAAGATTTGGATGATCCAGGATCGTATAGAGCAATTGCTTTATTAAATACGGATCAAAAAATTTTAACAAAGATTCTTGCACAAAGACTAAGCAAAATTGTTAACGAATTAATTTCATCCTGATCAAACAGGATTTATACCTAAAAGATATTCTTCATATAATCTAAGACGGTTATTTAATATCATATATTCGAAAAGAAGTGATAAAAAAGACTTAGTAGTCATCTCGTTGGATGCAGAAAAAGCTTTTGACCAGGTGGAATGGCCTTATCTATTTTCGGTGATGGAAGCCTTTAAGCTTGGTGATAAGTTTAACTACTTGGATTAAATTATTATATGCAAACCCAACAGCTAGAATACATAACAAACCATATGTTATCAACTAAGTTTAGTTTATCTCGAGGTTGTAGACAAGGCTGTCCTTTATCACCATTACTGTTTGCGTTAGCAATCGAACCTCTTGCTCAAAGGGTAAGATTGCACCCAGAAATATATGGATATGATACTAAAGATACTAAGAATAAAATCTCGTTATATGCGGACGATATATTACTTTATATTACTAAACCGGAAATAAGTATCTGTAATTTGTTAAAACTAATAACGGAATTTGGTTTAATTTCAGGATACAGTATCAATTGGAATAAAAGTGAACATGCCAATAACCATGAATAATTTACAGATATTACAACAATTTCCTTTTAAGATAACAAATGAAAATATTAAATATCTTGGTATTTTTGTTACAAAAAGATTTGACTCTTTATTTAAGTCTAATTTCCCATTATTATTGAATAAATTAAATAAAAATATCTTATACTGGAAAAGCTTACCTATCTCAATGTTAGGTAAAATAAACGCAATAAAAATGATTTTCCTCCCACAATTATTATATTTATTTCAATCAATCCCGATATATCTCTCTAAAAATTTTTTAAAAAAAGTAGATTCAATAGTCACTAACTTTATCTGGGATTATAAGAATCATAGAATAAATAAAAAACATTTATGTAAAGCTAAAATAAACGGGGGTTTTAGCTTTACCAAATTTTATGTTTTATTATTGGGCAGTTAATATTAAAAATATGAATTTTTGGTTAGGAGAAATAGATAATAAACCAAATTGGTTAAAAATGGAAAGAGAAGACTGTTTTCCATTTGAAATTAGCTCTATAATATTTGCTAATATTAATGTACCTAAGAAAATTTATAGTGAAAATTTGATAATAGAAAGTGGAAAACGTATTTGGAAACAAATAAAGAAAACACTAAAACTAAAATTTATACCGCTAGGTCTTACAATTGCCAACAACTTTACGTTTAAACCGTCAATGATGGATAAAGCTTTTATACAATGGAAAAATAAAGGAATTTTAAATATAGGGGATCTTTATAAGGATAATTCTTTTCTTTCATTTCAAGAATTACAACAAACCTACGGGCTTCATAATAATGAATATTTCAGATATTTACAAATCAGAAACTATATCTCTGCAAATACACAAGAACTCAGAAATAGAAAGAGTGAAATTTAGATGAATGCTTGAATAAACATCCAAATACAGAAAAAATGATATTATAACATTTACAATATTTTGTTGGAAAGTGATATTCCATCATCGGAAATACATAGACAGCGCTGGGAAAATGAATTGTCAAATAATAAGTCCAGAAATATGGGAAGAAAGCTTACAACATATACATTACTGTTCTTTAAATGCTAAACATGCTCTTATACAGTTTAAAATTTTACATAGATTACATTATTCTAAATCTAAATTACATAATATATTTCCAAAACTATCACCTATATGTGATAAATGTCAAATCTTAGAAGCAACTTTGTTCACATTCATTTACTAATTGTACGAAGATTCTAGAATATTGGAATGAAATATTTAAAATAATCTCGAAAGTTATTAATATTACTATGATTTATGACCCAAAGTTAATCATACTTGGAATACCGGAAACGGAACAAATAATTACAAGGAATCAAAGAAACTTTTATCGACTATTCTTTAATAATTGGGAAAAAATTAATATTAAAATTTTGGAAAGGCCCTGTATCCCCAACAATTAAAATGTGGAATACAGAAATGACGGAGACACTTCACTTGGAGAGATTGAGACTTGTCCTTATGGACAGGTTAGATCTCTTCAAGGAGATATGGTCTCCCTATATTAAATATCTACAGGGTCACAATGGTTCGGCGCAGGGACTTGACTGAGGCCTGAATATCTGAATGGATGAAGAAATAGATATAACAAATCATGAATGTATCTCCAAGAATGGATTATTTAGTAATACTTCAATCTCCATCAAACTTTTCACATTTTCTTTTCTATTTTCTATTATTTTTCTCTATCTTCCTATCTTTAATTAAGGAAAAAAAAAATAGAAACATATTATATAAATTTTTAATACGTACACACTTATTATTCTGTTCGTATGAAAAGATTATAGATGTCTTAAAACTTGTAATTATATAAAACTATGTATTTTCAATTATACAATAATTATGAAATATAAAGTTAACAATAATACAAACATTATTAATATTTTGATAACATTATGAATATCATAAAACTTTGTTTAAGATTGGGTATTACGTAGTTATATTAGCGGGGATTTCTATTTGGTAATTAGAAGAATATCTATGATTTGAGAAATCCAAGTGTATTGCTTATTTTAGGAATATACTACATATACTCCCAATTATATAAAATAAATAACCACAAAATGTATAATGGATAATATTACAATTAACATAAATAGTATTAATCGATAATCAATATGATATAATTTTATATATTACACAACTCTCAATGTCGTATAAGAGTGTACTCGGTATATATTGTTTCTACAATAAAAAAATTTAAAAAAAAGAGAAGGGTCAATGATTGGTTGAAGTGCAAAAGATTGTGATTCAATCTCTCCTGGCTGTGCCTGATGAGCGATATCAATTCGTGTGTGTTCCACATAACTGAAAAATGATGTGTGTAAATGCATCTCATGTCCAAAATTGCACATTTTAATTTTCCATCTGATGTAATTTTCATTGATAAACTGCTTTAGTATGCTCCACTACCAAAATGTATTTTCCATAGTGTGGCCTTGAAAATGTCCTTGGCAATTTCATGGACAACATAGTTGAAGTTGGGGAGGAAGGAAATTAAAATTCAAAATTTATACTCAGTAAAAGGGAGACAAAAAAAGTCATTACATGAGGTGCTTCAGGCTGTGAAACTGAAAACCAATGCAAAAGATTTAGTACGATGACTGACCGGATGAACTAGACTATACTTCAGAGCCACTTATAGATGACAGTGCACAAAGCGACACTGTGGGAATTCTGGTTGTAAATAATTCATTGCAGCTCTCCTATTTAAAAGCCAGACTCCCCTTGCAGCTTTCCCTTTTCAAGAAGCTTCCATTTCTGTTTTTATCTCTAATCTTTTCAAAGACTGACAAGGATCAAAACCTTTCTAACACAGTAGGTATGAGGCACTTTTTGGTGACTTACAACAGGCAAATAATTTTTTATTGTTTATTGTTTGATGAAATAAATTCTAATTAAAGTATTAACTGCTTGAAACCTAGAAGTCTTTTTTCAAACTTCTGAGAGGGCAATTTGATCAAAAGATTTTACTTCAGAGTCATGTGAGTTACTACGTGAAGAAGGCCGTTAGCTCGCATGCGCGTCATTACGCTGACTCGCTCTGCGCAAACGAGCCGACTGGCAGCAACATTGTTTTACCTTATTTCCAGGTTCTTGTGTTTTCTTTTTTGCAGGAATCTCTGTTCGGAGATGTACCTGCTCAACATATTTGGGGTGAAGTCCAGACAGGCCGCAAAACCGGTCGTGGACCGCGGGGAATCCCGGTCTTGGCCACGGATACTGGGACCGAGGGGAAACCGGCTACAGAAACCGCGGAAGTGCGGGTAGCCATCGGCCGTCTGATTCGCCACCCTAAAGTCACTGACAACACAGTCAGTGGCTTCCAGACCGGCTGTGGTTCCCTGGAAGGGGGTAAAACTAACCACAAGCCGGCAAGGTCTGTAAGCCAGGCCAGGAGAGTCCCCCCACCTGACATACAGGGGACATCTGCTTCCAGACCGGCTGTGGTTCCCCAGGCGAGGGGGTAAAACGAATCACAGGCCGGCAAGGTCTGTGAAGTCAGGCCAGGAGGGTCCCCCCACCCGACATACAGGGGCCAGCTATTTCCAGACCGCTGTGGTTCCCCAGGTAGGGGGAAAACCAACAGCAGTGGGGCAGGCCTGTGGAAGTCAGGCCAGGAGGGATCCCTCCAACTTATAGCGGTCAGCCGCTTCCAGACCACTGTGGGTCCACAGAAAGGGGGTAAAACCAAAGGTAAGATGGTCAGGCATGTGGACTAGGGGAGTCAGGCCATGAGGTTTCCTGATCGAGAGGATCCCCTCCTACATGGGTAAAATTTTTAAACGTTCAAACCCACATGGAGCACCTGATGGAGAGGTGCTCCACAATGATATACTCCAAAGGAGGGAGTTATCAGCCGGGTATTATGGAGAACCCGCAGGCAGCGGCACCTGTTTCAGGGTTGCACAGTGTCTCCCTCTCTGAGGACGGGAGCATTTGGGGTCAGTTTCATTCTGACCCAGAGCAAAATATCTGATATAGGGCCGCTGAGGGGACCATGCCAGCGCAGATATCCTCAGGGGCCTGCGGCAGCACCTGTTTTCAGGGCTGCCCACGAATCTCCCTCTCTGAGGAGGGGAGTGCGAGTGGTCAGTATGGAACTGACTTCAAATTCAAAGTATGTCCGTGGAACATTCTGGAGCACATGCATATGGCTTCAAGAGATACTCGCAAATGCTACAAGTGCCGGCAGTGAACAGCGCTATCCGGGTGACATTGGAGGGCATGAAATCCAGGAAATGAAACCAGCCACCGAATCCTCTCTTCACCGAATCTAAGACTTTTCCCACAGGTAAGACTAGGATGAGGAAGCAAAAAGCTGTCAGACTACTCAAGGTACCGACGACAAGCAAAGCTTCATCAGTAGGCAATGACACACCCCACGCCTCCATCGGGGGCAGCGGTTCACTGAAGCCGGTGGTAGCTTGAAAGCTGGGCATGGAAATATGGCCAGCGTTGTCTTTCGAGCCATGCTCAGAATTATGGCCAGAGCTGTCTTACGAGGCAGGCTCAGTATGATGAGGGTTTTCAGACCAGGGCCCAAGCCGGTCTCAGGGGAACTATGGAATCTACGCACCCTACCAGTCCTACTCTCGAATCAAGGAGGGGAAAAAGAACCTGCATCTGCGGCCTTTGGGCTTACCATAAGACCACTGGTAGCCATGGAGGTGGGTGGGTCTGGTTCTTCCAAAACATGGGGTTGCAGACCATTTACATGTTGGTAATATTTACACTTGTGTTTTTCTACAAGTGATAATGATAGCATGAGATTCAGATCTGGGTTTAATAAACTGATGATAACATGTGATTACTTTATACTGCACAACATACATAGGTTCCAAGCAGGCTTGGAATTGGGGACGGAGTTGTCTTTTGAGACAGGCCAAGTATTATGGGCAGGATTGCCTTTCAGGACAGGGTGAAAGATGGAGGATGTCACTTCATCCAAATTTAACTCGTATGTGCAGTATACTTTCAAAATGTGAAACTTCGTTACTGTCTAATTATTGATTCTACAGGAGCTATATGGCAAGTGTAGAGAATGTACACCGACACCTTTAGGTTTTCACTACTTTATTAATCATACATCATACAGCCCTAGCTGTACGTGGTCTGTCACAATCACCAGAGAGAGAGCTAGGGGCGTGTGGGTTACAATTATACTAACTGGTGGGGGAGTGGTTAGCATGGACAACATTACTATCAATTAAAGGTATATACACATATCATCTACATCCTTCCTCTACCAAAACAAACAGTGAGTGACAGGGCGACCACTTCTCATGCGCTAGGGTAAATGCAAACAGTAAAGCACGGGAATACAGAATCACACGTAATCGCCGTAACGGACCGGTGGCCTGACCAGGCGACCAGACCGGGTCCGCACCTTGCCATCACCTCCTTTCCCGATGGGAACAAGCGGGGACGACGCCGGGGCATGGTGGGGGCTACAGACAGGAGTACCCCTGGGCAATGAAGGCATCGGGGGGGATGGCGAAGAGAAGGGCGAGGAAGTCGGAGAAAGCAGGACCGCAGCCGGGAGGCGGACAGGAGAAGGACGAAGGGGGGGGGGGGGTGACCCCAGAGGAACGGGCAAAGCACTGGGCCGCGATAGTGGCAGCGGGGGGGGCATACGGAGCTGCCGGGGGAGGGAGAGGCTCGTTCACGAGCCGGAGATGCTGGCTGGACCGGCGGTACACCCTTCCGTCGTGGTTGACAAGGTATGACCAAGGGGAACCGGCAGAACCGACAACCACGGCCAGAAGTGGACCACATACGGACGACCTGGCCGGGGAGAAGAGGGCGGAGGACACGGCAGGACCTGTCATGGGAATGCTTCTGTATACCGTGTTTCTGGGCAATGCGTTTCCGGACTAAGGCAGGTTTAAATACAGAGGGGGACAGGGACTGTTGAGACACCGGGACCGTGGGCCTTGTGACTTGGGACATGAGGCGCTGAGCCGGGGAGCCCAGGGCATGGTCGCAGGAGATGTTGCGGAGGTTCAGCAGGGCCAGGTAGATGTCGGAGCGGGATAGGCGGCAACATTCCAACAATCCTTTAGCACTGCGGACCGCGCGCTCGGCCAGTTCGTTGCTCTGCGGGTATTCCGAGCTGCTGGTGTAATGACGAAAGTTCCATCGTTCGGCAAAAGCACGGAACTCGGCACTGGTGACTGGCTGCCGTTGTCCGATTGCAGGCTGGCCGGGGACCCGAAGGTGGCAAAGTGGCGGCGCAACTTCCCGATGACCGCGGCGGAAGAGAGGGAGTGGAGCTGGTCAACTTCAAACCAGCTGGAGTAAGAGTCGACAAGCACCAGGAAGTGCTTTCAGTGCCACTCAAAGATGTCGGTTGCCAGCGCAGACCAGAGCAGGTTAGCAGCTGCCGGCTTGTGGTTAGTTTTACCCCCTTCCGGGGAACTTGTGCCCCTTCATAATCACACCATCACGCAGCACCTACTCATCACGAACCAAGAAATAAGGCACCGCTGCGGCCGGCAGGGAAGAACGGCGGTCTGGCCAGCCCTGCTTGATGATCGCGGCCAGCTGCTGTAGCGAAGCGTCAGCTGCTGTGTGCTTGGCCAGGGACTTCAACTGACTGGAGGACACGAAATTGACGTTTAGGACTATCAGATCGGACGCCTCATATGGATGTCGGGATGTGGATGAGAGAGGCGCCCGAGACAGCGTGTCAGTAACAAACATGTCCTTGCCCTTGCGATAAACCACTGTGAAAGTGAAGCGTTGTAGCTGGAGCATCATGCGCTGGAGCCGGGAGGAGGCCATGTGCATCGGCTTGTTGAGGATGGTGACCAGAGGCTGGTGGTCCGTCCCGACAGTGAAGCAGGTGCCCAGGATATAGTCCTTGAATTTAGAGCAGGCAGAGACAACAGCCAGCAGCTCCTTTTCAATCTGGGCATAGCGTTGTTCAACGGTCGTCATTGCGTAGGACACAGGCAGTTGCATCCCGTCATGGATCTGCAGGCAGGCGGCCCCGAGGCCAAACTTAGATGCATCACATGTGAGAATGATGGGGCGCTGGAGGTCAAAGTACTTCAGCATTGGCATGCTGATCAGCTTAGATTTGAGGGTGTCAAATGCTTTCTGGTGTTGCGGGAACCAGGCCCAGGCAGTGTCCTTTTTCACCAGATCCCGCAGAGGGGCACTCAGTTCGCACAGGTCGGGGATGAACTTTCCCAGGTAGTTGACCATGCCCATGAAACGCTGTAGGCCAGGCAAATCCGCAGGTGCAGGCATCTCGGATATCGCGGCCGTCTTCTGCGGGTCGGGCTTCAGCCCCGATGCTGTGAAGACATGCCCCACGTAGGTGACCTCAAGGACCAGGAATCGGCACTTCTTCGGGTTGAGCTTCAGGTTGACCTCCCGGGCCCGCTGCAGCACCTGGGGAAGATGATGGTCGTGTTCAGCGACGTTCTTCCCATAAATCAGGATGTCGTCAACAATGATGGCACACGGAAGTCCAGCGAACAGGATCCTTTCCATGGTCCTTTGGAACACCTCGCTGGCAGAGTTGATCCCAAACGACATGTGGAGGAAGCGATACCTGCCGAAGGGCGTGCTGAAGTTCGTCAGGAGCGAGGATCGCTCTACTAGAGGTATCTGCCAGAACGAACTCTTGGCATCAAGAACCGAGAACACGGTGGCAGGGCCAACCTGTGCAGCAACATCCACCACCATCCTCATGGGATAGTACGGGCGCCTGATAGCCAAGTTCAGGTCCTTAGGGTTGATGCAGATCCGTAGTTCGCTCTTATCTTTCTTCACAGCGACAACCATAGTAGAAACCCACCGGGTGGAGTCTGTTACTGGCTTCACGATGCCCGTGGCCACCATCTCGCGAAGAGCAGACTCGACCTTGCCCCTCATGGCGAAGGACACACGGTGTGGGGAATGGATGACCAGCGTGATGTCGGGATTGAGGGTAATCTTGTAGCTGCAGGGCAACTTCCCCAGCATCGAGTCAAACTGGTCTGGGAATTCGGCCAGCGGATTCAGGGGTACCTGTACCAGGCGGACATCGCTGTGGAAGCTCATCAATCCGAAGTCCTGGCAGGCCTCCACTAGCAGGAAGAAAGAGAGGGGCCAAGAGGACTTCAGCACCTTGCAGTGGAGAGTGGCCTTCCCCACAGGAGCAAGTACGCAGCCCCCATAGGCACGCAAAACAGCACTGTCTGTGGAAATGGGCTAATTATTTCTTATCTTCCTGAACAGGCTTGTTGACATAACATTAGCAGCAGCCCCGTATCCAGCTTAGCAGAGGAGGCCATGCCATTCACCGTGACTTGGACGGTCGGGTCCGTTATCAGAGCAGCTGCACCTCGCAAGGAAAACACACTCAGTTCACTCTGAGAAGAGTCAGAGTCAGACGGGGGGATTTCATCATGCTGGAGATGGGAACCAGACGCGGTATCATCACGTGTCAAGTAGCAAGACGGTTTCTGCTGTGGCTGTGCAGGGTTCCCACGGGAACAGCACGCTGCTGAGAAGTGGTTGGGCTTGTTGCCGAAATTACAGGTTTTACCCAACGCTGGGCACACATTAGAACGGTGTGAAACAAAGTTACAATTTGGACATCGATGAGGCAGTCTGAAACCCGTCACAGGGCTTGCCCTCTGTTGCCAGGGAGCATTGTACTGGCAACCAGTGAGACTGGCTGCATGGACCACAGGGTCAGGTACAGCGGAGGAGACAGCCTCAGCTAAACGAGAGGCATGCAACGCCTCATTGAATGTCAGATCAGGTTTACGCAGCAGCTCAGAGTGCAGCTTATCATCCTGAAGACCAAAGACTAAGATGTCACGGGTGAAA
Organism: Okamejei kenojei; assembly: GCA_035221665.1. NCBI lineage: Eukaryota > Metazoa > Chordata > Chondrichthyes > Rajiformes > Rajidae > Okamejei > Okamejei kenojei. The sequence goes on along the minus strand of CM069136.1, from coordinate 79,557,948 downwards.
GAATCAGGGGTCAGGACATGCAGGAAACATCGGCGAGCCAGTTGGCGCAGCGCGGCCACAAAATTGTCAAGAGATTCCCCAGGATTTTGGCCTCGGGAGAACAGTTTGAAACGCTCTAAGATGTGGTTAGTGGGAAGGTCACACATCACTGTAAATTTAGCAAGCAGACATACCGGGTCCTGGATAATCTTGCCCTGTCCATAGATGAATGACTCCGATCGCTCAAGCACTTCGGGACCAGCTAGATTCAGCAGAAGGGAAACCTTGACTGCGGGGGCCACAGCAGGGTGAGCGATTGTAACATAATGCTCAAAGTCACGTCAGAATACACTCCAGTGATGAGTGATGTCTGCATCAAAGACTAGGATGTCAGGTTTACGACAGGGAGAAGCCATCACGGCACAGGGAGGGGGTACTGGGACTAAGAAAATAAAACGCAATAAACAGGAGATGCAGGAAGAAGAACTTCGGACACCATGTAGAGAAGGTACACAGACACCTTTAGGTCTTCACTACTTTATTAATCATACATCATATAGGCCTAGCTGTACGTGGTCTGTCACGATCACCAGAGAGAGAGAGCTGGGGGCATGTGGGTTACAATTATACCAACTGGTGGGGGAGTGGTTAGCATGGATAACGTTACTATCAATTAAAGGTGTATACACATATCATCTACAGCAAGCATCAATCTCAAAGATGCATGCTATTCAGTACCCATTCATAGGGATGACCGGAGATATTTAAAATTTATCTGGATGGGTCAATGCTAACAGTTAAACCGTTGCAAAATGGGCTAACTTCATCTCCCAGGTTTATTTACCAAATTAGTTAAACCGGTGCTTGGGCTGCTCAGAGCTCTAGAACATTTGTTATCACTTATCTGGATGATGTTTTAAATGCTGTATTTTACTAAATTAACTGTTGCAGCCCAAACTATATTTGAGGAATTAGGGTCCTTTAATCTATCCAGTTAAATTTAAGTTAATACCAATCAGAACAATTCACAATTGGGATTTACATTTAACTATCAACTTCACAGGGACTCCGCCCTGGGGCTAGAGGTGGAGTTAACAGAAGCCTGTAACAACCTTGTTGTTATTAAGCAGCCTTCTACTCATCAAGTGTAATTGGCAATATAGCAGCTGTGTTTCAGCAGTGCAAATTGGGCCTTTCATTTCTCAGAACATACAATGTGCAAAGAATTAACCCCTCAAGTACCATGTAAGTCATTGTTAATAGACGTATGCCTTTCCCAGCTGAACCTACCAAAGTCACAATGGTGGCAGTATTCAGCATTGTCCCAGTAAGTTTGGTCAGTAATCCTCAGGAATTACAAACTGATGCTAGTCCTCAAAAATGAGGAATAACGACTGCCATCTCCAGTTATGGAGGCGGATGCGGTTTACATGAGTCACCAATTTTTCAATTATTGGTATCAACTACCTATAAACAGTAGGTGCATCCTATAGGTTAAAGGTTATTGTGCGAATATGCATAATCTGCATGCTCAACTCCAAGTTGATACACTATGGTGGAGGCATATGTTAGTCACATGGGTGCAATAAAGCTAAAGTATCCCATGATATTTACCTAACCTTGTTTGAGGCATAACCTTTGTATTGTATCATCAAGTGAAATCAATGACAACACAGAATGGATGTTGTATCACAAAGTATTAAATGTCATCATGGCTCGATAGAACACCGAAAATCAATATGTTTACATGCAGGTTCATTTATCAGTTGTAAATATGTAGCATACAGTGGCGAGAGATACACTATCGCCACACTGGGGAGGAATGTTTCTTGTATGTCTTTCCTCCATACTGCCACATCAGTCGGGTCTTGCAATAAATCCAGCAAGACACTGCTTCAAGCGTTTCAAACTGCCTGACTGGCATACGCAGCAATGGTTCCCGCTAATGTCGGGAATAATATAGAACCTTATATCTTTATTCAAAACATAAAACTTGCTGGTTCTGCCTGTGACATGTGAAACCAGCCAGTGCAAGAAAATCAATTAATTGACTTGCAGACTCAGAGACGACTATAAACGAGAACTTACCAGTTTGAATTTTGATCTTGATTTTATGAGGAGTTACGATAAGTGATTACGTGCCCACCGCTCCCAACCCTCGTATTATTTAGGTCATCTGGTACTTCTACTCTTCTCTAATCTTACTATGTTCAGTTGAACCATTATCATCTGTGATTTCACACCACTGCTTTGAAGATTGACACGCATGCGAGCTAACAGCCTTCTTCACGTAATCGCTCATCGTAACTCCTCATAAATAAATAAATAAATTACACCTTTAGAATGTAAAATATGAATTGATATGTTTGCATTGAAATAATGAAACAATAAGCAATGTGATTAATACCAGGCAGAGCTTGGGTAAAATGGTTTCCTTATTGGAAGGAGAGTAAAAAGGCATCCAATATAGCTCAGAGGAGCTTTCCTTGACTAATGACTGGAATGAGCTGATCATCTTATGATGAAAAGTCAGACAACCCATGCTTGTATCTGCCAAAGTTTCAAACAAGAGGTAGTTATATCATCAAACCTAATTATCCCTGGGGATCTTGATCGACTGAATGTAGAGAGAGGAAGTTTCCCCTTGTGGATGAACGTTTAATTAGGGTTTGCAGTATCAAAGTAAGGGCTCAGCAAATTAAGGCAAAAAAGAAGCATCAATTTCTGTCAGGTCATGACTCTTTGGGACATTACTTCAAAGGACAATGGACAATCTGAATATTTCTGAGGCAGAGTTGCATAGATTCTTGACAAACAGCCAGAAGCAGTAGAAATAAGAGTCTGCAGATGCCGGAATATTGAGCAAAAAAAAAGCTGGGGAATTTTGCAGGCAGGGCAGCATCTGTGAAGGGAAATGGATGGAAAACATTTCAGGCTGGGACCCTTTTACAAACTGATGAGGAGCAGGGTTATGCCCTCAGCTTTCTCAATCTTGCTCCTCCTTTCTGTAAAATCATGGTTGACCTGATTGTAACTTCAACATAACCCTGTCTTCCTCCCGTCGTCTTCAATAGCTGAATAACCTACTTCCAATTCTAATTTGCATGTATATTTGTTTTAAAATGGAAACTTAAGTAACTTTAAAACAGACACTTCATTGCAGATTTTACAAACACCTATATTTAAGCATATTATTACATCGCTTTTTCTTGTAGAATCTCCCTCAGTGATTCTTGAGGAAATGAAGAGACCAATGCCTAGAAATTGGCCTCATGCAAAAAACACAGAACAGCAATTTGTCTAATGTTATAATGTGATTGCATGTACGGCCATTCGAAGTTCTGCCCACAGGGAAAATTGTGTAGGCACTTCTAAGAATAATTCACCGAAAAACTGATGTTGTTTCCTTAGTTTTATTCACATATGGAATGATGTCGTCAACGTGCATGATGCTCATTTTCTCAATAATATTTGGATAGTTTTCACTCACTGGCAATCGAGGTACCAATCATGTACGAATCAAATTGTCCCCACCAGGACATCGTTGTCCTGCAACTCCTTCTGCCTGTGAATAATGACAGCTTCAGCAGCACATCACTTCAGAGCATCAGTCAGATTGCAGCAGCTTCATCATCATCATCATTGGTGGTCTCTCGAAATGAGTATGGCTGTCTTATCCTCTCCATAGGGCCTTCTGCTTGTGGATCTGCAGATATCTGTAGAGGCCGATCTGCGATCTACACACCTTGGTGCAACGTGGGCAGTGAAGACTGGCGGTGGTTGGTAGTCATCGAGCCCCCTTCTCTCTCTCCTTACGGTGCTGTCGCTTTGTCTCTGCGACGTGGAGTAGTTCCATTTCGTGACGTGCAGCTCCTTCCCGCACAGATTTCCTCCAGGCGTGCCTGTCCAGTGCAATGTGCTCCCAGTTGCTCGATGTGATGTGGAATTTCTTCAGACTGATCTTGAAGTTATCCTCGAAGCATTTCTTTGACCTGCCGGGGGCTTGCCGACCTTCCTAGAAGCAGAAGCTTATAATTGCAGATATACATGTCTGATAATGGCTTGGGACACAATCATGTTGGGGCTGGGGAGTGGTCTTTCTCATCATCATGCCTCGTGCTTCATTCCACAACTGCCTTATTCTGCTTTATAATTGCCATGGAAGGAGTTTATCAGGGAGTGACTCAATTCCCAACTATCAACATATTCTTGGAGGAATGATTTGGCAGTTTCAAGCTCAGGAACAAGGATGCAAACTACTCTGACAAAGTTTAATTTCACCAATTTTGTAATTGTTTCTAAATCTCATGGTTGGCTATTACAGGGAGAAACTGAGTGCACTGAAGCAATGTAAATTCTGAATTTTAATCACAGCACATTCATAAATAATGAACTTTCACAAAAATCACAAAATCTCAAACAATGACGAGCCAGATACAGAGTATGAGGAAGGAGGTAGAGATCTCAGTAACATGGTGTCAAGATAACAACCTCTTCTTCAAATTCAAACTTAAATTCAAATTCTTCAATGTCAGCAAGACAAAGGATTTATTGACTTCAGGAAGAATGGTGGAGTACAGGCCCCAATCTGTGTCAATTATGTTGAATTAGAGATGGTCAACAGCATCAATGTTCTTGTCAAAAATACCACCAACAATTTGTCTCAGACCAAGCACATTGATACTATGGTGAGGAAAGTACACTAATACCCCTACCTCTTCAGAAAACTAGAGAGGTTTGGCATATCTACAACAATTCTTACCAACTACTACAGATGCACTATAGAAAATATACTTTTGGGATGCATCACAACTTTTGGTTTGGCAACAGTTTTGGCAAGACCACAAGAGGTTGCAGAGAGTATTGGATGCAGATCTATCTCACTCCATCATTTGTTCTTGGTTGGCAAGATCTGACATTGCTTCTTTGAATAATAAATATTGATTTGAAAATAAAAAAACTCATGTTCGTATTATTTATTTTATTGCTTGCAGATAAAGTGGTTTCATTAGGAAAATGGAATATGACATAAAATAATGTTAGATTTATTATTTTAAGTTTATTAAATCCTGATAAGTTTGTTGAATATCTTTAAAAGTTATAATATTTTTGTATTTGAAAGTAATACAGATTACAGTGCGTTCTTTAGATGAGATTCTGACATTATTTAGGATGGTAGAATCTTAAATTCAAATTCCCATTTTGAATTAATACTTTTGCAATATTGTAACCATTGTAATAAAACTGGAATTATCTATTGACTTCTTATATAACAGGCTCTGTATTACAATCATGCCTTGCTCTTGTATAACATTTATATCTCCAATCTTCAAAGTTCATGGAACTACAGTCATTTTACACTTTCTGTTTCTTAGCATTGTTGAAGGTGACTCAATTGAAGCTTTTTGCTTTATTTATTCTTGAAAATCTTCCTTTCCAAACTATTCTCATTAATTTATGCATGTCTGAGAGGAGGTGTAAAATTGATACTCATGCACCATTATTGCAATTTTGAAACGGATTCAGTAAAAGTTGACACTCCCGAAGGATATCTCTTTCATGACTGAGTGGCGAACATTGTTTGATAATTTTTCCATGAGGCGTTTGAGAAATGTTATTATGATATAGGCAGCATAAGTACAAGTTCAAGTGATAAATGTTATTGAGTTACTGCCCATATCTACTTGCTATTAAATTAGTTGTGTTCAACTACCTTTCTTAACTGCTGCAATCCGTCTGGTGAAGTTGGATATGAAATTCCAGGAATTTAATCCTGTGACAATGAAGAAAGAATAATATATGTCCAAGTAAGTATGATGTTTGATTCTGATGGTGAAATATCAATGCCCCAATGCACTTGCTTCCCTTGTCCTTAGCAATAGTGGATACCAGTTTTGGAGGTATTGTCAAAGTAGACCAAATGAGTGATGGCAATATGCACTGCAACTGCTGTGCAATATGGTGGAGGAAATTCATGTTGAGGATGGTGGTTCTGATGCCAGTGAAGCAGGCTACATTGTCCTGCCTGCCAGGCAAGTGGAAAATGTGCAATATATTATGGAAAAGGTCTGAGTTGTCAAATTGTCTGTTTACCATATGATACCCAAAGTTTGATTTGCCCCAGCAGCCAATGCATTTGGGCTGAGCCCATTTGGGTTTCTTGTTAATGGTCAGTCATGCATCCTCAGAATGTTGTTGGTTGGGGAGTCGATGCTGTTAATACCATCAAATGTAAAGAATATGTGTTTAGCATCTTTGTTGTTGGAGACAAAGATGGTCATTGCCTGCATTTTTTTCCGTTCAAGTGTTTCTTCCCATAAGTCTGACTGTATATTTCTGAATGTATCAGAAAATACTCAATGAATATTTACAAGTATAAACCATCGAGCATGGTTTATTAGTAAACAAAGAATTTAAACTTGAAGTATGTAGAAACAAAACATTTATGGGCCTGTCCCACTTAGGTGACTTTTTAGGCTACTGCAGGAGACTATGCGGTCACCACATGGTCGCCACATGTTCGCAGGTGGTTGCCGGGGAGTCGATTTCATTGTCGTGAGGAGTTCCCGCATTCTGGGAACTAGTCACGGCCTCATTATGGTCGGCGCAAATTTTTCATCATGTTGAAAAATTAGCGGAGACCAGAATGAAGCCGCCATGGAGAGTAGCGAGAATTGTCGTGCCTTAGGTTGGTCGCCAGGAGATCCAAGTGGGTTGCCAGGATGTCAAAGGTTCTCGTAGGTTCTCATAGGTTGTAGCCGATGCTGACCGGTGAATTTCATTGGCTCATTGGGAAAAAAACATAAGCAATAGTTTTCAGAACCAAGGATAACTGACCGCTAATGTTAATGTCCGCCGAGCTTCACAGCCGTGTATCTCTGGCTTCCTAAAAGCTGTCTCCTCTCCTTATTACACCTTCACCGCCCACTCCCCCCTGTCCCCAACCCCCTTCCCCCCCCTTCCCCCTCTTCAGCCCCTCTCACCCCTCTCCCCCCTCCCCCTCCCCCCCCCCTCTCCCCCCTTTTTTCAAGGACTTACCGTACACTATGCTTTAGCTGTCTTAATTACAGCGCCAACCTTCCTGTTCATCACGGTGTGTGTCTGTATCAACTTGGCTTTGCACTGTGTGAATTTTACTCAGGCAGCACTCCCCTGTTTGCCCTGTCACTCCCTGCTAAACGGGCTGATGAAGGAAGCTGCGTGTGTGTGTGTGTTCCATTCTGACAGTCACTATTCCAGTTGCCGGTTTTTCAGGCGACTGCCGGCAATTTAACAGTCGCCTGAAAAATCGCTTAAGTGGGACAGGCCAATAAGTGTTAGACAACAGACAATAGGTGCAGGAGTAGGCCATTTGGCCCTTCGCACCAGAACCGCCATTCAATGTGATCATGGCTGATCATCCCCAATCAGTACCCCATTCCTGCCTTTTCCGTACATCCCCTGACTCCACTATTTTTAAGAGCCCTATCTAGCTCTCTCTTGAAAGCATCCAAAGAACCTGCCTCCACCACCCTCTGAGGCAGAGAATTCCACAGACTCACCACTCTCTGTGAGAAAAAGTGTCTCCTCACCTCCGTTCTAAATAGCTTACTCCTTATTCTTAAACTGTGGCCCCTGATTCTGGACTCCCCCAACATCGGGAACATGCTTCCTGCCTCTAGCGTGTCCAAGCCCTTAACATTCTTATATGTTTCAATGAGATTTCCTCTCATCCTTCTAAACTCCAGAGTGTACAAGCCTAGCTGCTCCATTCTCTCAGCATATGACAGTCCCGCCATCCCGGGAATTAACTTTGTAAACCTACGCTGTACTCCCTTAATAGCAAAAATGTCCTTCCTCAAATTAGGGGACCATAACTGCACACAATACTCCAGGTGTGGTCTCTCTAGGACTCTGTACAACTGCAGAAGGACCTCTTTGCTCCTATATTCGATTCATCTTGTTATAAAGGTCAACATGCCATTCGCTTTCTTCACTGCCTGCTGTACCTGCATGCTTACTTTCATAGACTGATGTACAAGGACCCCCAGATCCTGTTGTACATCCGCTTTTCCCAACTTGACACCATTTAGATAGTAATCTGCCTTCCTGTTTTTGCAACCAAAGTGAATAACCTCACATTTTTCCGCATTAAACTTAATCTGCCATTCATCTGCCCACTCCCCCAACCTGTCCAAGTCACCCTGCTTTCTCATAGCATCCTCCTCACAGCTCACACTGCCACCCAGCTTTGCATCATCTGCAAATTTGCTAATGTTACTTTGAATCCCTTCATCCAAATCATTGATGTATATTATAAATAGCTGCGGTCCCAGCACCGAGCCTTGCGGTACCCCACTAGTCACTGCCTGCCATTCTGAAAGGGGCCCGTTAATCCCTACTCTTTGTTTCCTGGCTGCCAACCACTTATCCATGTCAGCACTCTACCCCCAATACCATGTGCCCTAATTTTGCCCACTAATCTCCTATGTGGGACCTTATCAAATGCTTTCTGAAAGTCCAGGAACACTGCATCCACTGGCTCTCCCTTGTCCATTTTCCTAGTTAAATCTTCAAAAAATTCCAGAAGATAAGTCAAGCATGATTTCCCCTTCGTAAATCCATGCTAACTCGGACCGATCCTGTTACTGCTATCCAAATGTGCGGCTATCTCATCTTATATTATTGACTCCAGCGTCTTCCCCACCACCAATTTCAGGCTAACTGGATTATAATTCCCCTAACGCTCTACGATGGGCCAAGGAAATCTGGCTTGGTAATTGAATGAAGCCAAATACCGTATTAAATCGAAGGAAGACGTTTCAGTCCATTGAATCAATGCCAGTTCACATAGCAATCTAATTCTCCCATTAATTTTACTCCCCACACTGGCAATTCAAAAATATGATACAATTATAATCACATTAAAGGTTTTATTTAAGGCACAATCTGGTGTTGGCATTAACTGGGATTTGTGATCCAAGTATCCCACGTTTCATTGTAAGTGCATGGCCCTCACTTAGATAACCAGTGAAACATTGGATCCATAATGTACATCTTTTAATGTGAATTTGAGGGCACTCTAAACAGTTATAAATAATAACTGGGAAGCTCCCAGAATATGCACACAGCTTTAAGGTCATGTCATAAGGAATAGGAGTAGAATTTGGCCCATCAAATATAGTCCGCCATTCAATCATGGGAGATCTATTTCTCCATCCCAACCACATTCTCCTGCCTTCGCCCCATAACCTCTGACACCTGTACTTTGTCTTCAAGTGACTCTAATCTGTTTTAATGATGCAACTTAGGTCTTCCAGTGAGAGGAAGAGGCATATCTGAAGCAGACCAACTTGTATCCAACATAGCCAGTAAGTTTTACTAATTATTTAATGATATTTAACATATATTTAGTTGTCTTATCGTATGAACCTGCCCATAATTAATGTAGATAGATAGGACAGAAAATACATAATCCTATTCATGTGGAACTCACCTCGATGCCCATGACAACCGAGCTCCTGTATAAAATATTAACCCAAATATCACCATGATTTTAGCATGGCAGAGGTTTAAAATTTGTATCTATAAATAAAGCATTTCAATTTAAGATATTGTTGAATTATTCATTTGTGGGTGTGTGTGCCACTGGTAAGGCCAATATTTATCATACATTCTGAATTCACTATGAGAAGGTGGAGAATTGAAAAGATGAATAGTCTCCCTGAAGCTCTGAGAATAATTTAGAGCAAATTAATGGCTTACTAGGCACCTTTCATTTAAGGGTTGATCATCTCGAAAGTCACAATTAAGTCAATTCAGTAAGAAAGGCACATTCCCAGCCCTAAGCGAGATCTCAAGTTCAACTTCAAGTTCAAGTTCACATACATTGTCACATGCACCAAATGGTACAGTGTATTTTGAATTACCATACAGCCTTACGAATAACAAGAACACAATACACAGTAGATTTTAACATAAACATCCACCAAAGTGGAATCAACATTTCTCACTGTGATGGAAGGCAACGAAGTACAGTCACTCTTCCTCCTTTTGTTCACCTTTTGTCGGGGCCTAGAATCCTCCGCAGTTGCCGCTACGGACGGTTCGATGTACAGGCCCTGTCGCCGGGATGATCGGAACTCTGATCTATGAATGAGATTGGCCTTTGCCATAATCTGGGCCTTTCATGATCAACATTACGGATTTTATCTTTGTGTTCCAGATTCACTTAATTCATTAAGTTTAAATGTACCAGCTACAGTAGTGACATTTGAATATTTTCCTTAGATTATAAATCCTGGCTGGATGAGTATGTTAATATTGGCCAAATTAAAGACACCCTAAAATGTAGGATCCCTAAACTTGTCAGAATTGCTTAATCCTTGTCAGTTGAACTTTACAGGCTTTGAATGGCGCCAGCCAGTCCACGCTCAGACTGCTATACAGGATGGTGAGGGGTCCAGGTGTTCACCTTGTTTCTCCTAAATTGATGAAATGTATAGCAGTTTTGCAAACAAGCTCTAAATGCATAATTTTGATTGGATCGCTGCAAAAGCATTGTAAATAGTGTAAATAATGTTGCAAGTCGGGCATCCTGTTAATTGATGATTGGTCGATCTGTTGAACCTTGGAGAAACTGTTGAATCTCAGGGCATATGTTTCAATGTTTATTTGCGTTTGCTTCCTTCTAGAACTTTCTTTCAAATACATTGTATTAGTCACTGTACTATTGGGTTAGAGAAATGTCTATCATATACTGTGTTAATCGATATCTGATATTGGACTGTATAGTGACCACCTCTAAGTGGTTCAGCCCCTCAAGGTTTGGGGACCAATAAATGACCACTCCCACGAGGTCCTGCGTCAATCTTCTGGAAGAACGCTTAGGACTGCGTGACCTTCTGGAGTGTCTCTACTTGGGCTTGATCAGGCATACACGAGGATCGAACCTGCGGTGGTTAGGTATAGTAGTTGAACTGTAATTGTGTTTTGTCAAAATAAAGCTTAGATGCGCAAGTGCTTGACTCAGTGATTTTTGATTGAAACTAGATTGGGGGGACGCTTAGAATGAGCTATTTACATTGGGGGCTCATCAGGGATCTCAACGGACCCCCAAACAAAGGTTTGCGATCAAGGGTGTTGAGCTCTTTCGATCGCGAGTGCAGAAATTGGACACATTGTGCGGTGCTCACATTGATTTTGCAGCACTTCGCTAGTCGAGGAAGATCGATCATTTGCGGGCTTGGGGAAGGGTCCAATTGAGAATTCGAGAAAGGGTTCAATTCGTTTGAATTCGAGAGCCCACATATGTGGAGTGGTACGCACAAAAACTAGTTGGTCTGAGAACGAGTCCAGTTTTGCAGATTCAAATTTCCAAATACAGAATTTCATATTGAAGTTCTGCCTGTATGGTAGAATTCAAATTCTGTGTAAATAGAACTTCGGAGTTTGTGCATGTTTGAGATCGATTCCGAATAGCGGCTGATCAACAGTGAATAGTAGTCGATTGTTGATTAGTACCTGATAGCGAAGAGTACCTGAGAGACCGGAATCTGATTTATTTGGTGAAAAGTACCCAAATGGGAAGGGCACCCCTAATTCTGTAGAACTTAGAGAGGAGGGATAGAGGTCCCCCTATAGAAGTCCAGTATTAGCGTGAGGATATTAACATTTATGAGGAAAAGTAGTCATTTAACATGTAGAACCCCTCAGCAAAGAATAACCTAGGAAGGGGAAAATCTTCGGTATCAGAGGAAGAGGTTCACTGATTGATAACAGCGTGACGCAGCATTGAGATCGAGTGTGTGTAAACTGTGCGCTAGCATGTTAAATTATTATTGTAAATTATAAAAATCCAGCATCGTCTTTTTTAGCATCTTTAAAAAGATTTAGAGTGTATTAAGATTTAGAAAGTTAAGATTTAGAGTGTGTTACATTCGCGGACCGCTACTTGTATTGTCTGTGTGAGTGCCTAAGGATTTTTGTGTGTTAGATAATTAAAGTAAAAGTGCGTTTGAATTAAATATTTGTAATTGCTTGGATTGTGTGTTAGAATCTGATTCGCGGTGGTTTCGATCAGGGTTCATACACTTTCGATCGCTGTGTCAGGGGAGGAATCGTTTCTCGACTGAGAGCACCACGAGGAAGGATTGAGAATACTGTGATTTAATTTTGAGACTGAATAGTTAACAAATGCTCTATTAGACAAGTGCTTTTGGTTCACACAGGAATGTGGTTAGCCATACATAATAAGTGGAATAATTTATTTTCTGTATTCAATTTTACTTACATGTTTGGAGCTCATTTGCATGTGTTTAGATTAAAGTTGGGGATAGGAAACGGGCTACAAGAATGTGTGATTGTGGTTGGTTGTTTCCTGGAGCATTTTAATTTGAATATTGTTTAAAAACGACTTTAGTAATTTCAGAATTAGAAAAGGGAAATTGTTAAGAGGTGCTAGTAGCTTTAGAGTTGCTTAGAGTTGCTTCCAGATCCAATAGAATGGGGAACCACGCAAATAAAGATATGACCACTGACTCGGAAAGTCCTTTACAAGAAATACACAGTGAATTTCCACAAAAACTGACCGATTGAGAATTCTTTCTGGATCAATAAATAGAGAATTAGTGAGCGAATTATGGCCCACAGAGGGCATAGATACAGTAAAGGGATTGAAATACATTGAGCAGATTATATGGCAATGCAGCGATAATGCAGAGGCAAAAGAATTAATTGAATTGTGGAGAAATTATTATGAGGAGCCGAAAGCGAGTAGAGTAGAGGAAAGAATGGCAAGTTGGAAGGAAGCAACTCTAAAGCAGGGGATAAATTTAGAGTATACTGAAACATTTGAACCTCCAGGCAGCCAAAGGGAGGAGCCTGAGAGTATTGAAGATAAGGGGAAAAGAAAATCTTTCACAGAAAGATTGTCATCCATAGGTTTTAAGCGTGAGGATCCAATGGTTGGCACTGGTTACGAGGGGGATGGCAATGATTATTTATAAGATTGGTAGAGTGTTCGAATTAGGAATCCACGTCCACCACCTTATACGTCTTACGATCCCAATACCTTAGATGCACATTGCGGAGCTTGTGACCGGAATAGACAATCAAATTCCACGTCACAGACTTCCTTAAACCCGACCACTCCGTCATGGACAGTCCTAGTGTTCACGGTACCAGAAGCCAGACTAGAAAACAAACTCAATTCGATAAGAAAAAAGAAGAGCGTACCCCTAGACAAGTTGAATGAGCAGTTAAAGAAGGAAATAAATCATTTAGAAAGTACCGTGAACACCCTGGTGAAAGGGAAGATACATCTGGGGGTGAGACAACAATTGAAGAAGCCGAGGTAGATCTTGAAACTAAACAAACATCCCGCAGACAGTTCCCTGTAAGGGAAATGCCTAATTCTTCTTTTAATCCAACCAATGCTGTGAGTGCAAATGATCCCTGTACAATTAGTGACAGATGCCCTGTACAATTAGTGTCTATTCCCCATGGAAGCCTAACGAGATGCTGGCTATTTTAAGTCAAATATCCGATCGTAGAAAATCACCCGCTTCTTTTGTGGATCACCTAAGAACTACAATGCGCGTTTATCATTTTGATTCCCGGGTTTTATGAGTGGTGATCCAGCAAATAATTACCCCAAGTGAGCATACCAGATTCTCAACGAATTTAGGGCATCTGTCACCTAAGCTCTTGTAAATATAATAGCGGACAATGGTGCAAGGGAAGAAGCTGTTTTAACAGCCCTTGCAAACACCCTTCAAAAACCAATCGATTTGGCCAGAATACTAGATGTAAGACCAAAAAGCGGAGAAGAAGCTGATGAATTTTTACAGCGATTCTGTGAATTATATATGGGCAATCGGGTGACTTAAATTACAGAAATTGAGTAAATTCCTCTCAATATTGTGCCATCTTATTGAATTGCCTTCCCACCAACGTAGCAGAAGCCATTACGACTAATAACATGGACTGGACAGAAAATAGTGCCAGTCAAATTGGTAGGGCTGTAAGATATCATTGGAGGGAAATAAAGAAACAGGATAGCCCGCCTTCAGTAAAACAAAAAAAATGACTATGTGACCAGAAAGGAAGTACCAAAATTCAGCCCTGAACCATGGATCCCCAGAGTACCAGCAAACGATGGACTGGGAGAAGTTAGAGTTCCGGAATATTCAGACCGATATTATAGAGAAGCATCTGCCCTAGAGCCAATCCTCCAAAGACCAGGGTCGAGGACATGCCGGCCATCAGGAATGGGCCTGTGTTATAGTTGCGGATTGGTAGGACACTGGATTAGGGGATGCCCAAATAAAGAAAGCAACGAAAGAGGGGGTCACAGAAGAAATTTCCAAGATCAAAGAGAATGGGAGGGTTAACGGGATCCTAGAGAGCACAAACTGGCAGGATAATCAAGAGCCAAGGGGACAAATCTCCTTTTCTCAGAATAACCCATTCACACGCCTATGATTAGCGAACCTAGTAGTGACTGGATGCAATTCTGATGAGAAACGATGTTGTCTCTACAGTTTGAAGGTAAAATCTGTACCTTCCTAATAGACACAGGTGCATCCATGTCATCTCTTCAATCAATTTATAATTTACCAGAATCAAGAGAAGTTCAGAACCTGTCCGGGTTTCAAGGACAAGTTTGCCAGCATCCCAACTCTGAGCCAGTAGTATATGGAGGAAAGGCAATCAAACATAGATTTATGATAACTACTGGATTAGATTGCAACCTGATGGTGAGAGATTTACTCTGTGCTTTCCAACTAAAAATAGAATGTGGCAACAGAGGCATAATAGACCCCCTGGGCTCCCGAATGACAATGTTACTCCATAGTAACCATAGTGGTCCTTAGATCTGAACAAAGAACCCCCACTTCACATTACACTGGCTTACGATAGGAGTGGAAAGGGCAGTGAGCTGGAAACCTTCTTTAAATCATACAAAGGACAGGATTGGGAGATAGAAGTGTTGGCACTAGTGGAAGGAAAGGAGGGAGCTGCTGAATATGCTAAAATACCAACACAGTTATGGAAAAAACCTGAAGAAGTTGTTCCTCACATCACCCGAAAGGTGAATTTCCCGGCCAAAGCTAAAGACCTAGGAACGATGGTAAGAAAGGCAACTACCTTGGCAGACCTGAATAATTATCAGAAGCAACATTTGTCTAATCAATGTTGTTGAATTTTATCAGGCCCCAAGGAAAGTTGTTACCCGCTTACATCATCATCTGGGGAGTGAGGTATAGGAGTATGTGGACCCTCAAGTACGGGCGGAGGACACTGCTCAGGAAGTATGCGTGAACATCAATCCCATCCGTGTAGCTCTCCAGGAAGGGGTAACACATCCTTCAATCCAACAATATCCATTGAAACTACAGACCATCAGCAGCATTGAAAAATGTATTTGGGATTTGCAAGAACAAGGAATATTGGTGAAGTGCCAATCAATTTGTAACACCCCTATATAGACTCATACAAGACTTAAGGGAAATCAATTTTGTTGTAGAACCACTTCATGCCCTAGTACCAAACCCTGCCCATATCCCAGCCCAAATACCGGCTGAAGCAAAAGTATTTTTGATAGTCGACTTGCAACATTATTTTCTCTTCCTCTTCATGAAGACAGCCAATATTTATTTGCATTCACATATAGGAGCCAACAATATACCTGGGCCAGGTTACCTCAAGGATATGTTAATTCGCCTACTTTATTTTCCAGGTGTCTGCAGGATCAACTAAGTACTTTGAACTTCAAAATAAATTCAACATGAGTGCAGTATGTTGATGACCAATTAGTGGCCAGCAAAAATAAATCCAGTAATTGGAAAGACACTG
The DNA here is from genome assembly GCA_035221665.1 of Okamejei kenojei. Lineage (NCBI taxonomy): Eukaryota > Metazoa > Chordata > Chondrichthyes > Rajiformes > Rajidae > Okamejei > Okamejei kenojei. The sequence continues at coordinate 79,542,132 of CM069136.1, read as the reverse complement.
CACAACTACTAAATTATCTAAGGTACACAAAAATGAGAAACTCAGCGGGTGCAGCAGCATCTATGGAGCAAAGGAAATAGGCAATGTTTCGGGCCGAAACCCTTCTTCAGACTGATAGGGGGTGGGGGGAGGTAGGGAGAAGAAAGGAAAAAGAAGGAGGAGGAGCCCGAGGGCTGAGAGAGAGGTAGGAAGGCGAGGAGACAGCAAGGGTTAACAAAATTTTGAGGAAATCGATGTTCATGCCACCAGGATGCAGACACCCCAGGTGGAATATGAGGTGCTGTTCCTCCAACTTGCGGTGTTGCTCACTCTGGTCGTGGAGGAGGCCCAGGACAGAGAGGTCAGATATGGAATGGGAGGGGGAGTTGAAGTGCTGAGCCACCGGGAGGTCAGGTTGGTTAATGCGGACCGAGCGGAGGTGTTCGGCGAAACGGTCGCCAAGCCTACACTTGGTCTCACCAATATAGATTAGCTGGCATCTAGAGCAGTGGATGCAATAGATGAGGTTGGAGGAGGTGCAGGTGGACCTCTGTTTCACCTGGAACGACTGCTTGGGTCCTTGAATGGAGTCGAGGGGGGAGGTAAAGCGACAAGTGTAGCATCTCTTGCGGTTACAAGGGAAAGTGCCCGGGGAAGGGGTGGAGCGGGAGGGAAGGGAAGAATTGACAAGGGAGTTATGGAGCAGTCTTTGTGGATGGCAGACGGGGGGGGCAGATGAGAAGATGTGGTGAGTGGTGGGGTCATGTTGGAGGTGGCGAAACTGACGGAGGACTATTTGTTGTATGTGCCGGCTAGTGGGGTGAAAGGTGAGGACCAGGGGGACACTGCCCTTGTTGCGAGTGGGGGGATGGGAAGAGAGAGCAGTGTTACGGGGTATGGAGGAGACCCTGGTGCGAGCCTCATCTATGGTAGGGGAGGAGAACCCTCGTTCCCTGAAGAATGAGGACATTTGTGATGCCCTAGTGTGGAACACCCCATCCTGGGAGCAGATGCGGCGTAGACGGAGGAATTGGGAATAGGGGATGGAGTCCTTACAGGAAGCAGGGTGGGAAGAAGAGTAGTCGAGATAGCCGTGGGAGTCAGTGGGTTTATAGTAGATGTCGGTCAGAAGTCTATCACCTGCGATGGAGATAGTGAGGTCAAGGAATGGTAGGTAAGTGTCGGAAATGGTCCAGGTGTATTTGAGTGCTGGATGAAAGTTAGTGGTGAAGCGGATAAAGTTAGTCAGTTGTGTGTGAGTGCAGGAGGTGGCACCAAAGCAATCGTAGATGTAGCGGAGGTAGAGGTCGGGGATGGGGCCCGGGTACAAAGCGTCTGGCGTAGCTGGGGCCCATGCGCGTGCACATAGCTACGGCTTGTATTTGGAGGAAATGGGAGGAGTCAAATGATAAGTCATTGAGGGTAAGGACCCACTCTGCTAGGTGGAGGAGAGTATCAGTGGACAGGTATAGGTTGCTCCTCTGGTCGAGGAAGAACCGGAGGGCTTTGAGACCATCCTGGTGGGGGATGGAGGTGTAGAGTAACTGGATGTCCATGGTGAAGATTTGAGGATGGGGGCCTAGAGAATGGAATGCGCGGAGATGACGGAGAGTGTCTGAGGTGTCTTGACCATAGGTGGGGAGGGATTTAACCAAGGGGGATAGGATGGAGTCAAGGTATGTGGAAATGAGTTCGGTAGGGCACGAACAGGCAGAGACAATCGGTCTGCCTGGACAGTCAGGTTTGTGGATTTTGGGGAGAAGATAAAATCGGGCCGTGTGGGGCTGGGTAACGATGAGGGTGGAGGCTCGGGGGAGCAAGGAGCCGGAGTGGATGAAGTCGGTGATGGTGCTAGAGATAGTGGCCTGGTTCTCGTCAGTGGGCTCTACTTTGAAGAAGTTTTCTTTGTCTACTAAATTATCTAGCCGATTTAGGATATGTGGTCTCACCATCAAAACTACTGGTAGCTCAGGATAAAGTACATATTTTAGGAATTATTCTTTCAGCCATTGAAAGAAGCCGTGGGAAAAGCAGACTTGAACCTATCTGTGAATTTCCAGCCAAAAGAAGCCAAACAAATGAGAAAATGGCTGGGTAGACAAAAATGCTGGAGAAACTCAGCGGGTGAGGCAGCATCTATGGAGCAAAAGAAATAGGCAATGTTTCGGGTCAAAACCCTTCTTCAGACTGATGTGAGGGCGGGGTGGGTGAAGAAGAAAGGAAGAGGTGGAGCAGTGGGCTGAGGGAGAGCTGAGAAGGGGAGGAGAAAGTAGGGACTACCAGAAATTAGAGGTCAAAGTTCATACCGCTTGGGTGCAAAATATGAGGTGCTGCTACTCCAATTGAAATATGAGGTGCTGCTCCTCCAATTTCAGATAGTCCCTACTCTCTCCTCCCCTGCTCAGCTCTCCCTCAGCTCACTGGCTCCATCTCTTCCTTTCTTCTTCCCGCCCTACCCCCCCCCCCCCCCCCACCCCCCCCACCCCCCCCACCCTCACATCAGTCTGAAGAAGGGTTTCGACCCTATTTCCTAATGCCTATTTCCTTTGCTTCATAGATGCTGCCTCACCCGCTGGGTTTCTCCAGCATTTATGTCTACCTTTGATTTTCCAGCATCTGCAGTTCCTTCTTAAAGACAATGGCTGGGCATGGTCAATTATTGCAGACCCTGGATTCCAAATATAGCTCTAGAAACCAAGGAGCAAACACCCTATACCAGCAAGGAGGGCAAATTTAAATTAATAAAGGAGGCACAGGAAGCTTTTGAGAACTTAAAAATATAATTGATTTAAGCCCCGGCATTGGGAAGGCCATTATACGATCATTCTTTCTAACTGTATTGTATAATTCTATCTGACTGTGCCACTTTGGTACTAACACAAAAACATGGAAATAGACATAGACCAGTTGCATATTACTCCTCCAAATTAGATCCAGTAGCTAGTGGGCATCCTCTTTGCACTCAAATCTTATCTGCAATCTACAATAATTTACAATCAGCTGCTAATTTGACACTTTGGCAGGAAATTGTAGAGTACAACTCACATTCGGTATCAGCATTGTTGGGGCCGCTTCAAACCCAGCAGTTGACAATGGCCCGCCAAAATAAGTATGAGATCTATCTGTTGAACAATCCGAAATTGCAGCTCAAACATTGTACATTGATTAACCCAGCCTCTTTTCTTATTTCACCCCCAGAGGAGCAATCAGAAGCAGGAAACAACTATTTATTTGTTATAGAGGAAGAAACATCAGTGAGAGAGGACTTGAGGGATGTAACATGGAAAACCCTGACATCACATTATATGTGGACGGGAATGCATCCATTGGACCGCGGGGTGAGAGGTTGTCTGGGTATGCAATAATTAATCAAAAGACGGAAATTGTCGAAGCAGCTGCTTTTGAATCACCCTATTCAGCACAACAAGCTGAATTATTCACTTTAATTCAGGCTTGCATTATTGGGGAAAATCTCAAAGTAAATATTTCCACTGATTCTCGATATGCATTCGGGGTGATGCATGATTTTGCACAATTATGGAAAAATAGGGGATTCCTAACTTCTGGAGGAACCCAAATATCAAACAAACAATTGGTGACAAATTTATTGAAGACCTTAATGCTACCCAGACCAATCTCTGTAATGAAATGTAGCGCCCATGCTAAAGGACAGACCCCAGTAGATATTGGAAATCATAATACCGATTTAATAGCTAAGAAAGTATCATGGGAACGTATGGTGGTGGTACCTAAAATGAAGAGGCAGACTAAAACTGTAAGTAACAAGTCCTCCTTGGAGAAACTGATGCCAACCATCCAAGAAATGGTTTGATTACAAGAAAAGGCTACTGAAGACGATAAGGAGAGATAGCGATAACTGGGATGTGTACTGGATTGTATGACTGGGCTGTGGACCACTCCAGCAGGGCAAACTTGCATGACAGATTCATTAGCCATATGGGTTATAGAGTGTACGCACTATGCAACCCATTGTGGTGCAAGGGCAGTTGGGGACACTCTATTGGCTACTTGCATTCAGCCGGTGGATCGAAGCATAACCAACCCTTGACAATAAAGCAGCTACTGTTGTCAAGGTGCTAATGAGAGAAATTGTCCCTAGAGTCGGCATTCCGATTCGACTTGCTGGACTTGACCACAGGCTGCTGGACTTGTAGAAAGGGCAAACCAGACCCTTAAAACTAAATTAGCCAAATTAAAGGCAGAGACTGGACTTGGATGGATTAAATTACTCCCAATAGCCCTATTTCAAATGAGAGTCACACCTGCAGGGAAATGTAGATTAAGCCCAGCTCAAATTATTCACGGTAGGCCTTTAAACACCCATTGGAACCAGAATGCGATGAAAATAGTTAATTTGCGCCATATGACTGCAGAGATGACCGACTATATCTTAGCCTTGACCAGAGCCTTAAGGGATTTACATTGTAGAGTGTTAGCAGCCTATGGGATATACCTTCATTAGTAACTCCCATTAAAGTAAAACCTGGAGACTATGTCTTAGTAAAGAATTGGGTAAGGAAAGGATCAGAATTTCGTTAGGAAGATCCTTACCAGGTTCTTCTAATGACTCCAACAGCAGTAAAAGTAGAGGGAGTAAATGACTGGGTGCACCTTCATCATTGTAAAAGTATTAGTGAAGGTATCAGTGGTTAACTTGTTTCTTCCCAGGCTTTCTTAGAAATTGTCCATTCTATTACGAATCAAGGACCAATTATCTATCAAGATCGATGGACGGGAATTCGCGCCCATGAAAACTTGGGAGGTGAAGACTCCTCAGACAGAAATCATGGAGCTACACCCATGAAAACTCGGGAAGCTCGAAGAAATTCTGAGAAGCTACATCCACATCTTCATGTTAGAACATTTGTTAAGTATAGCAGTCATCATTATATTCTGGAGTTATCATGAATGATTAGGGTTATCATGAATGATGAAACAGGGGAATGTTAATATTGGCGACAACATAAAATGGAGGATCCCTAAAATTAAAGACACCATAAAATGGAGGACCCCTGCACTTGTCAGAATTGCTTAACCCTTCCCAGCTGAACCTTACAGGCTCAGACTGGTATGCAGGATGGTGAGGGATCCAGGTGTTCTCCTTGTTTCTCCTAAATTGATAAAATGTTTGCTTCCTTCTAGAACATTATTTCAAATACATTGTAGTAGTCACTGTATTGTTGGGATAGGAAAATGTCTATCATATACAGTGTTAATCGATATTTGTTATTGGACTGTATAGAGACCACCCCCATGTGGTTCAGTCCCTCAAGGTTCAGGGACCTATAAAAGACCTGAGGCCCTGTGTTGATCTTCTGGGAGAACGTTTAGGACTGCGTGACCTTCTGGAGTGTCTCTGCTTGAGCAAGTCAAAGAGGGCTTGATCAGGCAGATACGAGGATCGAACCCGCAGTGGTTAGATATAGTAGTTGTACTGTAATTGCGTTTTGTCAAAATAAAGTTTAGATGCGCATGTGCTTGACTCAGTGATTTTTGACTGAAACTAGACTGGGGTAAGCTTAGAACGAGCAATTTACAAGTACAATAACAATGTTATGGAAGAAAAATATTCTCCCTGGGAATGAAAAATGAAGTAAGAGCCCATCGTCTCACATCAGCTGCAAGATATACTAGGGGCAGAGGACCTAGGGTGATGGAGGAACTGAAGGAAATTCACATTAGTCTGGAATTGGTGTTGAGTAGACTGATGGGACTGAGGGCTGATAATTCCCCAGTGCCTGATGGTCTGCATCCCAGAGTACTCTTGCAGGTGCCTCTAGAAATTGTGGATGCATTGGTGATCATTTTCCAATATTCTATAGATTCAGGATCAGTTCCTGTGAATTGGAGGGTAGCTAATGTAATCCCACTTTTCAAGAAAGGAGGGGGAGAGAAAGCAATAAATTATAGATAAGTGAGCCTGACATCCGTGGTGAGGAAGATGCTGGAGTTGATTATCAAAGATCGAATAGCAGCACATTTGGATAGCAGTAACACGATTGGTCTAAGTCAGCATGGATTTACAAAGGGGAAATCATGTTTGAGAAATCTTCTGGAATTTTTTGTGGATGTAACAAGTAAAATGGACATGGGAGAACCAGTGGATGTGGTGTACCTGGACTTTCAGAAAGCCTTTGATAAGGTCCCACACAGGAGATTAGTGGGCAAAATTAGAGCACATGGTATTGGTGGGTAGGGTATTGACAGTTAGAAAGTTTGTTGGCAGACAGGAAACAAAGAGTAGGATTAATGGCTCCCTTTCAGTGGGGTGCCGCAAGGCTGTGCAGGGACCGCAGCTATTTACAATACACATTAATGATTTAGATGAAGGAATTAAAAGTAACATTAGCAAATTTGCAGATGACACAAAGCTGGGTGGCAGTGTAAACTGTGAAGAGGATGCTATGAAGATGCAGAGTAACTTGAACAGGTTGGGTGAGCGGGTTGTGGATAAATGTGAGGTTATCCACTTTGGAGGCAAGAACGGGAAGGCAGATTATTATCTGTATGGTATAGGAAAGAACTGCAGATGCAGGTTTAAATCGAAGGTAGACACAAAATGCTGGCATAAGAGGCTGGAATAACAAAATGCTGACCTGCAGCATCTCAGGAGAGAAGAAATGGGTGACGTTTTGAGTCGAGACCCTTCTTCAGACTGATGTCAGGGGAGGGGGCAGGACAAAGATAGAATGTAGTCGGAGACAGTAAGACTAGTGGAAGAACTGTGAAGGGGGAGGTGATGGAATGGGAAAGCAAGGACTATCTGTGGTTAGAAAGTAAATGTTCATACCGCTGGGGTGTAAACTACCCAAGCAAAATATGAAGTGCTGTTCCTCCAATTTGCACTGGGCCTCAATCTGCCGATGGAGTAGGCCCCGGACAGATAGGTCAGATTGGGAATGGGAGTGAGAGTTGAAGTACTGAGGCCACCGGGAAATCAGGTACTGAGCAGAGGTGTTACGCAAAACGATCGCCGAGCCTGCGCTTGGTCTCGCTGATGGGTCAGCGGATACAGTAGATGAGGTAGGAGGAGATGCAAGTGAACCTCTGTCTCACCTGGAAAGACTGTTTGGGTCCTTGGATGGAGTCGAGGGGGGTGGTAAAGGAACAGGTGAAGGCGGCTTTTCCAATGTCGCCTCCCCCGGGGCCTAAAATCAAGGATCGGTGCGGCCTTTCCCGGAGACGCGCACGGGGCTTCAGCCGCAGGCTCAGCGAGGACGCTTTCATCGCGGAACGGGCGAGCCCTTGCCTGGGATCCCTCGTTGGGGACCCCGGAGGAGAAGAGCTCCGACAGCCGGCCCGCGGCCAACTTCTACCGCGGGTGCGGCGGGGTCTTACCATCCACAGCGGGGTCCCTCGCCAGGGATCCCTGAAGAGGAGTTTCGACCGCCAGCCCTGCAGTCTGCGGTGCTTCTAGCAGCGGCGTGGCTGGGACTTTGGATGTTCGACCACCGGCCTGTGGCCTACACCAACTTGAAGCCTTGTCTGAACATCTGGACGCCCACAGCGGCGACTGCGGAGGGATGAGGTCTCGACCATGGGGCAAAATGGAGGAGGACTGGCCAATTTTTGTGCCTTCCACCACAGTGATGAATGCTGTGGTGGATGTTTATGTTAAATGTTTATTTATTGTGTATTGTGTGTTCTTTTTTTATTGTATCGCTGCTGGCAAATTCATTTCACTTGCACTTTATGCGCAAGTGACGAATAAAACTTGACGATAAAAACTTGACTTGAAAGCGAATGGCATGTTGGCCTTCATAAAGAGGGGAGTTGAGTATAGGAGCAAAGAGGTCCTACTGCAGTTGGATAGGGCCCATTTGAGACCACACCTGGAGTATTATGTGCAGTTTTGGTCTCCTAATTTTGTGGAAGGACACTCTTGCTATTGAGGGAGTGCAGCGTTGGTTCACAAAGTTAATTCCCAGCATGGCAGGACTGTCATATGATCAAAGAATGGAGCGACTGGGCTTGTATTCACTAGAATTTAGGATGAGAGGGGATCTTATAGAAATATATATAATTATTTAGGGATTCGACACGCTAGATGCAGGACACATGTTCTCGATGTTGGGGGAGTCCAGAACCAGGGGCCACAGTTTAAGACTAAGGAGTAGGCCATTTAGTACTTAGATGAGGAAAAACGTTTTCACACAGTTGTGAATTTGTGGAATCTCTGCCTCAAAAAGCAGTGGAGGCCGATTCACTGGATGCATTCAAAAGAAAGTTAGATAGAGCTCTTAAGGCTAGTGGAATCAAGGGGTATGGGGAGAAGGCAGAAACGGGGTACTGATTGTGGATGATGATCACATTGAATGGCGGTGCTGGCTCAAAGGGCTGAATGGCCTACTCCTGCACCTATTCTCTATGTATGTATCTATGTAAGAGGAAGGTCCTCAGTGAAGCCTAATTCCAGTTGTTAAAGTAACATAATCTTCCATTGTTTAAATTATATTATGAATATTGCAAGTCATATTTCAATGTGATTCCAGTGTTAGTCATATTTACTTTGATTGAATCTAACATTGTCTCATAATCTCGTACTTTGTGAATATGATATAATAAATTAATTTCCTTTATTTGACCACACCAATTGAATTTATACAGCTACATATCAAAGAATATATAAAAGATTAATGTCTCTGTGAAGGCGGCAAAAACAGAAATACTGTGAAATAATTGCAAATTCTATATTTTACATAATACCTTTCAAGATAATATCTGATTTATTGAACCTCATGCGTTCAATTAAGATCAGAGGAACGATAATCAATTGAATTGTGCCATTATCCTATGAAAATGATCAAACAATTTTTGAAAGGAAAACTTTTTCTAATAAATTGAATCTTGGACTGAACTCCATATACAATCACCTAATATGGTAATGATATCCCATCATCAAACACCTGGCCTTACTTTATTATTGCACAACTACAAGCTCCTTCCTATGTGTTAAAGAAGGAACTGCAGATGCTGGAAAATCGAGGGTACACAAAATGCTGGAGAAACTCAGCGGGTGCAGCAGCATCTATGGAGCGAAGGAGATAGGCAACGTTTCGGGCCGAAACCCTTCTTCAGCTTCTAGGAAACTCCTTCCTGTCACTGCCCTCACCTTTCCTTTCATGTGATCTATTGAATTTAAAATTGTTAGTAAGGATGCATAGATCAACGGAACTGTATCATATGGATTTTATATGGTAAGATTCAAGAACGACGAATGATAAACCTATGATTTGATTTGATGATATCAGAAAAACTGACAGTAGACATGTAATTAGTTTTGTATCATCAGCAGACTTTCAGACATGCAATCAGACGTTGATGGAACAAGGGTAAAATATTCAATATTCACTGATGTCACATTGAAACCAATGTCATAACTATCACAATTGCTTAATAATAGGCAATTTATTGCTGCCCAACATCATTTTGGACACTTCTCTATCACTAACAACAGAAATTGAGGTGGTGGAAAAGCTATTCAGGAGACAGAAAAGCTGGAAAAGCCGGAAATCTCCAGGACCGGACAATGTTTCCTCCTACACCAGTCTACACAGTCAATTTCAATCAGCCCCTGCAAACCTGTACTGTCCCTGCCTGCTTCAAAGTCTCCACTATTGTTCCTGTACCCAAAAAGCCAAGGATTACTGGTCTTAATGACTACAGGCCTGTCACACTTACCACTGTAATCATGAAAACCATTGAAAGTCTTGTGTTGGTCCACCTTAAAAATATCACAAACCCCCTGCTGGACCCCCTGCAGTGTGCTTATCGGGCCAATAGATCAGTGGATGACACAGTCAACCTAGGCCTGCACTTCATCCTCCAGCACCTAAATGGTCAGGGGACCTTTGCAAGGATTTTGTTTGTGGATTTTTGCTCTGCATTCAACACCATTGTGCCAGAGCTACGATACTCCAAACTCTCTCAGTTGATTGTGCCTGAACCCCTCTGTCAGTGGATCACCAACTTCCTGACAGACAGGAAGCAGCCAGTGAGGCTGAGAAAGTAGATCTCGGACCTGCTGACCCTCAGCATAGGAGCACCGCAAGGCTGCGTACTCTCCCCTCTCCTTTACTCTCTCTACAGCAATTGCTGCACCTCCACAAACACCTCTGTCAAGCTTCCCAAGTTAGCAGAATGCACAACCCTGATTGGACTGATCCAGGATGGGGAAGAATCTGCCTAGAGACATGAAGTGACACAGTTGGCACCCTGGTGCCATCGCAACAACCTGGAGCTCAATGCTCTTAAGACAGTGGAATTGAATGTAGACTTTAGGAGAGCTTCCCCCTCCGCTCCCCCCACTCACCATCAACAACACCACAGTCACATCTGTAGGGTCCTTTAAGTACCCTGGAACCATTATCTACATGGACCTTAAATGGGAGGTCACCATCGACTCCACAGTTAAAAAAGCCCAACAGAGGATGTACTTCCTGCGGCAGGTAAGAAAGCACAATCTACCACAGGTAATGATGGTCCAGTTTTATACTGCCATCATAGAGTCTGTCCTCACCTTCTCCATCATGGTCTGGTTTGGTTCAGCCACCAAATGTGACATCCGAAGGCTGCAGCGCATCGTTCAATCAGCAGAGAAGGTTGTTGGCTGCAACCTTCCCCCCATTGGTGAACTGTACACTGCGAGGACCAGGAAGCAAGTGGGTAAGATCATCTTTGACCTCTCACCCTGACCACAAACTCTTTGAAGTACTGTACTTCTCTCTGGGAGATGACTCCGGACTGTCAAAGCCGCCACAGCCAGGCATAAAACCAGCTGTTTTTCCACGAGCAGTAGCTCTACTCAACAGCAAAACGTCTGTAGCCTCCTTTTGCACTGGTATTTAATTTTATTCTTCGCATGTTTAAATTATAATGGTTTTTGTTTAATTGTATATCGTGTTGTTATCCTTGCGAGCAAAGCATCAAGGCAAATTTCTTGTATGTACACATACTTGGCTAATAAAATGTATTAAATTAAATTAAATTCAATTCAATAATAAGCATGACAAATCTGTTGGAATTTGTTGAGGAAGTTAGATTAGATTAGATTAGATTCCTTTATTGTCATTCAGATCTTTCGGTCTGAACGAAATTTTTGTTACCTTGCAGTCATAACATATACCATATAATAAAAATAAAAAAACACATAATAAACACATATTTAATATCCACCACAGTGAGTTCACCAGACACCTCCTCACTGTGGTGGAAGGCAAAAGTCTTAGTCTTTGTCTTCTTCCCTCCTTGTTCTCCCTCTGGGCTGAGGCGATCCAGGCCTCCGATGTTATCGTCCACTAGGCCCGCGGCCGAGCCTCCGAAGCCGACTGCCACCACCGCTGTCACCGGAATGCTGGAACATTACTGCCACAGCTCTGAATCAGGGTCCACTGCTGCAACGCTGGAGCACCGCAGCTCTGAAGCCAGGCCGCCGCTGGAGCGCCGCTGGAGCGCCGCTGGAGCACCGCTCGAATGCTGCTGGAGCGCCGCTGGAACGCCGCTGGAGCAGCGCTGGAGCACGCTGGAACGGCACTGGGAAACACCGCTGGAACGCCGCTGGAGCACCGCTGGAACGCCACTGGAGCACTGCAGCTCTGAAGCCGGGCCGCCGCCTCTGGAACGCTGGAGCTCTGAACGCTGAACGTTCTTCACAGCTCCGAGGCCGCCAGCTCCGCTATTAGGCCTCAGCACAGATGGTGACGGTGACGGGGGGCACAACAAGAAAAGGTAGCATCCCCCCGAAGGGAGAGACTAAAACCTTGTTTCTCCCATCCTCCTCCCCCCCCCCCCCCCCCCCCCCCCCCCCCCCCCCCCCACACACACACACACAAACACAACCTAATAAACCAAAATTCTAACTAAAACAGACACAAGAAGAAAAAAAAAAGGAAAAAAACAGGCGGACTGCAGGTGAGCCACAGCTGCCACGCACTGCCGCCACTTCTGGAAGTAAATAGCAGGATAGACAGAGGAGAGACAGTGGATAAACTGGAAAGTACTGGAGTCACTCTGTGGGTCAGGCAGCATCTCTGGAGAAAAAGGATGGGTGACATTTTGGATTAGGAGTCTTCTTCACACTGAAAGTAGGGGATGAGGGTTGAGGTGAAGGGCTGGAGGTGAGAAAAGACCAAAACCAATCTAGATTATGATAAATCCAAATTTCTTTTATGAATATAGTAAGGACAAAAGAATAGTCAGGAAAATAACAAGATACAAGGATAATCTGTGTTGGAACCAGAAGATTTAGTTCAAGTCATAAATATATATTTTTTTAATCAGTGTTCACAAAGGAAATGCATTTTGTACGTGGAAAACTCAGTAAATGCAAAGATTAAATTCTGCTACAAGACTCCACAAATAGAGAGGAGGTGCACAATACCTGCATAAATGTAAAGGTGGATAAAGCCCTCGGCCAGATAAGATTTATCCCAGGCTGCTATGGAAGGAACTTCTGAAATTTTTCAAGATTTAAAAGATGTTGATGGACACAAAGAAGGTACCAGATGATTGGACGTTGGCAAGAAAGGGTAAAAAGGAAAAATCAGGCAATTACAGACTTGTGAGCCTAACATCAGATGTAGGGAGGCTTTTAGAAATCTAAAGGACTGGATACATGACTACTTTGAAAGGCAAGCACTAATGAGAGAGACCCATGATGGCTTTGTTAAGGGCAGATCCAGTCTGACCAATTTGACTACATTTTTTGTGGAGGTAACAAAGTGTATTGATGAGGGATGTGTTGCAGGTATTGTTTATATTGACTTCAGTAAGGCATTTGACGAGGTTTCACATGGGAGACTGATTCGAAAGGCTAGGACCCATGGAATTCAGGGCATATTTGAAAAATAGCCCCAAAATTGTTTTGGCAATAGAAGATGGAGGGTAATGGTAGAGGGCCATTTTTGCGATTGGATGCTTGTTTGTGATTGGTGACCAATGGTGTTCCATAGGGACTGGTGCTGGGACAAATGCTGTTTGTAATATATGCCAATGATTTGAATGTGGATGTAGGAGGCATGATCAGTAAATTCGCTGATGACACAAAGATCATTGGAGTAGTTGAGGTGTGGAGGATAGTCCTAGAATAAAGGGTGATATTGATAATGTTGGTGAAATGGGCTGAGAAATGCAGATGGAGTTTAATCCTGATAAATGAGAGGTGAAAGACAAAGTGCTGGAGCAACTCAGACTGATGAAGGGTCCCAACCTGAACCATCACCTATCCCCATTCTCCAGGGATGCTGCCAGATCTGCCTGCTGCCTGAGTTACTAAAGCAGTTTGTGTCTTTCTTTGTTTGTGTAAACCGGAATCTGCAGTTTCTTGTTTCTACAAAAATGAGGTGGTGCCTTTTGGGAATATTAACAAGGTTGGTACAAACACCTTGAAGTGTAAAGTCCTAGAGAATATTAAAGAATAGGGGGACCTTGAAATTAGCGATGCAAGTAGATACTGTCAGTAAGAAGGCATATGTGATGTTGACCTTCATTAGTCATGGCACTGAGTACAAGGGCAGCAAGTTTATGCCTCAGTTTTGTGAAACATTGTTTAGACTTCAGTACTTCAGTTGGACTACTTCATGCAGTTCTGGTTGCCATACCTTGAGAAAGACGTGATAGCATTTGAGTGGATGCCAAGGAGATTCACAAAGATTTTGCCTAGATTGGAGAACTTAATTTGTAAGGAAAACCTGGAGAGGCAAGGTCTGTTTTCCTGGAAGGAGAACATATTAATTGGGGACATAATCAAGGTATATAAAATAATGAAGTCTATTGAGAGGATTGACTGCTGTAAATGTTTTCCCTTATCAAAAGTGAATAAAAGTAGAGGGGGATTAGTGATCTAGAGGGGATCTAAAGGAGACCTTTTTCATCCAGAGAGTGGTGACTACCTGTAATACATTGCCTGAGAAAATGATGGAAGCAGAGTCGCAGACTGAATTTAAAACGTGTCTGGATCGGCATTTCAATTGGCTTGGCATAGAAGGTTAAAGGACAAATGCTGGAAGATCAGGTTAATATGGATGGGAAACCATTGGTCAGTTTGGGCCTGGTGAAGCAAATAAGCTGTTTCCATGCAGGATGACTCTATATTCATTGTAGACTGACAGTGGTTAGCAATCTATCCAATGCAATTCCTCTGTCTTTAATCGGATAATTCTTCATTCAAATGTCCACATTTTCTCCAAATCCCTAATTTCCAAGGAATAGGATACTTTTATCCACATATGTGGACTGACGGATCCCTCAGAAGTCTACTGAGGATAGAAACAGTAGCTGATAGTGTAATGTAAATATTAATTGTTCACATCACTAATCAGCATATAAGACAGTCTACATTCTATCCAGCTGCTGTTGTAGCATGCACCAGAATTTTTGAAACTGTGATGCTGTCCGGCACAATCTGAAGTACCTGTGCAGCAGTTCTACTGTTAATGCACCATTTACTACTGTTTTAATTGACGTGTTCTTCATCTACTCATTTCCATTTGCAATAAGAATTCACTTAAAATATTTCAGCTTGTCTGCTTTCTTTACTCTTCCCACGGATAAAGCAGTTTTTCTTCTTCTCTGCTGGAAGCCAATTTGAACTTTTCACACACCTTGCGTTTCCTGACCACAGTCATTAAAAACAGCCAAATGCAATCTCATCAATTATGCGGCTTTATCTTCTTGGTGCCTCTTATTACATTCACAGTGGGATGCTCAAAATATGTAATTGTACATTCCAGAGCACTGACTCAATTCTCACCATTCAAATAATCTAACTTTGTTATATTCCCAAAAGAGATGGAGGCAAGAGGGAAAATGCCAACTCGCCCATTAGATGTTCAGCATTAGTTATTTGCAAGGGAACATGGTCAGCATGTAATAAACTCTAAAGTGAGTTGTATTGCATTTCTATTTGGTCGATGTTGCATTGCTATCTTCAATCTTCAATTCAAATGTGTTTCTTAATATCTCATTAATATATTTTAGACTCACTATAAGCGTTGATATGATATTCATTACATTCAATGTAGTATTCATTGAGCTGAAAGACAAAAGTTAAATTACGATGGAAGCCAGAATTGTGATCCAGAGAATTAGACAATTAAATTGAGATTGGAGGAATGTCTTCAAGATATTACATTTAGGATTAGAAGAACACAAAGTGTTCAATCACACTGCAGTTCAGGCAGCATCTCCTGAGGAAATGGACAGGCAATATTTCAGGGCAGGGTGCTTCGTCAGACTGACCATAGTAGTGTGGAGAAAGGGAAGGGTGGGGATGGGCCAAAGTCTGGCAAGTGATAGGTATATTAAGGTGAGAGGGGTTTTGATTGACATATGGGTGGACAAAAGTTGAGATAAAAAAGGAGACAAAAGGGTGTAAGATAAGGAGAAAAGAAATATAAAGCTAGAATAAAGAATATAGATGAAGGGAGAAGGGGCAAGGAGCAGGATAGTGGGTGAAATGGGTGTGCACCTGAGTGGAGCCAGGGATGAGTGGGCAAAAAAGAGGGGCGGGGAGGGTAGTTTGTTATCTAAAATTGGAGAATGCAATGCTAATAATATTGGGTTCTAAGCTGCCCAAGTGGAATATGAGATGCTTTTACTTCAGTTTGTACGTGGCCTCACTATGACGATGGATGAGTCCCAGGATATAAAGGTCAGTATGTGAATGGGAAAGGGAATTAAAATGTTTGACAACCAAGAGATACAGAAGGCTTAAATGGACAAAGTACAAGTGTTCAATGAAATGTTTGCCTAGTGCATGCTAGGTAATAGTATATATTTAGTAGTATATATTTTATTTTGAACATGTAAACAAAAAAAGTTAAAAACAAAGCAAAATAACAATAAAATGTAATGAACAATAAATTTATACACAATTCATTGAATAACTTCTCATAAACATCATAATTTTAATCTTACATGTTCGAAAAGTAATAGGAGGAATTATACACTTATTTATTCCTACCCCTTCTCCGCTATTCATCAATTAATTCACAAACTTTATCACATCTACGTATATATATATATATATATATACCACACACATAAATATATACATACATACATATATCCATACAAAAGCCACATACATACATATATATGCATGCAAGCAAACATATATAAATACTGTTCATAAACAATTATCCAAATTCTATGTACAACGCAAATATCACACTGTCAATAAACTAAAACTTAACCGTCATCACAGCCCTTTCTCATTCTTATAACTCTGGAAAATCATTTTTTTGCACTTCTTAAACTGAGTAATATTTCTGCTTTGCTTGAGATCCACATCCAAATCATTCCACAATTTCACCCCACAGATTGGAATACACATACTCTTCATAGTTGTACGAACGCAAAGTTTCTTTAAATTAAACTTTCCTCTCAAATTATAACCACACTCCCTGCTAAAGACCATTTTTTGTATATTACCTGGTAGTAAATTATTTCTTGCTTTATACATTATTTGTGCTGTATTAAAATCTACTAGATCCATATACTTCAAGACTTTAAAATACTCTTGACTTTAAAAAACAGAGAGTTGGTGTGTTCACGAAATCCTACATTATTAACTATCCTTATGGGCTTTTTTGCAGTATGCATAATGGATGTATGGTGCTTTTGTAAGTGTTATCTGGATCTGGATGATGGGGTGGAAAATTGGATAAGTAAGTATGCAGATGATACTAAGATAGGTGGTATTGTGGATAATGAAGTAGATTCTCAAAGTCTACAGAGAGATTTGGGCCATTTGGAAAAGTGGGCTGAAAGATGGCAGATGGAGTTTAATGCTGATAAGTGTGAAGTGCTACATCTTGGCAGGACAAATCAAAATAGGACGTACATGGTAAATGGTAGGGAATTGAGGAATGCTGTGGAACAGAGGGATCTAGGAATAACTGTGGCATAGTTCCCTGAAGGTGGAATCGCATGTAGATAGGGTGGTTAAAGAAAGCTTTGGTGTGCTGGCCTTTATAAATCAGAGCATTGAATATAGAGTAGGGAAGTAATGTTTAAAATTGTAACAAGGCATTGGTAATGACCAATTTCTGGAGTATGGTGTACAATTTTGTCGCCTAGTTATTATAGGAAGGATTTGTCAACAAAATAGAGAGAGTACAGAGGAGATTTTACTAGAATGTTGCCAGGGTTCCAGCAACTATGTTACAGAGAAAGGTTTTTTTGAACAAGTTAGGTCTTTATTCTTTGGAGCGCAGAAGGTTAAGGGGGGACTTGATTGAGGTCTTTAAAATGATGAAAGGGATAGACAGAGTTGACGTGGATAAGCTTTTCCCATTGAGGGTAGGGAAGATTCAAACAATGAGGGCATGACATGAGAATTAAGGGACAGAAGTTTAGGGGTTAAACGTGAGGGGGAACTTCTTTACTCAGAGGGTGGTGGCTGTGTGGAATGAGCTTCCAGCAGAGGTGGTGGAGGCAGGATCGATTTTAACATTTAAAAGTAAAGTGGATAGGTATATGGACGTGAAGGGAATGGAGGGGTATGGTCTGAGTGCAGGTAGATGGGACTAGGGGAAAACAAATGGTCGGCACGGACTGGAAGGGCCGAGAGGGCCTGTTTCCGTGCTGTAATTGTTATATGGTTATATGGTTATATGGTTTTGTAAGTGTTATCCCATACCTCCACACAGTAATTTAGATATGATAGTACAAGTGAACAATAAACAATGTACAGCGCTTTGTGATTCTGAATGAGCCTTGTTCTTCCCAGGGCTGCAATACTCCTTGCCAGCTTTGCTCGCACATGTTTTATATGAAGTTTCCAGCAGATTTCATGGTTTAATTTCGCACCTAGAAATTTATTTTCATATTTTCTTTCTATATCAACACCATCTATCCTCGCTTGTACCTGAAAGTTTATTTTACAATTTCCAAACAACATAATCTTTGTTTTGTTCAAATTTAATGATAATTTGTTTATATCAAACCACCTTTTTAATTTTCTCATTTCTGATGTGATGTCCTCCAAAAGCTGCTGTAAATTCTCCCCAGAACAAAATATATTAGTATTGTCCTAAAAATTTTTTTGATACTCTACATATATCATTTATATACAGAATGAACAATTTTGGTCCCAATGTGACCCCTGAGGTACTCCACAAGTAATATCCAAGCTTGTTGATTTATGCTCACCTATCTGCACAAACTGTTGCCTGTTACATAAATAGCTTCTCAACCAATTCAACACCACCCCCCCCCTGAAACCGTACCTTTCCAATTCAATGTTGCACCACTTACACATAGCCCCCAACTGTGCAGGAGCGGCTCATTTCTCCTCATCCCCCAGCACTCCCATCCGCTCCTCTTCACCATCCCTCTTCAATCCCTAGAGAGGGAGGTAGAGAGGGAGGGGTGGTAGAGAGGGAGGGGGAGCAGAGAGGGAGGGGGGGAGAAGTAGGGACGCAGGGGGAGGGGGTACCAATGGAGAGGGAGGGGGGGGGCGGTAGAGAGGGAGGGGGATGGGAGGGGTAGTAGATAGGGAGAGGGAGAGGGGCAGAGAGGGAGGGGGTAGAGAGAGAGAGGGAGAGGGGAAGAGGGAGAGGGAGGATAGTAGAGTGAGGGTGAGGGTAGTAGAGTGACGGGAGGGAGGGTAGAGAGGGCGAAGGCGAGGGAGGGAGAGGGAGGGAGGTAGAGTGGGAGGGGGTAGAGAGGGAGGGGGGTATAGAGGGTGGGAGAGAGGATAGATAGGGAGGGGGCATCTCCCTCTTCCACCCCCCATCTCCCCCCACCACCCCACTCCATCTCCCTCCTCCTCATTTCCCTCATCCTCCTCCCCTCACTCCCATTCCATGCCCCAGGACCTACCCAGGTCATAGAGCAGCGCCAGGGCCTGGAACTCAGCCTGGTTCTCATACTCGGACCGGCCCTGGCTGTAGACTCCAACCATCTGCTCGGCTGCCGCCTGGGCTCCATTGCAGGCCCCGACCATCTCCGGGCTCGTCCCTGACCCCGGACCTATGCTTGTCTTTGGTTTCAGTGGTGGTTTCTTTCCCGGCCCTGGTCATGGCCCCATCCCAAGCTCTAGGCTCGGCCCGCACTCCAGCTCCAGCACCACCCTCCCCACCGGGCGTTGGGCACTGGCAGTCGCCGCCAGTCCTCGTTCACTGTGAGCACTGGAGTGCCCCTCCCTCCCGGAGTGTCCCGTCCTGCCTTGTGAGTGCATTGTGATGTCACTCAGGTATTTTTCCAAAATGGGTGCGTTTTCGGGCTTCTTTTAAAACTGTAAATGATTAATAACTTCAGAATTATAGATGGGAATTAGGCCGGAAAGATGTTTATCGCCTCAACTTGAAAAATTTGAGTAGAATGTGTGAAACTGGGAAGGCTGTGCCCTAGCGTTTGGAAGAAAATAGGAATTAACCAGATATTGACACACACACACACTCGTTCACACTCGTGTGTTGAAGTGGTGGGGTGTGCGGTGGGAGGTGGTTTGGGGTGGGAGGTGGTATGGGGTGCGGTGGGAGGTGGTGTGGGGTGGGAGGGGAAGGATGTGGGGGAGGGGAATGTGTGGGGGAGGGGTGTGTGGGGGAGGGTGGGTGTGTGGGGGGAGTGGGGGTGTGTGTGGGAGGGGGTATGTGGGGAGGGGTGTGTGTGGGGGAGGGGGTGTGTGCGTGGGGGAGAGGGGGCGTGTGGGGCAGGATTTGCGTTGGGGAGGGGCAGTGGGGGAGGGCATGTGGTGGATGAGGGAGTTTGTGGGGGAGGGGGCTGTGGGAGGCAGTGTGTGTGGGAGGGGGTGTATGGGGGGAGGAGGATGTGAGGGTGGGTGGGTGGGGGAGGGTGATGCAAGAGGGGGGTTTGTAGGGGACGGGGTGGTGTAGAGGAGGGAAGTTGTAGGGGAGGGGTGGTGTAGGGGGAGGTTGGTGTAGGGGTGTGTGTAGGGGAGGGGTGTGTAGTTGAGGGGTGTGTAGGGGAGGGGAGTGTGGGAGGGTGATGCATGGGCTCACCAGTTCCCGGCCCCAGCTCCGACCGCACTCCTAGCTCCAGGACACGGCTCCGGACTCACTCAGCTGCCCCCCTCCCCAGCACCTGTCGTGCTCACAGCCCCCACCCACAAACACTGCCCGCCCTGGCCCACGAACACAGCTCGCCCCCACCCGCGGAACACAGCCGACACTCCCCTGCTTCAGCTTTATTCTCGTCGGCTTCTGTATGGGCATCTTCTGGATGGGCGGACTCTGGATGGGCGGCTTCTGGACGGGCAGCTTCGGGACGGGTGGCTTCTGAACGGGTGGTTTCTGAACGTGTGGCATCTGGACGGGTGGCTTCTGGACATGCTCACAGACTCAACCTCGCCTCCGGGGCTTTATTCTCCAGCGGGTGTCGGAGGGGTCGTTACCTTCATGGTGACTGACAGGCAAGAAGACCAATCTGCTGATCTCACGATTTTTTAATACCTCATATTTTTTGTAATCTTCTACCGATCGGAGCAAAACTTGGTGCCTTGGAGCTGAGGAGAACAGTGTGTAAGGTGGCGAAAATAATCCTAGCGATAAAGGGTACTGTTTTGTGCAAATTTTAAATCAACGCAGACCACACGTTCAGAAGCCACTCGTCCTGAAACTGTGGTCAAGATGAGAGTTTTAGTGATAAGATAGATAGATAGATAGATAGATAGATAGATAGACAGATAGATAGATAGATAGATAGATAGATAGATAGATAGATAGATAGATAGATAGATAGATAGATAGATAGATAGATTAGATAGATAGATAGATAGATTAGATAGATAGATAGATAGATAGATAGATAGATAGATAGATAGATAGATAGATAGATAGATAGATATTGTGATCAATGGTATCAAAAGCTTTTTTTAGATCTATAAATAATCACACTGTATATTTCTATGCAATTAGTAATTTCTTCTTTTAATTCTCTCCAATGTCAAGAAGGCCACATGGGGATCATCAAAAACAGTAGATGAGATTAAGTGCATCTGAACCTCTGTCTCACAAGGAAGGACTGCTAGCATCCCTGGATGGAGGTAAGGGAGGTATAGAGACGTGTTACATCTCCTGTGGTTAGAAACATCGAAACATAGAAAATAGGTGCAGGAGTAGGCCATTCGGCCCTTCGAGCCTGCACCGCCATTCAATATGATCATGGCTGATCATCCAACTCAGTAACCTGTACCTGCCTTCTCTCCATACCCCCTAATCCCTTTAGCCACAAGGGCCACATCTAACTCCCTCTTAAATATAGCCAATGAAATGGCCTCAACTACCTTCTGTGGCAGAGAATTCCAGAGACTCACCACTCTCTGTGTGAAAAATGTTTTCCTCATCTCAGTCCTAAAGGAATTCCCCCTTATCCTTAGACTGTGACCCCTTGTTCTGGACCTCCCCAACATCGGGAACAATCTTCCTGCATCTAGCCTATCCACGCCTTAAGAACTTTGTAAGTTTCTATAAGATCCCCCCTCAGTCTTCTAAATTCTAGCGAGTACAAGCCAAGTCTATCCAGTCTTTCCTCATATGAAAGTTCTGACAGACCAGGAATCAGTCTGGTTGGGATGGTTTGGGTGGCAAAGGATGAGCGAACCAAGGCGTTGCAAAGAAAGTGGTCTCTGTAGGAAGTGGAAAGCAATGGGGATGGGAAGATAAGACTAGTGGTGGGCTTACGTTGAAGGTGGAAGAAAGGTGAAGGTGGTGCAGAGGCTGGTGTGGTGAAAGTTAGGAAAAGGGGAACTGCCATAGGTCCATAGAGGGAGAGAAATAGCAGAATAACAGGATACAGAGGAGACATTATATAAATGTCTGAATGTGTTGAGACCTTGTCGCTTGTAGACATGAGCTGCTTCATTCGCTAAGCAGATGATCCAAGCAATCATCAATTACAGAATCAAAGAGAGAAATGCAAGAAACCAATCTTAAACAACCCAACATTGTTATTTCTTCTTGCAGGTGATTATGTGTTAAGCTGTGCAAAAGATAAGAAGATGTTTGATGGAGTCTTCAGCTCCAAAGGTCAATGCTTCCTAGTGGTTTTAGTTAATTTTCTCAACCATGTGATCTTCAGTACTAATTTAGTCACAAATATGAGCACATTTATGGATGGCATTTAGAATAAATTTGGTTCCTCTGATATCTAAATTTATACAACAGGAAGGTAGATTTTCCAGTCAATTTGCAAGTTTACAAATGAAACATCAACCATATATACTTTCTGTCTTAAAGTCTATTGGGTCAAATCTTACTGATTCCTTGCCATAATAATGTACAGCTTAGAAAGCTGTTGCAGTATTAGTCCAAAGGTCTTTCTCTTGCAAATTGTAGACAATGGCCGCAACTAGATAGCAGGTGGTGGAACTAAAATCCTGTGTGAAGACTGCCTTGATAGCATACTGACAAAGTATGCTCAATGATGAGTCCAGGGACAGAACAGGAGGCCAGACTTATGAACTTCTGCAGATTCTCAACTGTGTAGTGTGCAGAACCAAAAGTTCGGACCATCTGCCACATGAGTGCACCTCTCCAGAGGTTCTATGGAGAACTGCTAGCCAGCAGTCAGTGCATTGCAGCGTATTATTAAACAATCCATCGCTGCAAGTTTAAAGTGTAAAGAATGGTTCTTGTATCTTTAGAATCATGCTATAAGGAAGAATCTTGTATTTCTACTGAGCATTTAGTTATTCCAACGTAAATTTAAAGATAGTTAAAAATATGCAAACTGCAATTTGTCTTTGTGCAGAGTTTTCAATGGCAATTTGTAAACTCAACAAACATATAATATCATAGTATGTTAAATAACATAGTTACTCTGTTTATTTCATAGTTATTCATAGGATTCTGTTTATTTCATAGATAATCATAGGATTCTGTTTGTTGGTTTTAGCTCTGCATTCAACACGATTGTGCCAGAGCTATTACACTCCAAACTTTCTGAGTTGACTGTGCCTGAACCCCTCTGTCAGTGGATCACCAACTTCCTGACAGACAGGAAGCAGCATGTGAGGCTGGGAAAGCATATCTCGGACCCGCAAACACTCAGCATAGAAGCACCGCAAGGCTGCATACTCTCTCCTCTCTTCTACTCTCTCTACACCAACGACTGCACCTCCACAGACACCTCTGTCAAGCTTCTCAAGTTTGCAGATGACACAACCCTGATTGGCCTGATCCAGGATGGGGAGGAATCTGCCTACAGACAGGACGTGTCACAGCTGGCATCCTGGTGCCATAGCAACAACCTAGAGCTCAATGCTCTTAAGACAATGGAATTGATTGTAGACTTTAGGAGAGCTCCCACTCCCCTCACCCCACTCACTATCAGTCACATCTGTGGAGTCTTTTAAGTTCCTGGGAACCATCATCTCCAAGGGCCTTAAGTGGGGGGCATCAAGGCACAACAGAGGATGTACTTCCTGCGGCAGCTGAGGAAGCACAATCTGCCACAGGCAATGATGGTCCAATTCTACATGGCCATCATGGAGTCTGTTCTCACCTTCTCTATCATGGTCTGGTTTGGCTCAGCCACCAAGCACGACACCTGGAGGCTGCAGCGAATCGTTCGATCAGCAGAGAAGATTATTGGCTGCAACCTTCCCTCCAGTGATGAACTGTACATTGCAAGGGCCAGAAAGCGAGCGGGCAAGATCATCTCTGACCCCTCTCACCCTGGCTACAAACTATTTGAATCACTTCCCTCTGGAAGGCGACTCCGGACTGTCAAAGCTGCCACAGCCAGACATAAAAACAGTTTTTATCCACGAGTAAATGCTCTACTCAACAGCCAAAATTTTGTAGCCTCCCTTTGATCTGGTATTTTGTTGGTTCACATGCTTGATCAATGGTGTTTTATCATTAATATTTTATTATTATTAATGTTTAGTATTTTCTGAGTCATTCGTAACTGTCACTGTATGTCATGTTGTTACTTGTGGGCGGAGCACCAAGGCAAATTCCTTGTATGTGAATACTTGGCCAATAAACGTACTTACTTAGACTTATCATTCTTGCAAAACTAATTTGTCGGCAATGCTATAAAAATTCACTGAAATAATTCCTGGGTTGATTTTCCAAAAAATAAAAATGTTTTGATTGTCAACAAGAAATAACATGTCAGGCTCTATAGCACAACCTGAGCATTGTTATGTGACATAAAACTGAGATTTTAGTTTGGATGTGCCTGTTGAGAGAGTTTGACTAATATTCGTCATTTATGATGAACAACCGGAGAGTTAAATAAACTGTTTTCTGCGATAAAGGAGAAAGAAACAAGACGATTTTCCCCATTCTTGGGACCAATAAAAAGTAAGTCATCATAAGAGATACAACCAAATTACTAGGAATTTATATTTCTAACCATTTATCTTCATACACAAGGATCAACGGGGGGGGGGGGGGGGGGGCTGGGGGGATGGAATGAATGCGCGGGGGGGGGGGGGGGGGGGGGGGGGGGGGAATGGCAAGGGGCAGAGTTGCCGGATGTGGGGTGAGGGATGAGGGGAGGAGGGGGGATCAGGAGCGTCACAACAGGGACTCATCAGCCACGTCTGAGCAGTTGGGGGCTGTGGGTGAGTGGTGGAATATTGCGTTGGGGGACCAGGCCTCCTGTGTGAGAATGGTTCCCAACGGATCCCACTTGATCTGGTGTTTTCTATAGATATATCACACAAATTAATTATCTAATGTATTCCAATTTGTTTTTGGACTATAGTGTTCAAACCAAAAGTATGCGAACTATCATTACAGTATTGTTTCTCAACCCAAAATGTTGACTGTTTATTTCCTCCATACTTCTTCTTGCGTTTGAGGCAGCAGAGGTCTACAGCAGGGTGATGCCATCTGGTTCAACATCTGTAGGTGCCCACCCTAAAAAAAGGTGCATGCTCCGGGTTGGCGTTAAGCTGCGGCACTGCTGCTGTCTCTGTTTGTTGTCGTTCATCTGACTGAGGTCAGTTGACGGGGCTCACCACGGGGAGGTCGACAACATGAGCCCCTTTCCTGCATAGAAGCTACTGTACCTGGACTACTGAGTTCCTCCAAAGTTTGTTTTTCACGACAGATTCCAACATATGCAGACTCTTGTGTCTCTTAAATATTAAATGATATTCATAAATGTTATGACATCATTACATAAACATATTATTTGCTCCTGTTTATAATTAAATTTGTTAATATTTCTTGAACAAGTTAGATGTGTATTCATCATTTTAGTTTATTATACATTTTCTGAGCAACTGGTTTGCATTAATTTTACAGATTAATTATTTTTTTTAATTTTTATTGTAAATCCTAAGATGATATTTTTGGACAAGAAGTGTCATGAATGCTCCTGGACTCATTGGGATTTATTTTACTTTGAACAGATAATGCTTTTGTCTGGTGAATCATTGTATGAATATGCATCAAAGTTGATTTGCATATGTTTGAAAGGAATTCATTGTTTCTGTAGAAATTAAGTACTAGAATTCAAATTAGCTGCAACATGTATGCACAGCTTTTCACAAAATGATATAGATGTCAAGACGTAATGAAATGGGAAACAAAACAACTAAAGGAAATTCAACTTTTCCCAGCTGATTTCTTCCAATGCTGGCAATAGATACTAACCATGAAACTACTTTGGGATAAAGAATCTTTATATAATATCCATGGACCAATTTGTGCCATCCCTCACTGGATAGCTGACAATCCCTTACGAAACAGCACACTGTCTACTTTTTGGGACTCACCTCATCTTAGTTGATGTTTTCTGGCAAAACAGTCTTGTGGTAGGAAGCTGCCTCTGCCCTGCTCAGATGGAGCCCAGATATGTTGGGCTCTGAACAAATGCATTGTGTATTTAAAGTAAGAAAATGCCAGAGTTGAGGAGCATCCATGAATTACAAGGCAAAGGTCCTTCTACAACCTGTTCCTGATTTCCAACACCACCATCAGGCAATAATAGTTCACACAAAACTGGGAAAACATGGACAGCATCACATATATTGAATGCCAATGTAGTGTACTAGTGAAAATCCAACCAAGGAAAAGATTGTTTGAAGAGTATTGTCTCAAAGAAGGAACTGCAGATGCTGGAGAATCGAGGGTACACAAAAAGCTGGAGAAACTCAGCGGGTGCAGCAGCATCTAAGGAGCGAAGGAGATAGGCGACGTTTCGGGTCGAGACCCTTCTTCAGACTGGTCAGGGATCAGGGAAACGAGAGATATAGACGGTGATGTGGAGAGATAAGGAACAATGAGTGAAAGATATGCAAAAAAGTATCGGTGATAAAGGGAACAAGCCATTGTAAGCTGTTTGTGGTGTGAAGATGAGAAGCTGGTGCGACTGGGGTGGGGGAGGGAGATAGAGATAGAGGGAATGCCAGGGCCCGAGGGCTGAGGGAGAGGTGGGAAGGGGAGGAGACAGCAAGGGTTAACAGAATTGAGAAAATTCAATATTCAAGCCCAAAATATGCAGACTCCCCAAGCGGAATATGAGGTGCTGTTCCTCCAGCTTGCGGTGTTGCTCACTCTGGCCGTGGAGGAGGCCCAGGACCGAGAGGTCGGATGTGGAATGGGAGGGGGAGTTGAAGTGCTGAGCCACGGGAGGTCGGGTTGGTTATTGCGGACGAGCGGAGGTGTTCGGCGAAGCGATCGCCAAGCCTCCGCTTGGTCTCACCGATATAGATCATCTGGCATCTGGAGCAGCGGATGCAGTAGATGAGGTTGGAGGAGGTGCAGGTGAACCTCTGTCGGACCTGGAAGGACTGCTTGGGTCCCTGAAAGGAGTGGAGGGGGGAGGTGAAGGGACAAGTGTTGCATTTCTTGCGGTTGCAAGGGAAAGTGCCGGGGAAGGGGTTAGAGTGGGAGGGGAGGGAAGAATGGACAAGGGAGTTGCGGAGGGAGCGGTCTTTGCGGAAGGCAGACAGGGGGGGAGATGGGAAGATGTGGCGGGTGGAGGGGTCACGTTGGAGGTGGCGAAACTGGCGGAGGACTATATGTTGTAATTGCCGGCTGGTGGGGTGAAAGGTGAGGACCAGGGGGACTCTGCCCTGTTTGCGAGTGGGGGAATGGGGAGCGAGGGCAGTGTTGCGGGGTATGGAGGAGACCCTGGTGCGAGCCTCATCAATAGTGGGGGAGGGGAATCCCCGTTCTCTGAAGAATGAGGCCATTTGTGATTCGTGACCCTCCACCCGCCACATCTTCCCATCTCCCCCCCTGTCTGCCTTCCGCAAAGACCGCTCCCTCCGCAACTCCCTTGTCCATTCTTCCCTCCCCTCCCACTCTAACCCCTTCCCCGGGCACTTTCCCTTGCAACCGCAAGAATGCAACACTTGTCCCTTCACCTCCCCCCTCCACTCCTTTCAAGGACCCAAGCAGTCCTTCCAGGTCCGACAGAGGTTCACCTGCACCTCCTCCAACCTCATCTACTGCATCCGCTGCTCCAGATGCCAGATGATCTATATCGGTGAGACCAAGCGGAGGCTTGGCGATCGCTTCGCCGAACACCTCCGCTCGGTCCGCAATAACCAACCCGACCTCCCGGTGGCTCAGCACTTCAACTCCCCCTCCCATTCCACATCCGACCTCTCGGTCCTGGTCCTCCTCCATGGCCAGAGTGAGCAACACTGCAAGCTGGAGGAACAGCACCTCATATTCCGCTTGGGGAGTCTGCATCCTTTGGGCTTGAATATTGAATTTTCTCAATTCTGTTAACCTTGCTGTCTCCTCCCTTCCCACCTCTCCCTCAGTCCTCGGGCCCTGGCATTCCCTCTATCTCTATCTCCCTCCCCCACCCCCAGTCGCACCAGCTTCTCATTTTCACACCACAAACAGCTTACAATGGCTTGTTCCCTTTATCACCGATACTTTTTTGCATATCTTTCACTCATTGTTCCTTATCTCTCCACATCATCGTCTATATCTCTCGTTTCCCTGATCCCTGACCAGTCTGAAGAAGGGTCTCGACCCGAAACGTCGCCTATCTCCTTCGCTCCTTAGATGCTGCTGCACCCGCTGAGTTTCTCCAGCTTTTTGTGTACCATTGTTTGAAGAGTATTGTCTCAAATGTGTCACAAAACTCTTGGCTTTGTGACACATTTGGCATAAAAGACACAGCGTGCTGGGGTAGCTCGGGGGTCATGCAGCATCTCAGGAAAACATGTATAGGTGCATGTTACTGAGACATGGATCATCTACAACTGGTGATGGAAATATGCAACCAATGTTATATCTGCTAAATCCTGAAAATCCATTGACAGGATAAGTGAACCAACTTTTGTGTCCCCTCCCAGAATTATATATCCAGCAATAAGGCCATTTTTGTTGTCATTTAGCTCTAATGAGCTAACCATATCACAGCCGTACACCAGACTCCTGAAATAAGCATTCCAACCTGAAATCCCGCAGTTATCTGGACTACACTTTCTCTCACCCTGCCCCTTGCAAAGACATTATCCTCTACTCTCAATTTCCCTGTCTCTGTCACATCTGCTCCCAAGATGACGCTTTCCATTCTAGGGCATCCGAGATGTTTTCATACTTCAGTAAATGTGGTTTCTCCCCTGCTGTCATGGACAGATCCCTCACCCACTGACTGAGTGTGAGGAAGGATAATATTTGATTGACTATGATTAGATCATTTGGAGTACAAAAAAAATAGTAATCAAAGTGTGTATCTAGAGTGAGAGATTGCTAATTGGACATAAAAAATTAGGAGAATGCTGATGAAGCATTCAGAATGGAGATAACAGTGCTGCGATAGAGTTGTTGCCTCACAGTGCCAAAGACCCGAGTCCTGATTACGGGTGCTGTCTGTGCGGTGTTTGTACATTCATCCAGTGACTGTGTGGGTTTTCTCCGGGTGCTCCTGTTTCCTCCCACAGCCTAAAGATGTGCAGGTTTGTAGGTTAATTAGCTTCTGTAAATTATCCTCAGTGTGTAGGATAGAATTAGCGCATAGGTGAATGCTGGTCAGCGCTAACTCAATTGGCCGAAGGGCCTGTTTCTACTCTGTATCTCTAAACTAAACTAAACTAAACTAGAATAGTAAGATTAAACGAGAACAGGGATTTCGTGTGGAGAAGACCCCGCCAGCACGCATGCGCGGCATCCTTCAAAGCAGCGGTGTGGAATCACAGAACGCACCATGACTGAAAATAGTAAGATGAAGAACGTAGAACTTCCGAGTTGACCTTATGATAGAGGGTGGGAGCGGGAGGCACGAAATCCCTCACCGCAACTCCTCGTAAAATAAAGATCAACCTTCGAACTTGGTAAGTTCTCGTTTAATCTTACTATTTTACTTCGGAGTCACGTGAGTAACTTCGTGAAGATTTCAAAGCTCTGTGATTTAACGCCCTGGACAACGTCCATGCTATCACACTGCCGCAATTCTGATTGAGGAAGGCTGTTAATGCAGTTCAGTCAAAACTGGCTGAAAAATAATGCAATTTATTAACCAAATAATAACAAACAAATAACCCCTAATTCGGGGACAAACATTAATTGAGCGGCTCCCAGCACAGCTTCTGCGAACGTCGCGGGGGCGACCAGTGGCTTATTATAGAACCTTTGGAAGGTTGCTTCACTGGCCCAGCCCGCGGTGGCGAGGATGTGGTCCATGGGCACCTCCATGGCCCTCGCCGCTGATGTGGATGCAGCCCTAGTGGAATGAGATTTTAAAATGTTAGTAGCGACTCCTGCTGCATCAACACCGCCCTGAGCCTCCTGGCGATAGTCTGTACAGTCACCCGGTGATGCGGAGGTTTGCGGCTGATGAGGAGCGCCTGCTCCTTCTTCCTGATGGTTCTTGTAACTCGGATGTAGTGGTGGAGATGGGTGACTATGCAGAGGGTGGCATCAGTAGGGTATGCCCAAAACTCCAACTGCAGCCCATGAGCCCCTGGCCTGTGCTACTTCAATAAGTCCTGGACAAAGAAATCCACCTGTGTAGGGGTGGAGACCATGCTATCCAGCCGCAGCTTTTGTAGTGTCTGGACTAGTTGGGCTGTAGTTAGTGCCATCAGCATCACCACTTTGAGGGTGAGCTGTTTGAGTGGTAACTCGTTCATTGGATACCAGCTCCTCAGTAGGGTCAGAACGATCCCTACATCCCAGGTGAAAGTGTATCTGGGCCATGGAGGGTTGGTGTTAAACACACCCCTCATGAATTTAGACACCAGGTGGTTACAGCCTATACCTATGTCCAGGTATGAGGATAGTGCACTCCTGGCACTGTTGATGGCACTGTAGCTAAGGCCAGCATTGAAATGAAGGCCAGCTAGGAATTCCAGGACATCAGGAATTGTTGCCGTGTTGGAAGTCGTGTTGGTACGAGAGCAGAATGCCTCTCACTTTCTGATCGGCATGATGCTGAGATGATTTCCATGGCTCGTGGTGAGATGCCCGCCTTGATGAGTGGTCTTTTTAGAACCTGCAGGCCAACAAGTTTAGGTGACCATGGCATGGGTGACTATCCCCCATTATGGGGTGTGTAATTAATTTGGGGTGTTTCCCAATCGAGAGCCATGGTCGTTTCAAAATTTTATGGACCATCGGGTACCATGGCTGTGTAGGCCAGTCGGGAATGATCAATATGCCAGTTGCAGAGTCCATTTTAATTTTCTGCAATACCCGACTGATGAGGCAAAATGGGGGAAATGCGTAGCAAAACCATTTCCCCAATGGATAGAAAACACATCCATAGCTATCGCCCCAGGGTCTGGTTCCCAAGACACATACGTTGGCATCTGATGGTTCAACCTGGATGCAAAAAGGTCAATATCTGGTGTCCCATAGTGAGCTATAATGTTTCCAAAAATTTGGGGATTCAACATCCACTCGATATTGTCATTGAATACTCGTGACCTGGTGTCCGCCACTGTATTAAGCTTCCCTGGCAAATAGGTCGCTGTAATCCAAATATATCTCTTGACCAGTGCCAAATTGTGTTTGCCAATTCATCACAAGATAGCGACCTGATACCACCCATATGATTGATGTAAGCCACCACTGTTGTGTTATCTATTTGGAGGTGGACATGTAAGTCCCGTGAGTTAGTACAGTAAGCCCGTAGTCCATGGAAAGCCCCTAACATCTCTATATAATTTATCCCGTGTGACTGAAGGAGGGTAGACTCATAAGAGTCCCATTTTCCACCACAACTGGACATGGTGTCAGTTGCACCCCAGCCTTGTGCGCTTGCGTCTGTCTGTAGCACGACGGATGGGTTGCTTACTATGATGGGTCTGCGACACTCACTGATATTGTCAATCCACCATTGTAGCTCAGTTCTAGCCTTTGGTGGTAATCGGGTTGGTCGATCAAAGTGCCCAGCATTTGCTTTTAATGCTGCGATCTTTGTTCTTTGTAAATTTTGGTAATGTAATGGTCCGAATTGTGCAGCTGAGAATGTAGCTA
Source organism: Okamejei kenojei (assembly GCA_035221665.1). Lineage (NCBI taxonomy): Eukaryota > Metazoa > Chordata > Chondrichthyes > Rajiformes > Rajidae > Okamejei > Okamejei kenojei. The sequence continues at coordinate 79,510,759 of CM069136.1, read as the reverse complement.
CCAGTTTCCCTATTACTTTTGCAGTTTACCGCATGGTCGGTACCCTGGCGCAAGCAAGACTGTGGCACGTTTCTTTTATAGCGGTAGCTTTGTTGGTTGGGATGGTGATCATCATTAAGGTGGTGTCTAGGGTGAACCCCAAATAATCCATTACCCGTGATGGGTGCAGTTTTGACTTGTCTGGATGGATTACAAATCCTAGCTTCTCGAATAAAGATTTAGTTGCTGCAACTGCCCGTGTAACCAATTGAAAGGTCTGACCCACTATTAAGATATCATCTACATATGCCATGACTATGTAATTTTGTTGTCAAAGGAGAGCCAATATAGGTTTCACTAATTTTGTAAATAGTCTGGGGGCTGTGGTGAGACCATTGGGCAACACTTTGTATTCCCACAACTGTTCTTTCCAGACAAATTTCAGAAATTTTCTATGAGATTCAGTAATGGGCACTGTATAGTATGCATCTTTTAAATCAAAGCAGGCCATAAAGTACCCTGGGTAAAGCATCTGCTTGGCTGTTTCAAGGTGTCCATTTTAAAGTGGGTATATTGTACAAATGTGTTCAGCTCAGTTAAGTCTATTATAATTCGACACCCCCCATCTTTTTTGATTTTGGTGAAGATGTTGGATTCGTGTTCGTGCGTTGTTTTCCCAATCACCCCTTTTGCTGCTAGCTGTAAAATTTCGGCATGTCCTGCTTCAACTTCTTTTTGGGAGAGTGTAAATTTCCTATGAGGCGAATGCTGGGTAGGGGGATTTTTACCAATGATGAATTCTATGACACAACCTTGAACACTTTGTAAAATAAACTCGTCAGTGGTGATAGTGTCCCTTATTCCCCAAAAGGCCCGCAATCGCCCACCAATTTGTGCAGGAAGGGATGCTACTCTCTGAAAGGAACCAGGCCCCCCCCACCTCCATGGTTAACGGCGGGTCCTGGCAAATGTCGTTTTGGGTGGACGTTGTGGAGGTTGTTGGGATGGCGGCCACATCTTCCATGCAGGCCGCTGTTGGCCTTGCCCTAAAAAAGGCCGCTGTGGTTGGGGAAGTGGAGGGGGATAGGCCCTTGGTGTCCTATCAGGCTGCCGCGGTTTCCAGTTGGTGTATGGCTGTTGCCGGTGGTATGGGTGAGGTCTAGTCGAAGGTGGTTTCATTAGGCCCGCTGTTTTGGCCTCCTGGTCTAGGTCCCTCACGTGTTTGGACAGATCTCCAAACACTTGATGAGGCGGTGGAGCGGTAGATGGACGGCACAACCCCGCAAATTTGGGGTTGAGTGTGCGGTTTATGGAGCTCTTACGCAGGCAGTCGATTTTATATTGGGCATTGCATAAAAGTGCCAGGGCATCTTGTTGCTCACTGGACACATTGTCCCCATCAAGGGTCCTAGCAAACGCCGTTATACCCGTGGAGAGGACCTTCAAGATACGCTGGAGGCGGACATCCTGCATCCTGGGAGCCGTGCTCAAATGTCCCCAGATCTGAGCATTGACCAGGGGAACACTGAGGTTGATGCAGTTCTCGGGTGGTTTTATTTTTTCCCTTGTGTCATTGAGTACCTGACCCTGGAGTTGGTGAGTGGTCAGGTAATCAATGGTGCCCGCCAGTTTGTGGTGCAGGGGTTCCCCTGTTTGTGTGGTTGTGGCAAACTTGCCCACCACGTCCAGCATATCCTCCTCGTGCTCTGGCTCAGCGGTCTCTGGCAGTCCCGGGTCGTCTTCAAATACAGCGGCCGGGCAACTGCTGGCACTTCTGGCTGGTGAAGACGAGAGACTGAGTGGACTCCTGGCGCGGCTTGTAGAGGCCCGCAAGTCCCGTTCTTCCCGGTCCCTGTCCCGCTGGAGGAATTGCTCCACTAAGAGCTCCAACCACTCAATGCGACCATCCCTGCTATGTGCAGCGGACAAGCCGACTTCCCCAGGCCCTGCGATATCACTGGGGCTTCCACCATCGGACCACACCTCTGTAAGGTGCTGTCTAGGGTCCAATGGCAGGTCGTCGTGGCCTACCGCCTGAGTAGGCTCATACGACTCCCACACGGACTCTCCGCTAGTCTGTCTTCTTGCAGACTGTGGCTGCCCACCTGTCTGGTACGAAGGCAGGTGAGTTGGATCAGCGCCGGCCCCCGGAACCTGGCTCCCCGGAGTCCGTGCAGGCTTACCTCCATTGTCGCCCAATATTCGGCGTGGAGGCGCATGGTCGGCCGCTTCCAGAGCTATGCTGACCGACCGTCTACTGCTGCCACCATCGCCCTTGATCGCAGCCTGACGGGGTGTTTTGTCGGCAGCACCTGCTCCTGCAGGCCTGCTCGACGCAGCAGTAGATCTGCCAGACTGCGCTCCGGCAGATATCCCTGGCAGTGGTACGTGGTGGTGTGCAGCTGCAGGGCTCCCCTGCAGTGCAGCTGTCCCCCGGCCCAGTCCCCGTGGGTCTGCTGGAACTCGGGGTGAGGTCGCTGGTGACGAGTGAGGCTCCTTCCCACGTACCTGTTTTCCCCCCTCTTTTTCAGGGGGATGGGGGCTCGGTCTGGATCAGCAGTCTCCAGTGCGGTGAACCATTCAGGCGATGAGTCGGGCGCTGGTGTAACGGGAGCGCCCGACTTCCGCATTCTTACCCCCACACGTCCCGAAGCTGCTGGTGGTGCTTGAAGCTCCGGTGACAAAGGCCGCTGGCTGTCGATGTACCACGGCTCCTGGAGAGCGTCGCCTTCCGTTTTCTTTTGTCCATCCTGTGGGAGTAAGGTAAGTACTTACCTGACGGTCTTTATGAAGGAGCTGGTGGAGATAGCGCACTCCCCCCCCCCCCCCCCAGCTTGTCGAGCAAATGCGCGCAACGATATGTCGTGCATGCATGCTGGCGGGGTATTCTCCACACGAAGTCACTCACGTGACTCCGAAGTAAAATAACTGAGTGGATCAGTGAAACAGGGTAATAAAGAGTAGAGCAATTTGGGTCATGTACTCCACCAATAAGAAAACAAAAAAAGAAATGGTTCATTAATTGACTAAATAACATGGGAGATTGCTGACCTCAAAGATTAGGCTGGGTACAAAGAAAGTGGTGACACCAAGTGAGTACAAAGAGCATGGGATGTTTGAGTATAAATAATGGTTTATTCTTAACTATTGAATGCAAGAATTTTGCCGAGTGCATGTAAAGATTGTAAGATATCTTAAGAATAGGAGATCACTGAGAATATGTAAGAAAAATGTGTGCTTGCTGAAACAGTTTCAGTATGCAACATTGCTGGATATAAAGATCTGAAAAAAAGCTGAGGAAGTGCTCAGAGCAGGAACTTGCTTAATGTATATGCAGCAGATGATCAGGAACAAGTATAAAGAAGGGTGAGTGATGTGTGAGTAGAAATAATAGGACATTCCTTTACATCAACAGTGGGTGATAGTTGAGTTTGTACAAGATATAAGGGATCACCAAGTGCAAATAACAGAGCATTGTGTGAATATAAAGATAAGGAAGTCCCTGAGTAACAAAGAATAGGACTTTGCTGATTGATCACACAGAACAGGAGATCACTGAGTGAGTTCAAATAATACATGGCAATATTGAATGATTACGCAGAATAGGACATTCTTGACTCCAGTGAACACAGGTAAAGGTATAAACAGAACAAGAGATTATTGCATACAAAGAGCAGAGTTATGCTCAATGGATATAAACAACAGGACATCACTGAGAGATCCAAATTGTGATATTAGTGGGAGAGCATAAAGAATATGAGTGACTGTAATATACACTCATATTCAAAGATTATGAAGATTTCTTTATGTATTTAAAAGCAGGGGAATGCTAAGTATAAAGAGTGGGAGACTGATAAGTACAAAACCAGTTAGCCTGACTTCGGTGGTGGGAAAGATGCTGGAGTCAATTATTAAAGAGGTAATAACGGGGCATTTGGATAGCAGTAAAAGGACGAGTCCAAGTCAGCATGGATTTATGAAAGGAAAATCATGCTTGACTAATTTTCTGGAATTTTTTGAGGATGTGACAAGTAAAATGGATGAAGGGGAGCCAGTGGATGTAGTGTATCTAGACTTTCAGAAAGCCTTTGATAAGGTCCCGCACGGGTGACTGGTGACTAAAATTAGAGCACATGGTAATGGGGGTATGGTATTGAAGTGGATAGAAAATTGGTTGACAGACAGGAAGCAAAGAGTAGGAGTGAACGGGTCCTTTTCAGATTGACAGGTGGTGGCGAGTGGAGTGCCACAAAGCTCGGTGTTGGGGCGGCAACTTTTTTCCATATATATTAATGATTTGGAAGAGGGAATCAGGAGAAACACTAGCAAGTTTGCAGATGACACAAAGCTGGGTGGCAGTGTGAACTGTGAAGAGGATGTTAGGAGGTTACAGGGTGTCCTGGACAGGTTGAGTAAGTGGGCAGATGCATGGCAGATGCAGTATAATATAGATAAATGTGAGGTTATCCCCTTTGGTGGCAAAAAGAAGGGTGCAGATTATTATCACAATGGGTTACGTTAGGTAAGGGGAGGTACATCGAGACCTGGGTGTCCTTCTACACCAGTCACTGAAAGTTGGCATGCAGGTACAACAGACAGTGAAGAAAGTTAATGGAATGTTGGCCTTCATAACAAGAGGATTTCAGTGTAGGAGTAGAGAGGTTCTTCTGCAGTTGAAAAGGGCTCTGGTAAGACCACATCTGGAGTATTGAGTACAGTTTGAGGCTCAGTTAGAAACTGGCAAGTATGATGTTGTGGGAATTACTGAGACATGGCTGCAAGTGGATCAGGGCTGGGAACTGAATATTTAAGGGTATACCTCCTATCGAAAAGACAGACAGGTGGGCAGAGGGGGTGGCGTTGCCCTGTTGGTGAGGAATGAAATTCAGTCCCTTGCAAGGGGTGACATTGAAAGAGGAGATGTGGAGTCAGTATAGATAGAACTAAAGAATTGTTAGGGTAAAAAGACCCTAATGGGACTAATCTACAGGCCCCCAAACAGTAGCCTGGACATAGGGCGCGTTGAATCAGGAGTTAAAATCGGCATGTAGCAAAAGTAATGCTGTGGTTGTTATGGGAGATTTCAACATGCAGGTAGACTGGGGAAATCAGGTTGCTACTGGACTCCAAAAAAGGGACTTTGTAGTGCTTTTGTGATGGATTCTTAGAACAGCTTGTATTGGAGCCTACCAGGGAGAAGGCAATTCTGGATTTAGTGTTATGTAATGAACCGGATTTGATAAAGGACCTCAAAGTTAATGAGCCATTATGAGGCAGTGACCATAACATGGTCAGGCTTAATCTCTAATTGGAGAGGGAGAAGGGTAGATCAGAGATGTCAGTGTTGCAGTTGAATAAAGGGGACTATGAGGCCATGAGGGTGGAGCTGGGAAATGGCTGATTTTTCAAGAGCAATAGGCCACTGCATTTAATGAGTAGGAGACACGCTGAATTAGTGCAAGGAATGGGAGATTATTGGATGAGCGTAAAGAAATGAAGATTTCTAATTGATTGAGAGATTTGATGAGTGAGTATAAAGAGCAGAGACCCCTCGGTACAAGAGTGGGAGGTCGCTGAATGAGTATAAGAAGGGTTAGGGAGATTGTTGTGTCTGTATAAATAATTTCCTTAGTATGCAGAGTAGTGATCACTGAGTATGTATAACAAAGTGGAGATCTATGTATGAGTATAAATAACTAAACATTCCTGACAATTAAAAAATCAAGGAACATTCACTTTGTGAGGGTAATTAAAAGGCGATAATTGAGGATAAAGTGAGGAACAACTGCTAATAAAATTATTGTGCAAAGAGCAAGAGATTGCTTAGTAAAATATAAAGAATGGGAGATCTGTAACATAAAGGGCTGGAGCTTGCTCAGGGAATATGCACAAAGCATTTATAATTAAGTATAAATAATAGGGTTTTGCTGAATATAAATCAACTCAGAACCCTTGATACTGCAGTGGAAGCAGGACTTCTTCGATCCCAACAGACTGCCCAAGAAGAGAAGAAGGTAAAGAATTTCACACGTTTCTTACAATGTAGGAAGCCATTCATCCCATTGAATCTCTACTGGTTCGCAGGGCAATCTCGTTTTCCACTGATCTACCCTGTAACCAATGTTCGTCTCACATTTCCATCAACTTCTTCCAGACTCAATTACTACCCTTTATACTTGGGACAATTTAAAGTGACCCAATTAACTATCATCCCAAAGACATTTGGGAATAAACCAGATTAACCAGGGGAAACACACCTGATCATGGGGAGAATGTGAAAACTTTATGTCCAGCATTGGAGGTTAGGATTGAACCCTGGAGTTTTGAGGCAGTAGTTTGACTATCTGTGCCATTTTGCAGAGTCATAGATATCAGGGTTGCTGAGGGAATATAAGGAAAGGGAGGTTGGTGCATAAGCTACAGAATGACAGAATAATGTGAGGGAGTTGAAAATGTATCAAGCACCATGAATAGCTCAACAAAATAGTGGAATATAACCAAGTGGGTATGATGAATGAGAGATTGCTGAGGGCAAAAAGTTATATATACTGTTTGGAAATAGCTGAATAAGTATAAATTGGGATCTCCAACCAAATGTTGTATCTCATTGTATTATGAGGCATAGATAGGATAGACAGTCAGAATGTTTTACCTAGGATGGAGATATTAAAGACTAGAGGGCATAGCTTTAAGGTTAAAGGGGCAAAGTTTAAAGGAAATGTGGGGGTTGTTTTTCTTTACATAGAGCAAGGTGGGTGCCTGAAATGTGCTGCCAGGAGTGGTGGTGGAGGCAGATACAATTTGGTCATTTAAGAGACTTGTATATAGGCACAAGGGAATGCAGAGAATAGTAGGATATGGATCATGTGGGATATGGATCATGGAAATTAGTTTATCTTGGCATTATGTTTGGCATAGACATTGTGGGCCAAAAGGCATGTTCGTGTGTTAAACCTTTCTATGTCTATGTTTTATGTCAGATCCCAGTCATAGCATTTCATACCAGCTGAAAGATGCAACAACAATCTTTATATATATCTCGCAGGCAGCAGATGTAACTAATGCAAAATGCATTGAGTGCCAGGAAAGTTTGAGGCTTGAAAATAACTTGCAGGGAAAACAATTTTTTGGATAAAATGTATACTTTAGGCTTACAATTCAACAAAGAAATTGGCATGTTCAACGATGGAATACCTTCAGTGGGGATTAAACATGATGAAGCGACTGAACATCCCACACAGCATCTAGGTGATCAGAAGGATCATAAAATCAGTTAGTCAAACAGCTATAAGGCATGGAAACAATTCCTTTGGTCTAATGTGTTAATTGGGATTAAGTTGCCTAACTGAGCACGTCCCATTCACCTGCATGTGCCCTAAAAGCTTTCCAATCCATATATGAGTGGGTAGCATAGTGACCACTGCCTTGCTGAGTCTATGCAGAAGCACGTGCAAACATTATATAAATTCAAACGTGGAACCTGAGCCTGCAGTGATATTTATTTTCATGAAAACATCATGTTGGTTACCGATGTAAAACTTTGCTAACTGTTAATTCTTAGTTTAATATGTAATATGATGCCATTGTTACATATTTTTTTCACATTTCATGGACAAACATCACAACTTCTCGCAGTTGATAGGGAATTAGGCTAACATTTGGAGAGGCTTTAAAAAGTGTAGGAATTGTCCTAGCATGAAATTATGTTTAAGAGAAAAGCCTGAGATGTCTACTTGCTCCTATTCCCAGAGACATTATCCTTCATGTTATGTGTAGGAAGTAACTGCAGATGCTGTTTTAAACTGCAAATAGACACAAAATGCTGGAGTAACTCAGCGGGCCAGGCAGCATCTCTGGAGAGGAATGGGTGATGTTTTGGGTCTCGACCCGAAACGTCACCCATTCCATCACTCCAGAGATGCTGCCTGTCCCACTCAGTTACTCCAACATGTTGTGTCTACCATTCATGTTTTGTTCAACATAACCTTGATTAGCACTCTGACTTAAGTCATCTTATGTGAGGCTATTGACTATGCAAAAGACTCAGCAACAAGCAATGAATCACCTCACTGCTGTGATGTGTGTGTTCAGCTTCATCTTTGTGTGGTCTTCAGTGCTAAAAACGTTGATCTGTTTCTGAATGTCAACAGCGATTCCCTCTCTCAGGTATTCCAACTGAGTGTTAGGTTGATTTGTGTGAAAAGAATGAGAATTGATGATCCTGATTCAAAGACTGCTTTCAGAGAGTTCAGTCGGATCAAAGAGTTCAACTTAATTTCATGACTGAATGTGAGCTCAGAACATCAATGACCTCTATAAAATACTGCAGTGAACATTGAAGTATGATTTGTGGCATAAATCTGTAACAGGCAACTGGCATTCAACTTGAATGACGAAGATTGAGATTAATGAGGACCTTGACCTACTTGTACACACCTGGCATATGTGGATGGTTGAGATCATCCCACATAAAGTCATATATCTCAGTGAAGACTGCCTTTGAAACTTGATGCTGCAGAGATATTATAACTCAGAGAACTTCAGAAAGCATAATGCGTCCTTGAAAACATTCTGACGATAAGAGTCTTCTTATGTGAGCTCGTCCGTACCTCTCGTTCAGGAATTATGACTATGCATTTCATCACTAAAACCTCACACGGAGTTCTCACTCATACGAAGGTATGACCCAGAAATTATACGCTATATGTTTGTCTTAAGATTATTTCATTAAAAAATATATGAGCTGATACATTGAAAAATCCTTTGGAAAGTATGCACTTGGTCTCCAAAGTGGTTCAGTTACTATCTGAAGTCTTCCAATCTTTGTTAAGTGCTTCTTTCATAGACATTTAAACAGATAGAATGCTTATGTTGACTATTTTCTTTTGTATTTTCAACCTGAATGAATTTCTGCTAATGTCTCTACTCCAACACAGTGGGAAACGAATTCGGACATATGATGTGAACATGAAAGGGCAACATTTTATGCAGAAAATGCACTTTATAAAAAGTGAAAGATATCGTCACTAAGACACAAACTGCATGTACTAGGCCATGCTGGCTATCTCTAATATGCCCATTCTCTTCCAAATGGGAATAAATCCTATCTCAAAGAATTCTCTTTGTGACATTCTCCTTGATTAGTAAAGCAATACCCCCGTCTCTTTTACCTTCCTCGCTATCTCGTCTGAAACATCGTAACCCAGTCATATGCCTCTTTCAACCAAGTTTCCGTAATGGCCATAAATTCATAATTCCAAGATAAACACAATTTGCTGATGTAACTCAGTGCATTATGCAGCATATCTGGAGAAAAGAAACAAGTGACCTTTCGAGTTCAGACCCTTCATCAGACTGAGAGTCAGAGAGGGAGACATTGGAAGAAACAGAACAAAGTAGAGCCTATATTGATGATTCAGGAAAGGTGAACCCACCAAAAGTTATCACTTGTCCCCGGCCAACTATGGACCATTGTGGGCTCCACCTTTCCTGAGTCATCGATGCAGACTCTGCTTTGTTCTGTATCTTCCCAGACCTCCAGTGTATATCAATCCTTTAAATTTGAGATGTTAAACACACCACCACTTTCTACCGTTTGACACTAACATAGGTGGTATTGTAGATGTGAAGATAGTACGGTTAAGATGATCATCAAAAATTACAACAGGCGCTTGATCAGCTGGGCAAGTAGGCTGAGGTTCAAGATGAGACTGGCAAGATTTAATATGAACCTGAGGGATAACTTTTTCACTTAGAGGGTAGGTGAGGCAGGTACTATAATAGTATTTAAAATCCATTTGGACAGGTACAAGGAATGGACATATTTCAAGAGGTATGGACCAAATGTGGGCAAATGGGGTAGTTTAGATGGGGCATCTTGGTCGGCATTGATCAGATGGGCTGAACAGCCTGATCCCTTGCTGTATGACTCAATAACTATTTTATTAGGTAGAAAATAAATCCTAATTTATTCTTCCAGTAGCTGAAGACTTACTTCATACTTCCTAATCATTTTACAATTTACACAGTAGTTTACATAATGCATAACATTATATGCAGTATTTCAACAATTCTGACAATCACAAGCACACCAGGGGGCACTCCTCAGATAGAATTATGTGTTGGAAGGAACTGCAGATACTCCAGCTTTTTGTGTCTATCTTCAGATAGAATTATGCTGTCTTCAGATAAGTTATTAAGCAGTGAATTCCAGACTAATCTATTGAAGGTGTAATGACGAGAGAAGCTAACAGAACTGCACCACTAATATCATCTGACAAATCAAAAACAAATATTGAGGAGAATATAATTTTTCATTTATGGTGAAAGCAATTTTGTTTTCCTTGTAGCAAAGGACGGAAGGACAAATTATATGTCAACCTATTTTATGTGAGTGGTTATGTTCTTCCATTCTTATCACTCTGAATATCTCAATTTATTTTTGGTCTCCAAAAATTAACCAATGTATTAATTGGCTATTACCCCAGATAAATGGCTAAAAATAAATTATACGTAAACAGCCCCTTTAGACCACTCTGTCTGTGCTGACCATCTGAGTTGAGTTGTGTTCAGTTTATTGTCATGTGCACTGAGGTACAATGAAAAGCTTTTGTTGCATGCTAATCAGTCAGCGGAAAGACAATACATGGAGACAATTGATTATCAATACCATGTTATTCTCCACTCATTCCCTTCAACTCTTCCAACCTCACGCCCACCCACAGACTCTATTATTTATCTACTTACTACAATGACTAATAACCCATACTTTTACAGCGTGGGAGAAAACCAGATACCCAGAAGAATCCCATGCATCACAGCAAGAATGTGCAAACTTCAGACTGCAGGTCAGGATTGAGACAGGCCAGTGGAATTGTGAGGTAACAGCCTTGTAATGCCACAATATTGCCACAGATTCAAATGCAAACAGAGAAATATAGAAAATAGGTGCAGGAGTAGGCCATTCGGCACTTCGAGCCAGCACCGCCATTCAATATGATCATGGCTGAATCTAAAATCAGTACCCCATTCATGGTTTTCCCCCACATCCCCCACATCCCTTGATTCCTTTAGCCCTGAGAGCTAAATCTAACTCTAATTCTCAAACAGCAGTCCTTCAGAGGCTGCAGTTCGATAAACCCACTGCATGACTGTTTCCTGTCTGATATAGTTGAAACAATATGATGGGATCAACACTTAAATACTAACATGCTAGACATACAACTATGCATAAAATATATTACTTATTTTCATCATGCCCTCAAATGAAGATTGTCATGAACATGATGAGCGTTGAAGACACTGGGCCTGTACTCGCTGGAGATTAGAAGAATGAGGGGGGTCCTCATTGAAGCGCACCGAACAGTGAAATGCTTGGATTGAATGGATGTGGAGAGGATATTTCCACTGGTGGGAGAGTCTAGGACTAGAGGTCAGAGCCTCAGAATTAATGGACATTCCTTTAGGAAGGTGGAGGAGGGTGGTGAATCTGTGGAATTCTTTGTCACGGAAGGCTGTGGAGGCCAAGTCAATGGGTTTTTAAGGCAGTGATCAATAGATTCTTGATTAGTATGGATGTCATGTGTTATTGGGAGAATGCAGGAGAATGGGGTTAGGATGGAGAGATAGATCAGTCATGATTGAATGGCGGAGTAGATTTGATGGGTCGAATGGGCTAATTCTGCTGCTATCACTTATGACTTTATGGCGTAATTTAATAAATGTTTTTAGTGACAAGAGTGCAGATTGCAATTTTACTTCGGAGTCACGTGAGTAACTACGTGAAGAAGCTCCACCAGGCGCATGCGCCATTACGTCCGACGCATGTCGCACTGAACGGGCTGGAGAGCGCAGCTCCACCAGCGGTAAGTAGGAACTTTGCAAGTAAGTGAGTTTTAAAACTTTTTACTGTGAGTATTTAAGCTCCGTAAATCTGGCTCGTAGAGTCAGTAGGAGTTGGTGGTATTGAGAGTGCTGGAAGAAAAACTGTTTGGAGCAAGCGTGGAGCGCGCGGGGATGCGGTTCCATCTCAGAGATCGGGTCGGGAGATTAGTGCGGTAACGCCGGCTCCGATACCGGCTGCCGTTTTACCGGTAACTGAACAGCCTCCAGCTGCTCCAGTGACTCAGGAGACTGAGGCCACTGCAACAAGGAAGAAAGCAAAACGCAAGTCTATCAGACCCATTTTATCAGACGGGTCTGAGGAAGAACTCCCCTCCGGATCGCAAGAGAACGTGGGGGAGACTTGAACAAATGGAGCAAATGCTCCACTCCTTAATCAGCCAGGGGTCTAGGGCCCCAATGACTCTCCAGGCAGCCTCTCGAAGAGACCCATATGCAGAGGAGTATGGTGCCTATCAACAATGGGAATCCTCTCCAGCGCCTTATTTAGGGCTGGATGAGGTCTCCCTTGAGCATGACTCGGGAGAGCCAGGGCAGGAGGAATCTGACCCAAAAGCTGGTGTCCCTGCTTATGTGCACACACCAGAGCACACGAGCCATGCTCCAGGTGTCCTGGATTTAGCACGGAATTTCACTATTCCGGAAGGGACTGGTGAGGCTATGGAGGACAATCTAGCTACCAATGTGAACTACTTGGTTTCTCACCAGCTCCAGCAAACCATCATGGAGGAGACCACAGCACGGTATAAAACACCTGTAAACTGTGCCTCACTCAGGGTGCCCACCGTGGGCACCCATGAGTGCATCGATGCGGGGACAGGAAGTTCGCTTTCAGCGCATCCTCCAGTTGGTGGCAGCAGGAATAACTGCATTCGGGAAGACAGCCCAAGGGACACCGATGACGCCAATCCAACAAGATATGCTGGCCCTGTTTTGCAATGCCTATTTCGAGGTAAATTGCATAAGGAAGATTGCCATTCGACAGACTTTGAACCCGAAATTTGCAGCCCTATGCAGGGCTACCAATGTGCAACCACCTGATTACTTGTTCGGCGTAAACGTCATCAAACAGATTAGGGAAATTGACGATGAGCGATGGCGTCATCAAACAGATTAGGGAAATTGACGATGAGGCGAAAACAATTGGGCTAATGAACATCATCGCGCAAGTCGGGTTCGATGTGCAGGAGGTCGGATCCAGGTGCATGGCCAAGCAGAGGGAGGCCAGTGGGGCAAAGATATTACCCACCAGTGCAGCCAAGCAACAACCCCAGTATCGGCAGAAGCCGAACTTCCAGGCCGATTGTGGAGGTACAGGGGATTCATTCTGTTAAGATAAGACTTCTGGTGTACAACCTCAGGTTGGTGGTAGATTGCAATTGTTTTATGATGAATGGTGCTGCATAACATCTAATCGGTTTATATTAGATACTGTGTCAGGCTCTACAATACAGTTTATGGCAGGAATTGATCCACCTGTACAGCACAAGCGTAATAGAGTATTGGTGTTTTCTGCATCAGAGACTCAGCAGGTAAAAGAAGAAATTAAAAAATTGTTCCAAAAAGAGGTGATTGAGAGGACGGTTAACCATCCTCAACAATTTGTGTCCAATATATTCCCCAGACCAAAAAAAGATGAGGGTTGTTGAGTTATTCTGGACCTCACCCACTTAAATTCCTATGTTCAATATAGGCATTTTAAAATGGACACTTTCATTACTGCTAAACAGCTGTTATCACAAGGCTGTTATATGATGTTAGATCTATAAGATGCATACTATTCAGTACCAATTCATGATCATTATCGCAGATACTTGAAATTTAATTGGATGGGACAGCTGTGGCAATTCAAAGCATTGCCTAATGGGTTAAGTTCAGCTCCTAGGCTCCAAAATTGTTGAAACCAGTGCTGGCGCTACTGAGGGCCCAGAATCACATTGTAATGGCTTATCTAGATGATATCTTAATCATAAGCAACACTCAGGAAACAGCTGAGGAGTCGGTTTCAGCAAACAAAAATCTGTTTGAAAGGTTGAAATAGTTCTCACATTGCTTCGGCAATGGGCTCCAATTACGTCATTATCTTTTTAGAGGTTAACACTTAAAGAGGTTATGCTCATGGCGCTAGTTTCAGCGCATTGCAAATGTTACAACTAGATTGCATGCATTTGTCTATAGATGCCATTACATTTTATGTCTATGATTTAATCAAGCAAAGCAGGCAAGGAATGGCTGGAACCAAAGTAATCTTTAAAGCATACTCTGTTGACCAAACGTTATGTGTAGTCAGGCACCTGCGTCAATATATTGAGGTAACTAAGAGTCTCAGAGGTTCTGAGACAGCAATGCTCATTAGTCACAAAAAAACATATAAAAGAGTGTCAGTACAAACTATTTCTAGATGGTTAAAACAGGTTCTGCATTATGCTGGAGTGGACACTCATGTGTTTAAATCTCACTCCACCTGGGCGGCAGCAACATCCACGGCGAAGGTGCAGGACGTACCGCTAGACCAAATCCTCGGAGCCGCAGGATGGTCTAAAGAATTGACGTTTTCTTAGTTTTATGATAAACCTGTACTGACAGTGCCAGGGTTTGGGCATGCTGTGATGGGTTCCATTTAATTTGATTTGATTTGTTTCATATAATTCTTTGTAATTTCCCCCTGGGATTACTGTTTTTTGTTATTATTAAAATAGTTATTGAATAATTCGAAGAAATGTTCAATACATTATTTATTCACTATTGTGTCAACTGAAGCAGTGTGTCGTATGGAGTCCATCCACGGTATGAAATCACAGAGCTTTGAAATCTTCACTTACGTGACTCCGAAGTAAAATAGTAAGATTAAATGAGAAATTACCAGTTTGAATTTTGATCCTTATTTTATGAGGAGTTACGATGAAGGATTACGTGCCCTCCGCTCCCAACCCTCATAATTGAAAGGATCATCTGGTAGTTCTAGTCTTCTAAAAGCCTTACTATGTTACTTCGGCTATCTGTTTCTGTGTTTTCACGCAGCTGCTTTGAAGTATGACACGCATGCGGCTGGCGGGGCTTCTTCACGTAATCCCACATCGTAACTCCTCACAAAATAAGGATCAAACTGGTAAGTTCTCATTTAATCTTACTATTAATTATTATATTTCTGATTTGTCTGCACTGTAAATGGGGCTTTAGTTCCTGCTTTCTAAGAAAGATTTTATGAGGATAACCAGTTTCCAATTAGTGTGGGTACAATGGGGAAACCAGCTCCCCAGCGAAGACTCTGGTCTTTATTAAAAAAAAAAGAGATTTTGAAGCTATTGCTGCAGGAAACAGTTTTTCTAAACAATGCTCCCATGCAAAGGCCATGAGGAGTGGTGAAGTCAGCGGGGCATTGATTGAGTGAATGAATGCATTCTCCTTGGTACCACAACTGAGAACAAACAAGGAAACATCCAGTGGTATTGAAGAACAGCAAAGAAAACATCGGTGTTCACTTCCTTCAATAAGATTGGAATCAAGGTAATACAAAGGTCATAACCATTCACAGATAGTGCATTGACCTGATTCTTTAGAATGCACTGTTCCACAGAAACTGCTTGGTGTATCTGCAAAGTGTGTGGGGGTAATTAACGATGATCACATATGTGATAAATCAATGACAGAAATATGTTAATTAAGGATGCAGGTCAGGCTGCTGTCAGAATGTTTGTGCATCTGCCAAATTATTCATAAATATGCAATGGATTTGCAAAGAAGATTACTGTGGATAAAAGCCTTCTGATCATACATTTCTTGGAATCCATTCTATTAACATTAAAGCAGAATAAAATAGTCTCTAGGACAGTTACAATATATCCATACCATTAATGACATTTGAATACCTATTTGCGACATAATGCATAATTTTTACTGCATGAGCGCTTACTAAAAAAAAATCCTGTTAACCTCCCTATTCGTTCAGAAATGTAACTTTAAAATGAGTGTTAAGCGGTTTTTGTAAGTTTAATATCCTGAATTCAGTGACTAATAATTATTGTTTCGTAACCCCAATTGTTCATTCCGAACTTCCTCAATGTCTTTGGAAATATTTTCAACACTGTTGCTAGGATCACTCAAGAATGGTTAAGATTTACTCTCACGTGGATTCACATAAAACAAAATCTTAATGTTTAAATAGAATCTCAGAGCTAACTTGTGTGCACATTTTCTAAATAAATGGAGTTGAAAATTACTTCATGGCCAAGGTTTACCATTTGGGGTTCAGTAAACGGCATGTTTTGCTTAAATTTCCATTGAAACCTATCTGTATATTCATGACAAATAAAAAAAATCCCAAAATAGTTGCAATCACTTTGAATTCTAGAAAATAACTTGAATGAAAATACTTAACCAAGTCTTCCTATGTTTAAGATCTGGAATATGACTTAGGAATAGTTTCAAATGGTCGACGTTGTGGTACTGGTAGTCGAGCTGCTGCTCACAGATACTGTGATCCAAATTCAATTCTGACCTTTCGTGTTGTCGGTGTGGAGCTTGCCTGTTCTCCTTGTGATTGTATTGGTTTCTTCCAGGTCCTCTAGTTTCATTTCACAGTCTAAAATAATACATGCTGCTAATTTAATGGATCATTGTGTAGGTGCCCCTAATGTGTAGGTGAGTTGTAGAATCTGTGGTAAGTTAATGGAAATGTGGGGAGAAAACATTAAAGAATAAATGAGTTGGTTGTGGGGGGTGGAATGGAATTGCTCTGTGAGCCAGTATAGATTTGAAGGGCTAAATTACCCTCTTTTTTATCATATCAATATAAAATAAACCATTATAGAGTGGCCTAGTGGCGAAACAGTAGAGTTACTGCCTTTCAGTGCCAGAAGCCTGGGTTTGATCCTGACTACGGGTGCTGTCTGTATGGAGTATGGAGTTTATACGTTCTCCCTATGACCCTACCGGAAGAATTATGTGCGTAGCTTTGTGGGTACAACTGCCTTCTAATGGAACGTTGTTTAAAATAAGATACCAAGTTGATCTGTAATCTTTTGTTTTGGTTCATCTGTGTGAGCAAATTGCACTATGAATATAATTGCCCTCCAATTAAAATGCATGTGCAGCATTAATGTTGACTCTTTAATGCCTAAAAAATCTGCTCATCAGAATTCAACTCAAGCAGGAGCAGGAATCATTTTCTGGCCCAATCATCATCACTGCAAATATATTTTATTTCTATTAAGGACTCACCCTTGAAATAGAGCAGACAGTGATTATTTGTTGGTGCTGGGGTTGCTAATTTGCTTATAATGTCAATAGCAGATCACAATAACAACATTTTAGTGAAATTCCTGGACTTTAACATATTTGATTGTTAATTTGAAGTTGCATGCTAGAAGTAGTCAATCCAAGCTAGCCCCACGTTAAAGTGGGTTATTGTTCCTAAAAAATGATATGTATCATGATTTTCCATTAAAAAAAAATGTATCATCTATGCATGTCAAGAAATAGCAGTTGAAAAAATGTTACATTTATTATTTTTTTCACGTAAATTTTCTAAGAGTGATTTTTTTTTCTCCGTATCTCTTTAGTGATGATATGTGATTTCTGTAAGGATGAATTTCTTTTTCCATAATGAGTGCCCTACCAAACTATAATTATCTAGTTAACATCTTGGGTTAATCAGATACGAAACCCAGTTATTTAGCAGCAGAAAAACCATCCTTTTGCAACATTTAATGGGCAAACTGAAGGTTTGTTGGCAATTCAGCAGGTGATCGATCGCTTGACAGAATTAGTCTGGATGAGCGCTTTACAGAAGTCATCGTACTTTTGGCAAATGCTGAAATGCAAAGGAAACATTTGGTGTAAATAATGAACGCATCGATGGAAGTTTTAATGGGAGTCAAACTTGACTGGATTCAATGACCAATGAAAAAAGGTAAAATAGTAAGATTAAACAAGAACTTACCAGTTTGAAGTTTGATCTTTATTTTATGAGGAGTCGAGTTGAGGGAATACGTGAATAGAAGCCCGTACAGCCGCTGGTGCGTCAATCTTCAAAGCAGCGGAATGAATTCACAGCTAACAATGACCGAAGTATAACGGTAAGATGATAAAACTAGAACTACCAGATGAGATCTATGAGGGTGGGAGCGGAGGGCACGTAGTCCCTCAACTCGACTCCTGATAAAATAAAGATCAAACTTCAAACTGGTAAGTTCTCGTTTAATCTTACTATTTTACTTCGGAGTCACGTGAGTGACTACGTGAAGACTTCAAAGCACTGTGAATTCACGCCGCAGACTCAAATCCGACGTTCACACTGCCTGGATTGACTCAAAGGTCGTTAACAATCAATCATGCATCAGTAATACATTTGTTAAATGAATAACAGTTTATTTACAAACAAAATCATAACAAACCCCTCTAACTCAGGGGAAAAATGTAACAGTACTGACACCAGAATCAGCAAACACCCCGAGCCTTGAAATCGGCTTGTGACAAAACCTCTGAAAAGTTAGCTCACTGGACCATCCTGCGGCCGCGAGGACCTTGAAATCATTTGGACCGACACCTTACTGTGTGGTTTTTTGCGACTAATAAACAAAGCCAACTCTGTTCCTCTCAGAGGTTTAGTAATCTCAATGTAAAGAGATAAATGTGAGACTATACAGAAGCGATCATCTGCGGGGTATGCTGAAAATACAATCTTACATCCTGTCATGCCTCTTTTATTATGTTTAAGCAAATCATAGACATAAAATATAATGGCATCAGCCGACACATGCATTCTATCTAGCCGTAGCTTTTGCAATGTTTGTACACGTTGGGCTGAAACCAACACCAGAAGCATGACCACCTTCATAGTTAATTTGGCTATAGATAGGCTTGTAACCGGAGCCCACTGGCGAAGAAGCATAAAAACCTCACTCACATTGCAAATACCGGCATACCTGAGTTTAGGAGGATTAGAATTGAAAACTCCCTTCATGAATCGTGAACTAACGGATGTGTCCCTACTGTATGCAATTCTGCATTCATAGGTAAATAAGAAGACAGAGCACTTCTGGCTGAATTAATTGCACTGTAACTTAATTTTTTGGTCAAAATAAAGAGTTGACAAACTCCAATACATCCGTGATCCCTGCCGTGTGATATACAATATCCTGCTGTAGGCAGAATTGCTCCCACTTCCTTATATAGGTGATATATTGCTGCTGTGTACTATCCCTGCAGGCCGACGTGAGAACATCCACCGTCCGATGAGACAGTCCTCTCCCCAGGTATGGCCTCCTTAAAATCTGCAAATTAACAGATCAATACGATCCTATAAAGGATGTTGATCCCCAGTGACTGGATTTACCAGTAGATTTTTATTCTTGGGCATAAGCATGTAAGGCTCCCTAGCCATTTGTAATACAACGGGAAACCATGCTCGTGTAGGCCAATCTGGCACTACCAATACCCCTGAAGCGGAGTCCTCCTTGATCTTTTGCAAACATCTGCTGATGAGACAGAATGAAGGAAATACATACACAAACATTCCTCCCCCAATGCAGTGAAAATGCATCCACTGTTACTGCCCCAATATCTGGTTGCCATGAAATATATCTAGGTAACTGATGATTTAATCGAGATGCAAACAAGTCAATATCTGGCAATGCATACTGATCAATCATTTGGTTAAACACATCCTGATTTAACATCCATTCAATGTTGTCATTAACTGACGTGACCTCTTCCTGGCAAATAAAGTGCTGAAAGCCAGATATTTTGGTCAATACACCAGCTCCAAATCTGGTTAGCCAGTCTATCACAAGACTGTGACTTAACTCCACCCATGTGGTTTACATATGCCACTGCTGTGGTGTTGTGAATCTGAGCTGCACATGTAGATCCCTCCTTGTAGAACAATAAGCTTTGAGCCCATACCAGGTGCCCAACAACTCTAAATAATCAATCCCTCTTAATTGAGGAAGCGATGTCTCATCCACATTCCATCTGCCTCCACAACTAGAAAACATATCTGTTGCACCCCAACCCAGTGCACTCACATCAGTCTGTAATATCAGTGACGGTGATTCCACGAAACCTTCCTTAAATTTTTTGAAACATGTACTATCCACCATTGTATGTCAGCAATCGCCCCAGCTGACAACTGCATTGGCCTATCAAAAATAGCCCCTTTGTATTCTCAGTGCCTGTTCCTTTGATGGTTGTAATTGTTGATAATGCAGAGGACAATACTGCACAGCTGGAAAGGCTGCAACAACTTCCCAATAAAACTGGCTACTTGTCTAATCAAAGGCCGTTGTTCTCCAACGAGATTAACACAGTCCTCAATTAACTGATTCAATTTATCCCTGGGCAAAGTTACCAACATGTGATTGGAATTAATGGTAAATCCCAGATAATCAATAATTTGGACTGGTGATAATTTAGATTTACCTGGGTGAATAACAAATCCCATTTGTTCAAAAGTGATTTTAACAACTGAAACTGATGATTGAGTTTCAGCATGAGTCTTTCCAACAATCAGAAATCATCTAAATAGGCCATTACCACATGCCCCTGAGCTCTAAGCAATGCTAACACAGGTTTTTACCAATTTAATAAATAATCTAGGAGCTGAAGTTAATCCATTCGGCAATGTCCTGAATTGCCACAGCTCAGTCATCCAAATAAATTTCAAATATCTTCTATCATCACCATGAATAGACACTGCGTAATACGCATTCTTTAAATCAATGGTTGCCATATAATACCCTTTGGACACTAGATGTTTGCCCGTGGTAAAGTTCTCCATTTTGAAATGCCTATAACAAACAAATTTGTTCAAATTCGATAAATCCAGAATAATTCTACATCCCCAGTCTTTTTAGATCTGGGAAATATACTTGACAGAAATTGTTGACTTTGATAGACAGAAGGCTCAATTACCCTTCTTATGTAACGACTGAATCTCTGCTTGAATAAGCACATTTTCCTCATCTGAAAAATAAGTTTACGACTAGGAAAATGTTGATTAGGTAGACTGTCATAGTAAAATCCAATTTTTCACCCCTTCAATACACTAAGTATGAACAAATCTGATGTCAACTGCTGCCATTGTTTGAGAACAATTTTAACCTTCCCCAATTTGAACAGGAACATCAGTTAATTAATCGTCTGTCAAATGTTATATTCCTTACCAGCATCTTTCCTTGCGGCCTTGTTGTCCTCGACTTCTTGTAGAGAACCTTTTTTGCCTTGCTTCCAGCTGGCTTAATGAGGGCCATGGTTATAACAACCTCATAACAGTCTTTGACCCTTTTTGCAAGGTTACCACCAAACAACAGATTTTGTGGTGGTACACTGGTCGGTTTGCACAACTCGCCAAATTCGGGTTAGCACTCGCCTAATAGCGGCCCTCCCGACATTATTAATTTCAAAATGCATTACAAAGGAGTCCCAGTTCATCCTGGTGTGCTTCAACCATATCATTTGTATCAATAACTTTCACCACAGCTGTAATACCTGCTTATAACAGTTTAAGCACTTTTTTTAAAACTTCATCTCCTGGGCCCTAGCAGGCAAACCCATCTATGCAAATTTGGTGATTAACCACCGGTACCTTCAGAAGATCACAATTAACAGGAGCTTTATAGTTTTTTGCTACTTCATCCATAGCTAGCTCCTGTAACTGGTGGGAGAGCATATACTGAATGGCTTCGGCCAATTCTACATCAATCGCCTTTCCTGCCTCTCTACACTCAGCAAACTTCCCAGCAATGTTCGGAATTACCTCCAACCGAACACCTTGCTCTCCCCCAGCATAGAAACAGTGTCAGCAAACGGCCCTGATAGAACATCCTCCTCACAGGCAGGATAGTTCTGCAGCCCTGAAACAGGTGCTGCTAGCACAAGCTCTCCATCAGCCTGGCTTGGGCACCACTCCTCCTCACGGAGCTGGTCCCTGTCGAGCATTCTTTTGTAATAGAATCTCGACGTGGGAGAGCCGTGAGCAAACGGACTCTTCCTATGGAGGGTATAACCTCCAGGCCCGACTCATCTACGGGCCACAGAGACTTGCCAGTGGCCTTCCACCCTACTGTGCAAGCCTCCACTGCCCCCCGGCAGTGGGTCCGCAACCACTGGCTGTGTAGCCAGCACCGGACCAGGTGTACCAGACGGGCCTCCATCCTCAACACTCTCCTGGTCACTCTCCTTTCTACCCCCGGAGCGCCTCGCCGACACCTTCTTCACTTTCTGCAACATATCTACTCCCAACCGTCGCAGAAAATGACCTGTGGTAAAGTATTTCAACAAACCTTACCTCCGTTTAAACCTGTTAACGAAAACTGCAGATGCTGGAGAATCGAGGGTGAAGTCTGAAGAAGGGTCTCGACCCGAAACGTCGCCCATCTCCTTCGCTCCTTAGATGCTGCTGCACCCGCTGAATTCTCCAGCTTTTCGTGTAACCTGTTTTAAACCTACCGCTCGGAGGGGCGCTGCTGCTCCAACCGTTCCCGACTGCACCAGCGTCTGACGTCATGACGCACCAGCGGCTGTACGGGCTTCTATTCACGTAGTCACTCACGTGACTCCGAAGTAAAATAAAGATGTGATGAAGAGATCTGGACAAGAGCATCTATTGTCCAAGAACATAATTATGCATTAGAGTGATAAACCTCTTCCAGAGGAGCAATAAACCATTTCATAGAAGCATAGAAACATAGAAAATAGGTGCAGGAGGAGGCCATTCGGCCCTTCGAGCAGCACCGCCATTCATTGTGATCATGGCTGATCGTCCCCTATCAATAACCCGTGCCTGTCTTCTACCCATATCCCCAGACTCCACTAGCCCCTAGAGCTCTATCTAACTCTCTCTTAAATCCATCCAGTGACTTGGCCTCCACTGCCCTCTGTGGCAGGGAATTCCATAAATTCACAACTCTTTGGGTGAAAAGGTTTTTTCTCACCTCAGTCTTAAATGACCTCCCCTTTATTCTAAGACTGTGGCCCCTGGTTCTGGACTCGCCCAATATTTGGAAAGTTTTTCCTGCATCTAGCTTGTCCAGTCCTTTTATAATTTTATATGGTACAACATAACTCTGGAAATTAACCACTTCTGAACTGGGTGAGGGGTGTGGAAAGATATGAAATAGGTATATCCCCTTTTGTGTTTTTTTTTTTTGCTTTCCTATTCTTTCTTTTTTCCCTTTCAATTTTTACAACTTCATGGATTCCTTCTCTCTATCTTTTCACAAACTTTCAATTGTCAACTCCTGGAGTGGTACTCGAGGGGTTTACACATTACTTTCCTTACTCTTTTCTGTTCTCTCTTTTTCTTTCTTGTCTTATTTCTCTTTTATTATTAAATTTAAAACAAGAAGTTCTACATGAAATGTATTATGTTATACACTACGGTTTATACTACTGTACATTGCTTCTAATAAAAATATTACAAAAATATAATAAGAATAATTTTATATGTTTCTATAAGATATCCTCTCATATTTCTAAACTCTAGTGAATACAAGCCTAGTCTTTTCAATCTTTCCTCATATGACAATCCCGCCATCCCAGGGATCAATTTCATAAACCTACGCTGCACTGCCTCAATCACAAGGATGTCCTTCCTCAAATTATGAGACCAAAACCGTACATAATACTCCAGATGTGGTCTCACCAGAGCCCTATACAACTGCAGAAGAACCTCTTTACTCCTATACTGAAATCCTCTTGTTATGAAGGCCAACATTCCATTAGCTTTCTTCATTGCCTGCTGTACCTGTAAGCCAACTTTCAATGACCGGTGTACAAGGATGCCCAGGTCTCGCTGCACCTCCCCCTTACCTAACCTAACCTAACCCCATTGAGATAATAATCTGCCCCCTTGTTTTTGCCACCAAAGTGGATAACATTGGCTTCAGTTCAGTTTTAACTTGCTTCCAATAATTATTCTCCTTCTCATAGAACCTATCCATTAATCAGATGAAATGCAAAGCCCACATTTTCTATGTTCTTCCTTCCCACCTTCCAAACATTATTTTCAGACAAACCAGTGAACTTACTTGGACTTTGTTCAATTTAACATCATATATTTGCTGCTAACTATGTGGTCTACAATACAATGGGAAGACATATGTGGAAACATCTTTATGCACCATCAGTCAGACCACTCATTGACCCTGAACATTCTATCACCAGTATCTTAAAATCTCAATCCTGACCTCTCTGTCTTTGGCTTGCTGCTGTCATTCTATGAAGTTTAATGTGAGCTCAATGAACAGGCCTTCATTTTTTAATTAGGCGCATAACAAACTTTTGCATTCACAAATGAATTCAACTTTATAAGATACTAGACCAAGGGGGAACCGTTGAGTCCCGTCCCCTCAACACGCGGTTGCGTTGGTGGGGGGGGGGGGGGGGTGGCCTGCGGCATAATTCACACACTAACCACCCCACACAAATACACACACACATTAACCAGCCCCCTTGATATTATATTAATATTATTCATTCACTCCTTTTACCCCATCCCCGCCCTATCCACTCACGCATAGCCCCCAACTCGCAGATGCGTCTGGAGTGGGAGTGGGGGGAGAGAGAGAGCAGAGACAGAGAGATGGGGCAGAGACAGAGAGAGGGGCAGAGACAGAGAGAGGGTGGCAGAGAAAGAGAGAGAGGAGCAGACAGAGAGAGGGGCAGAGACAGAGAGGGAGAGGGGAACGAGAGGGGGAGGGAAATGGGGAGAGGGAGGGGGGAGAGACGGGGGAGAGAGAGGAGGAGGAGGAGAGAGAGGAGGATGGGGGGAGAGGAGGAGGGGGAGAGGAGGAGGGGGAGAGAGGAGGAGGGGGAGAGGAGGAGGGTGGAGCGGAGGAGGAGGTGGAAGGGGGAGAAGAGAAGGGGAGTGGGGCGGGCATTATTTCTCAAGTTATTAAACAATATGTTCAAAAATCTAAAATAACTTAGAACATAAAACCGGCTGGCTTTGGCTGATGACGTACGGACGTCACAATGGGTATGCACGCTGTGTTCCACGTGTTGCGAGTGACGTTGCCTGGCCACCCGCTGCCTGGAGCCGCCTGCCACCTGGGGCAGCCTCTGTTATCCCTGTTGTAACTCTACTAATAATGACCAAAGTAATGTGGTCAGAATAAAATTCCAGCCAAGATCAGGTTCTATTCAGGGAAGAGTGAAAACTGTGAGATAACATTCTGTTCTATATGAATAACTTGGCTCGACAGTTTTTTGTTACGAATCATTTCAATTAATATTTCAAGGAAATAGCCCTGAACTTGGTCATGTTTGGTTCTGCTGGTGACTGGAACAACAGAGCTGCTACATACTGGTTTTAGATATAAACTCTGATCACCAATGCAATTGTGGTTTTTGAACAAATGACCAAGACGATTGATGAGGGTAGTGCATTAGAAGTTTCTGCATGGGCTTCAACAAAATCTTTGAAAAGGTCCTGCCTAGTAGGCTGATGTGGAAGTATAGTTTACATGGGATCCAGATGAGCTAGCCAATTAGTTATGTAATTGGCTTGGTGGTCAGATGCAGAGGTTTGTAGTAGATGGTTGATTTTCTTACTGGTTCTATGATTCAATGGTACTTTATTGTTACATGTACCTAAATACAATAAAATTATTTTTTTGTATGCGACTCAGTGACATTCCCACTATACAATAGGCACAATCAAACTAAGTATAAGAGAGTAACATAGGAGACCACACTAAGTCAGTACACAACCGTACATTTAAGGTGCTTTCTTGTACCCTTATAGTATGAATATTTAAAATAAAATCTTAGTCTAAACTTGGCTATAAAGGCCTGTTGTCCTGCTGGCAGCTCTGGGTCAGAGTTGCAGGGGTCGGTCTGGCCAGGTGATGTCCTCTACCACTGTTCCACTGCTGTGTCTGTTTTCACGCTCAGTTACTTGAAGCAGCTCCCAATCTCACTGAGCCCAAGGCTATTTCAAAGCCTCCAGCAGCCCACTCCACTAACTTGACCACTCTGACGCCTCATTGACATTGGCCCGTGAACATGCAGTCCTTCGTCTCTGTGCTGCAAGGTATCTCCTGCAGCCAAACCTAGCACTTCCGAGGGTGCAGAAGCCTCCAGCCAGCTCATTGGCATTGATCTTTCCTTCCACCCACTACTGCCACCATCTTGAAGATATGTCCCGACTGAAGGCATGTAACAAATGGTGTGCAACAGGGATTGGTATAGTGTCCACGGTTGTTTGTTATTCATATTAATAATTTAGATGTGAATATGACATAAGTTTGTGGAGATATTCAAATTGGTGGTATAGTGGATAGTGAAGAAGATTATGATCTTGATCATCTGGAGTAATTCAGATAAATGTAAGGTACTGCATTTTGGTAAGATAAACCGAGGAGAGACTTGCAAAGCAAATGGTAGGATCCTGTAGAGTGTGTCTCACTCAAATTGGTGAGACACAATTTCCCACGCACAAAGCCATGCTAGCGACTCAATCATTCATTGCCTTTACAAATCCATATAGATCCTGTCTCTCAAAATCCTCTCCAATAACATACCCACCTCTGATGGAAGTTCCACCAGGCTGTGGAGGCCAAGTCAATGTATATTGTTAAGGTAGAGATTGCAAATTCTTGATTAGTATGTGTTTTAGAAGTTACAGGGTGAAGGCCGGAGAATGGGTTTAGGAGGGTGAGATAGATCAGCCATGATTGAATGGCAGAGTAGACTTGATGAGCCGAATGGCCTAATTCTACTCCTTTTCCTTATGAAATCCCCCCTCTGGTTCCACAAATCTCCTTCATTCCCTGTCCGGGCGCCAGCTCATCTGCCCAGGAGTTGTCATGGTGCAATGATGGAAAGAGTTACAGGGAAGAGTGCATTTAACAGTGCATATCACCCCTGGGACTGTCGTTCTCCCTCAGCTCGATGCGAGAGAGAGCCAATACGCTGCTGAGATGGCAAATTTACATACAGATTTTGTCGTCTTCTGCATCAGGATGGAAATAGTTTCTCCATTCTGCCTTTATCGAAAGGGCATTTATCGTGTTGAAAACCTTGATCAAGAGAGCAGAATTTGTAGATGTGTCTACACATTACAACTTATGAATTAAGAGGACTTGTTCATGTGGCTCCCTGAGCTGTTTGGGTAACGGTATTGGTTTATTAATGTCACGTGTACCGAAATACAGTGAAAAGCTTTTGTTTGAGTGCTATCCAGAGAAATCATACTTCAAGCCAAGTACAAGTACAACGGGTAGTGCAAAGAGAAGACAACCAGAGGGTGGAATACATGGTTACAGCATTACAGCCGCAGAGAAAAACTGCAAGGACTGCAATAGAGATAGGTTGGAGGATTGAGACTACATCCTAGGCTATTGAAGGAACGTTCAGTCATCTGATAAGGGGGAGGGGGGAGGGAGAAAAAACTATTTCTGAATCTGGTGCAATGTGCTTTTCAAGGTTTTCAGTTTGGATTAATTTAATTTATTGTCACATGTATCGAGGTACAGTGAAAAGCTTTTGTAAAAATGTATGCTATGCAGTCAGCGGAAAGACTATACATGATTACAATCAACCCGTCCACAGTGTACAGATACAGGTTGAAGGGCAAGTTAGAGTCCAGTAAAATCCGATTAAAGATAGCCTGAGAGTCTATGATGAGGAAGATGGTAAGTAAGGACCTCTCTGGTTGCTGAAAAGATGGTTCAGTTGTAGCATTTGTATCTTCTGCCAGAAGGGAGAGGGAATGAGCAGGTACAAATGGTTCATGATTATGTTGGCTGCTTCCCCTGAGGCAGCAGAAAGTGTAGATGGAGTCAATGGTAAGGTGGCTGGTCTGCCTACATCTACGGTTATGCAGTTCTGCAGTTGTTTAGAGCTCTGGTGAGACCACATCTGGAGTACTGTGTCCAGTTTTGGTCTCCGAATTTGAGGAAGGACATCCTTGTGATTGAGGCAGTGAAGCGTAGTTTCACATGATTGATCCCTGGGATGCGGGACTGTCATATGAGGAAAGATTGAAAAGACTAGGCTTGTGTTCACTGGAGTTTAGAAGGATGAGAGGGGATCGTATAGAAACATATAAAATTATAAAAGGACTGGACAAGCTAGACGCAGGAAAAATGTTCCCAATGTTGGGCGAATCCAGAACCAGGGGCCACAGTCTTAGAATAAAGGGGAAGCCATTTAAGATGAATGGCCTCCTCCTGCTCCTATTTTCTATGTTTCTATGTGGTTCAGGCTATTCCTTGCAGACTTTGTGAAATAGAGGCAGATTTTGCACCAGCTTCGCTTAATGAAATATTGATATCTCTGAAAAATACTTCCAATTGGCACAGCTACTAATATCACATATATGATCAGAGTGAGTATTTAATATTAAGGATGTAAGAACTGGGTTGTTTCAGTTGTTAGAACCAAACACGAGAGACCTAGGCATGTGGGTACCTAGTTGCATGAAAGTGCAACATAGGTAGACAGGGTGGTATATAAGGCATTTGGATGCTTACTTTCAATGGTCAGGGTATCATTTGCAGGAGTTGGGATAGTTGTACAAAATGTTGGTCAGACCACATTTAGAGTACTGTGTAATGTTCTGGTTGCCCTGCTACAGGAAGAATGTCATTAAACTGGAAAGGGTGCAAAAAAAAAAGATTTACAAGGATGTTACTGAGTATGTATTGTTTGAATGCAAAAGCGTGGCTTGGACATTTCTTCCCTGGACCTTTACAACATCACAAAGTGAAGAAGTACAACGTAGCAAAGATGAGCGGGAAGCAAGAGGATTGGGTAATGTTTAAAGAACAACAGAAGATAACCAAAACGACAATATGGGGAGAAAAGATGAGGTACGAAGGTAAGCTAGTCAAGAATATAAAGCACGATAGTGAATGCTTCTTTAGGTATGTGAAGAGGAAAAAATTAGTTAAGATCAAAGTTCGACAATTGAAGACCGGAAAAGGTGAATTTATTATGGGGAACAAGGAAATGGCAGATGGGTTGAACAGGTTCTTTGGATCTATCTTCACTAAGGAGGACACAAACAATCTTCCTGACATTGTAGTGGCCAGAGGATCTGGGGTGACGGAGGAACTGAAGGAAATCCAGATTAGGCAGGAAATGGTGTTGGATAAACTGATGGGACTGAAGGCTGATAAATCCCCAGGGACTGATGATCTGCATTCCAGGGTACTTAAGGAAGTGGCTCTAGAAATTGTGGATGCATTGGTAATAATTTTCTAATGTTCTATAGATTCAGGATCAGTTCCTGTGGCGGAGAGAGAAAACATAGAATTATAGACCAGTTAGCCTGACATTGGTGGTGAGGAAGATGCTGGAGTCTATTATAAAAGATGAGATAGCCGAACATTTGGATAGCAGTAACAGGATCGGTCAGAGTCTGCATGGATTT
Source organism: Okamejei kenojei (assembly GCA_035221665.1). NCBI lineage: Eukaryota > Metazoa > Chordata > Chondrichthyes > Rajiformes > Rajidae > Okamejei > Okamejei kenojei. Next base: position 79,481,499 of record CM069136.1, on the reverse strand, counting down.
ACGAAGAGGAAATCATGCTTGACCAATCTTCTGGAATTTTTTGAAGATGTAACTAGGAAAATGGACAAGGGAGAGCCAGTGGATGTAGTATACCTGGATTTTCAGAAAGCATTTGATGTCCCATATAAGAGATTAGTGGGCAAAATTAGGGCACATGGTATTGGAGGTAGAGTGCCGACATGGATAGAGAAGTGGTTTGCCTACAGGAAACAAAGAGTAGGCAAACCTTTGTTTGTCAGATTTTTGAAGATTTTCATTAATAACTCGAGAAATAAAGCATGGAATTTTCAGATAAGGCGATTTTGGACTCCAGGGGAAAATTCTCTACTGGAATATGTAAAAATGTTACCGTTAGCGCGTCGGTTTTTCGAGAAGATGTGATTATACACAAACAAACACACACAAACAAACACACACACATCCAAGATCAGACTTTTAGTAGTTATATGATTGAATCAAAATCAAGAATTATAAATTCACATTTCAAAAATGGTTTCACAATTCAGTAGTACTTATTTTCAGTATTCCATACTGATATTTGAGCATACATGAGGTTGCATGCAAAATACTAATTTTCAAAAATCCAGTTTCTGTCTAGTATGTTCTATTGCATTTATGTGAGAAATACTGATTTCCCCAACAAAATATTGAATTTCAGCCATCCAAATGCGGAAATGCTCGGTGAAACTTGGCAGCTCTCCAATTATTCACAATCACATTGTCTTTGAGAATTCAAAATATGATTTATGATCTTGTTTATGAGTCATCATGGTACTAGAATTTGTTCTAATAGTATGACAGTAAAATAGGATAGTTTGAAAGTGATCATAGTAATGTAAATGCACCATTTAGTTTGACTTCAATTTTCATGATGGAAATTGAAGTCAAACTAAATGTTGTATTCACATCACTATTCCATGTTGAAATTGATGAGATGTGAAGTTGTTAGATCAGGATGACCATTAGTGCACTGCACACACTAACACAGTTGAACAGTAACAGGCAATCAAATCAACCAAAATTTTCTTTCGCAAAATAAGTTTTCATTACTGCAAAAACTTACAGTGTTTAATTTGCAGTTTTTGCATGCTCCTTTATAACATTTTACATAACATTTTACAATAATCCAACTTGATTATTAAAACAAGGACAACTTCAATGTGGTGTGGCAGCGCCTGTCAGCAGCTGCTCAACTACAGTCCGTCTGTCTTTTTAACATTTTTTTGTCTCATTAAATGTATATCTTGACCCTAGTTTTTATTATTTTTTTTTAGTTGTGTATATGTAGGGTGTGGGGGGGAACCTGTACGAGGGCCCAACTTTTACGCCGGGATCAACCTGAGGGCTCCAGTTGCGGAGCCTGCGGACCTGACATCACAAAGCTGGCCATCTTCGGAACGGGAAGAGCTGTGTTGGCGCGCAGCTGCGACCCGACTCCGGAGCATCGGAAGCTCTGGCCGCAGACCCGGTGACGGTAACATCGGGAGCTTGCAGGTCCCTGGTGGGAGACTGCTTTTCGGAGCTCCCGCAACGGCATCTTCTCCCGCTGGAATCGCGTGGTTTAAAGGACATGGATCGGGTCTTAATATCGCCCAGCGTGCCTTAAACAGCCACAGGACTTACCATTGCCCGCAGGGTGCTTTAACATCGGGAGCCCCAGTTCGCCTCGACGCTGCAGTTGGACTGCTAGACCGCGGGCGAAGAACAAAGGGAAGAGATAAGACTTTTGCCTTCCATCACAGTGAGGAAGTGTTGGAGATCCACTATGATGGATGGTTATGTAAACTGTGTTAAGTGTGGGTCTTGGGTTTTTTTGTAACGTAAGACTGTAGAAAATGCAATTTTGTTCAAACCAAGTTGTTTGAATGACAATAAAAGGCATGCTATTCTATTCTATTCTTCTAATTCTTGATTTTAAAAAATGTATACAACAATAACCCCAATCAGCCTATTCCACCCACTCATTACTTTTGACTCAACCCAAATTATTTCTGAAATATGGTCATAAATTTGATGCAAAAATGCTCCAAAATAAGGCTCAGAATGCACCAGAGAGCATCTAAACCCTAAACCCCAGAACAAAAAAATGGATATATCTTCTTCTTGTGTATGGCGTGCACAGCCTAAAGTTGTTGGTCAACTTGTCCTATTTGATCTTGTATGTGCACATCAGGTTGATTGCATTAGTCAAAACATGGTGGACCATGTGAAGGTTGCAATCTCCCACCCCAATGGATATATAAAACATGCTACCAGAAAAAGATGTTATGGCAGGAACAATTGCAACGTGTAAAAATACTTAGATCCAGTACACGAATAGGAAAGATTTGAGTATGGAAGGTTTGAATGCAAAGGAGCGTCATTTTCTCTCATGTACAGGCAAATAGGATTAGATAAGCAACTTGATCAGCCAGGATGAGTTTGGCCGGACGACTTGCTTTCACGATCTATAGCTCTATGACTCAATTTCAACCCACAGGTGAGTTTGTCTGATTATCATAAGAGATAAACAATTTATTCCTCAAGGCTGAGCTTGTCAGTTTCAACTATTCAGATTAATTGAAAAGGAAAAAAATAAATCATGTTAGAATCAGTTATATTAACTCAAGCAAAGAATTTCAACTTGTCAGGACTAATCAGATGTCAGAGAGTGGTTGAATTTATCAATCAAATAGACTTCCTATTCTTTTTTTTTAGCCAAAAAGTATTTTTAAACATCTGATGGCTTCTGAGAATACTGTTGAAATATGAGTGTTTATTCTTTTCCATTCCACAACAGTCGAATAAACTTACTCAAACATTAATTAGTATCAATACTGCTTTTGAAGTCAATCATGCTATATGTCTGAAAATGTATCTTATTCAATATTGTTTGCAATTTTTTTTTGTAACATGAAATCTATCCCAAGACAATAATTATTTATTTGAGTCTGAGCATCCTTACCTTTACATTAGTAGAATTATCAGTACTTGGAAATTTTTTAAAGTAAGAAGTTGTTTGCATTATGACTCAGTTTAGAAAAACAAATACATTGATATTCCTGTACTGAAGACTTTGGAACATATTGTTTCCATAATGTGATGCAGGTAGTTGTTAATGACCACATTACATCACGTCTTTATTCCCGTGGTGGGAAAGTACTTTCAATTTATTTACATGCTGTTTCAGCTACATCAATCTAATGGAGGGCCTAAATTATCCATATTGGAACAGTTAATGTGCATGGAGCAAAGTGAAGACTTTCAATAAAAGTGAATAAAATTGTGAATGATTTCAAGACCCAGCCAGAAGGGAATTAGTTAATCCATTTTCTGCCATATTCAGCTCCCATTTCTTCTGGTTATTACTTGTTTGTCGATCTTTCTTAATGCCATTTCAATATCTGATATTATTACATTTTTAAATATGATAATATAAGATGCAAATTACAAATCCATGTCTTTGTCTTTAGTTTGAATGGATTTGTCAATGTATTGACTTTTAAATAGGTGAATGTTAAAGGTAAAATAGTGCAGAAAATATAATGAAAATATTAACTGTCCATTCTTATTACGAACAGTAGTTCATTCTTTAATATTTTATAATCAGGAAATAGTTTGAAATTCAAGTAAGCTGATCTGCATGTTAATGAGGAAAAGGTAGATTAATCTTTCACTGTGACCCTTTGTCAGAACCTCACACTGAAGTTTTGTTCCAATAAATTCGCTCAGCCTAATTCTTCCTGAAGTCACATAAAATTACGTTATTTTTATACAACAATTAGATGACGTGAATCCAAATCAGTTGATTTATTTCTGGGCTCTCATGGTCCTAAGGAAATAAATGGTAGGTTTTACATAATGAATGTGAAATAGTGGAATGGTGTACAAGTTATACAATTGTTTCATTCGCATACCAATATTATTCAGTTTAGGTTCAAGTCCTGCTGTAAACAATCATCTTTGTCAAAAAATGATAGCAAGAAGAGAGTTAAAAATGTGATGCACTGCCTGGATGTTTCCTCAGCTCCAATTAGCTATTCAATAACTGAATTATATTTTACATTTAAAAGACAACAACCTTTCCAGTAGTATTTGCTTAGAAATTAAATTGCTGACAAATGAGAGTACAAATCCTGCATAACAAGGTTAACCCATTTCTGTTCATGCCAGTGCAAATTAGAACTTAGAAGATAGCACAGGAACAGGCCCTTCAGCCTACAATGTCAATGCTGTACATAATGCCAAGACAAACTCATCTCATCTGCCAACACATGATCAATACCCTTCCATTAACAGCACATCCAAAAGCCTCTGAAACCCCACTATTCCATTTGCCTCCACCACCACCCTTTGTATACAAGATTCAATTATGGTCCCTGTATAAATAGAATATCTAATGCTGCCATAACTAGACCTGGTCTTAGCAAATAGCACTGTGTATATGGACAACTACCACCTTATTTCTACCTTAATTGATGTTGGGCTCCAGCCCTAATGGCAATCTTCTGTAATCCAGTTGATTGCTGGAATTTTGAATTTAGGTGACTGTTCTTCTTCTCTACAGGTTCTTGGAACACACTCAGGTTTGGACTGAAGAGGAAATGGCAGGAGACAGCAACAGAATTGTTCAATCTGAGTTAACGATCCTGCAACTGGGAGCAATATTACAAGATCCATGACCTAACAAGATATGTCATGGAAAGTATTCTGAAATTCTGAACTTCACATCAACACAACCAGCTGCAGTACATACCCTTTAGACCTCAATTTATGCCTGATCTTGTAGAAGCATTGGTTTCACTTTATCTCAGGGTAGAAAGAGATGGTGGTGAGATGAATATTTCATATATGCAATTCTCTACCAAACTTTTTTCCTCATAGATCCATTTGGATACACCACTTGCCAGTATACCTAGTAGTATCATGCAGTCTTTGTGACTACAATCATTTTTGTTTTTATCATTGCAATCTTATTCAGGAAATATCATCCAAACAATCTTAATGTAGTGCCCCCCTTCCCTCCCTTGCAGTAAATATAACTGGACAGGAATAGCTTAACTGCAAGAGCTGGTCAGGTTTCATTATCCTGTGGGAAGTTATGTGACTAATTACCCAAAGTCTTTCCATCATTTGGAAGGCATAAGTGAAATGAAATATTTTTCATTTGCCTGGTTGAGTGCAGATTCAAACACGTTTAAAACATTGATTATTGTGAACATTGGTTGCAAACATGAATAGTTGCATTAAGACTGTTATTCCTTAACTCAGCACAGTCCATATAATTTTTGATATGCAAGATGATGTAGCTGGAAAAACGGGGGGAAAGGAATCACGTTCTGTAGTTGGAACGTCAGGGGTGCTAATGCACCGATAAAAAGGGGTAAAATACTAGCCCACTTAAAATCTCTTAATATTGATATAATATTCCTTCAGGAGACTCACCTCAAAAACGAAGCACATAACAGGCTGAGGGGTAGGTGGATTGGACAGTTATATCACTCTACATTCTCTTCTAAAGCTAGAGGAACTGCAATTTTAATCCGAAAAGGTATTCCGTTTAAACATAAGTCCACAATAGTTGACAAGGAGGGCAGGTGTACTCTCGTATCCAGTGAATTATACTCAACTTCATTGACGTTGGTGAACATATACGCTCCAAATTTTAATGACCCCCAAATTTTCAATAAAATATTCAATTTAATACCAGATGCATCCCATTCCAATTTGATAATTGGAGGGGATTTAAACTGTGTATTAGACGAATACCTGGATAGATCTTCATTTCAAAGAATAATTACATCCAAGTCTAGTGACCTTTTAAACGCATATAAACAATACAAATATAAAGGATGTATGGAGGATTGCCAATCCATCAGGAAGAGAATACTCCTTCTACTCAGCTGTTCATAAAGTATATACACGAATTGACTATTTCCTGGTTGACTCGAAACTTCTGCCCCATACCTACAATCCAAAATATCACAATATTATTATTTCGGATCACTGGACGGTGGAGGCAGGGCGGTGGAGGCAGGTTCTCTGGATGTTTTCAAGAGCGAGCTAGATAGGGCTCTTAAAAATAACAGAGTCAGGGGATATGGGGAGAAGGCAGGAATGGGTACTGATTGGGGATGATCAGCCATGATCACATTGAATGGCGGTGCTGGCTCAAAGGGCCAAATGGCCTACTCCTGCACCTATTGTCTATTGTCAATTCACTGCCCTCTTACATTTTGTATAAAATTGGAAGGAATGGCAAATAAACAGCCGTATTGGAGATTTAACCCACAAATACTTGCAGAGGCTAGTTGTTGTGAATATCTGAAGGTACAGATAAAAACTTTTTTTGAGATAAACGACACTCCTGGTATTTCTCCATCCTTGCTTAGCAAAACATTTAAAGCCTATCTTAGAGGCTGCATTATTTCATTCCAAGCCTTTCAAATAAGAATGGATGAAGAAAGAAATATAATAAATCATGCCTATATCTCCAATGACGAAATAATGATTAATACTCCATTCGCTTTCATATTTTCTTTATTATTTATCTCTATCTTTTCTTACTTTATAAAAAATAATTAAAAAGGTGTATAGAAGCATATAGTCCTAAATTTCAATATTAGTAATAATATTAATATTATTAATATTATGAAAGTATTTAATGATGTATTTTCATTTATGTAAAATATTGTAATTTTCATAAATATGTTTCTATAATAAAAAATATTCAACAAAAAATAAGAAAAATAGGGCCGAACAATTGGAATTAGAAAAACAAATAAAACAATTAGACTGACCCGTCCATAATAAAACACAATAAGATAGCTGCACTCAAATTCAAACTAAACCAGATACTCTCGGCAAGAATCAGTAGGGCATTTCAATATACCAAACAAAAATACTTTGAATTCGGTGATAAACCACAAACTTTCGCAAATTAGACTTGTACCATACATAAAATTAGATCAGAAAAAGGCGAATTGCTCTCACTGCCCAAAATGATCTATGAAAGATTTCTACAATTTTATCAAATCCTACACTCGTCACAAACAACAGCCGACTCAGCGGAGATGAAGAGCTTTCTTGATAAGTGCAACCTCCCATCCCTCAGTGAGATGGAACGGGAGGAACTAGGTGCAGAGATAACAATAAAGGACATTTCAGAGACCATTAAATCACTGAAAAATTGAAAACCTCCCGGACCTGATGGGCTCAATAACGAATGTTATTAAAAAAATTTAATGACATAATTTCCCCATGCCTACGAAGCCTCTACACTCAAGCATTCAAGGAACAGACCTTACCACAGACTCTTGCAGAATCAATTATTACGTTAATTCCTAAAAAAATATAAATATCTCGAAGAGCCGTGATCCTATAGTGCAATTGCCCTCTTAAATATTGACCAGAAGATTCTAGCCAAGACTTTGCCCCGTAGACGTAGCCTAGTCATTGGCAAATTAGTACACACAGACCAAACTGGGTTCATACCTAAACAACACTCATTTTATAATTTGAGAAGTCTGTTTAATATAATGTATTCGCAGAGAATACCAAACGAAGACCTAACAACCATTTCACCAGACGCCGAAAAGGCTTTCGATCAAGTGGAATGATCTTATCTTTTCACAGTGTTGGAAACATTCCAATTGGGAGAACACTTCACTTCATGGGGGAATATTTATATACTAATCTGACAGCCAGAATACTAACAAACCAAATGCTTTCACTTAAATTTCATTTATTCAGGGGCAATAGACAAGGATGCGCACCCTCCCCGATGCTATTTGCATTAGCGATTGAACCTCTTGCCGAGAGTATCAGGTCCCATCCAGGCATATATGGATACAACATACTTCGAATAACATTTCCTTATATGCAGCTGACGTACTCCTATATGTTACTCACCCCCAAATTAGTATTCCAAATTTACTAACTACTATAGAAAAATTCAGTTCCTTTTCTGCCTATAGAATCAATTGGAACAAAAGTGAAATTATGTCAATAAAAGAACAAGACGTCACCCAGCTCCAACAGTTTCCCTTTAGTATCATTACTGAAAAATTCAGATACCTTGGAGTTTATGTTACCAGAAAATATTCCCTTTTGTTTAAAACAAATTTCCCACCATTAATTACCAAACTCCATAAGTATATTCAATTTTGGAAAACATTGCCTATTTCTCTTCTCGGTAGACTAAATGCCGTAAAGAAGATCTTTCTCCTGTAACTTCTATATTTATTCCAGTCAATACCTATATACATTCCCAAAATTTGTTTTAATTGATTCCATTGTCACTAATTTAATCTGGGATTATAAAAGCCACCAAATACACAAAAGACATCTGTGCAAATCCAAAGAGAATGGAGGACTAGCCTTACCTAACTTCCTCTTTTACTATTGGGTAACCAATATTAAAACTATAATTTTCATGCTGGATGATTCATACCAACAGGCAAACAGGCTAAAAATGGAAAGGGAAGTTTGCTTGCCTTTCTGTATAGGCTCGATTGTCCTGTCTCCAATATCCCTGAATAAGTCAACGTATGAGCATAACCCGATAATACACAGTACTATCCATATCTGGAAACAATTGAGTCTCAAGCTGAGAAACATGTCTCTCCTTCTTCCCATTGCAAATAATCCCTCTTTTAAACCTTCTACTCTAGATGTGTTTTTTGTTCAATGGAAGAATCATGGAATCAATGCTGTGGGAGACCTTTATCAGAAGGGGACTCTTTCCTCCTTTCAAGAATTGCAGGAGAAATACGAGCTGAACACCAATAACTTTTTCAGATACCTCCAACGTAGGGACTACGTGAGAACATACATACAAGACTGCTCCTCTGTAGGTCCAGACATACTCGATGAATGTTTGAATAGACATGCAGATACAGAGAAGTTACAATGAGTTCCAAAACACCGACACTCCATCATCTGAGATTATTAGACGTTGATGGGAGGATGAGATGGGTCAACACATCTCCAAGGATATATGGGATGAAAGCCAACAACACATAGATCATTGCTCTTTAAATGCCAGACACTGCCTGATACAGTTCAAAGTACTGCACAGGCTATATTACTCAAAGACCAAATTGAGCAAAATTTTCCCCAATGTTTCCCCCCTTTGTGACAAATGTCATTCTCAAGAACCCACCTTAACCCATACTTTTGTACTATGTACAAAAATAGAAAATGTTTGGATGGAAGTCTTTAATGTTACCTCTAAAACACAGAAGAATCCACCAGAACCAGACTAATAATGATAATACTGATAACACTGGGAATATCAGAGGCATGTGTCAAACTAATGGTATTCGAAGACTCTTTCTTGATTACAGTCTAATATCAGCAAAAATACATATACTTAAATTTTGGAAAAAGCCAACATTCCCCTCAGTGAAAATGTGGATTACGGAAATGACAGAGACACTACATCCAGAAAAAAATAGTCTTGACAGACAAACCAGACCAATTTTTAAAAATATGGTCTCCTTTTAGTGAAGTTCTTGAACAATACAATGGTTGAACACAAACTCAAAACTGATTGTAAGGCTGGGTGAGCGGGCGCATGGGTGGGTTCGACAGACATATCTCCTCTTCTTTCTCCTTGGTTTCATCTTTCTCTTTCGTTTCTTCTCTCTTTTTTTCTTATTTCAATTTAATATTCTGTTTGTAAAATGTTAAAATTGAAGCTGTGCCAGTCATAGAACTGTTAAGTCATTCTTTTTTGTACAATTGCTTCCAATAAAATTACATTTCAAAAAAAGACTGTTATTCCTTTATGGATAGTTTCAATGGCTGCAAATGTTTATACACCGTTCCGAAGAAATTATCTGTAAGGATCCCTTGAATAAAGAGGAATGGCTTGGGTTTTTGTTGGTCTATTTGGCAAATTAACTTTATTATGTGTTTGAAATCCACAGAGAACATATATCTCACAATCATCTTTCAAAATAAAGCAACCAATTTGACTGGCATAATTCACTCCCTCCACTGCATTATCACTCCAGTGTGACTATTCATGAAATGTTCTGTAACAACTCATCAGGTATTATTAACAGTAATTCCCAATCCAATAATTAGAAGTTCAAGGATAGCAGGTACATATGAATAATAGTAAGATTAAATGTGAACTTACCAGATTGAAGTTTGATTTTTATTTTATGAGGAGTTACGATGAGCGATTACGTGAAGAACCCTGCCAGTCCGCATGCGCGTCAATCTTCAAAGCAGCGGTGTGAAATCACAGATAACAGTAACTGAAGTAACATAGTAAGATTATAAACCAGACCTTCCAGTTGCTCATCGTAACTCCTCATAAAATAAACATCAAACTTTAAACTGGTAAGTTCTCATTTAATCTTACTATTTTACTTCAGAGTCACGTGAGTGATTCCATGAAGATTTCAAAGCTCTGTGATTTCACGCCGATCCAAATCCAAGCGTCTCACTCAGTTGACTCAGGAAGAGTGAATAATGAGCAATATATTAAAACATGGTACTGATTAACATGTTGATGCTTTAATTCACAAAATAAACAAAGGAAAAACACAATAGTGACTCCTCTCTCCCAGGGAGAAGCTATGAAACAGAACTTAAAACGGAATGGGCGAACACCCTGGGTTCAATAAGTGTTTATTATAAAACCTCTGAAAAGTCAATTCATTTGACCATCCTGCGGCCATGAGGATATGGTCTAGAGGGACGTCCATTGCCCTCGCTGCTGATGTTGATGCCACCCTGGTGGAGTGAGATTTAAAATTGTCAGTATTAACTCCTGCACAACCCAGCACTTGTTTCAGCCATCTTGAAATGGTCTGAATGGACAATTTCATATGTGGCTTTTTGTGGCTAATAAACAATGCTACTTCGGAGCCTCTGCGGCTCTTGGTGATCTTGATATAACACCGCAAGTGCGCCACTACACACAGCCGTAAATCCGTGGGATATGTTGACAGTACAAGCTTGCATCCTGACACCCCTGGTCTGCTTTGTTTAATTAGGTCATAGATGTAAAACATAACGTCATTCCCAGATGACACCATCCAGTCCAGATGCAGTTTGTGCAAAGTCTGAACCCTTTGCGCTGATGCCAGCGCCATGGGCATGAACAACTTTACGGTAATCTTTGGCAATGACAAGGATGTGGCTGGACCCCACTGACGAAACAGCATGATTACCATGCTCACATCCCAGATTTCAGAGTACCTAGGCCTGGGGGGATAGGAATTAAAAACACCCTTCATAAATCTGGATATTAACGGATGTCCTACAGACTGAAGTTCCGACCCTCGGCATAGGTATGATGACAGGGCACTCCTGGCACTATTGACGGCACTATAGCTCAACCCTTCATCAAAATATAACTTGGACAGAAATTCGAGCACATCTGGGATGGAAGCTGTGTGGTATGTAATGTTCCCATGTAAACAAAACTCCTCCCATTTCCTGACATGAGAGATGTACTGCTTTTCATACTATCCTTCCAGGATGATATGATGACATCCACGGTACGATTGGATAGTCCCAGGCACAGGTATGGCCTTCTTAGAATCTGCAAATTAACAGATTAACACGATCATACAACGGGTGTTGATCTCCAGTAACAGGGTGCACCAATAGATCATGATGTTTTGGAACCATCATAATAGGCTGTGTAATAATGTCCGAAATGAGAGGGAACCATGGCTCTGTGGGCCAGTCGGGTACCACCAAAACTCCTGAAGTGAAGTCCTGCTGGATCTTTTTAATGCACCAGTGCCAAAAAAATGTTAGCCAATCTGTCACAAGATTTTGACTTGATTCCACCCATGTGATTAACATACGCCACTGCCGTGGTGTTGTCAATCTGAAGCTGAACATGTAAGTGCAGCTTCGTGGTACAATAAGCCTTGAGCCTGTAAAATGCTCCTAAAAGCTCTAAATAATTAATTCCATGTGATTCGAGAATAAATGCCTCATATTCCATCTGCCTCCACAGCTAGAAATGGTATCAGTAGCACCCCAACCTAGGGCACTAACATCAGTCTGCAAAACAACAGAAGGTGCTTCCATCAGAATTTTGCTAGAACAATTTGAAATGTTTTTTTTATCCACCACTGTACTTCAGCAATGGCTTCAAATGGTAATTGCATGGGCCGGTTGAAATGACCTGCATGTATCCTGAGTGCCTGTACCTTTGCCCTCTGTAAATTTCGGTAATGCAAAGGTCCATACTGCACAGCTGGAAAGGCAGCTACCAATTTTCAAATCAAGCTGGCCACCTGTTTACTTGAAGGTGATTGCTCCCCCAAGAGCTTGATACAGCCTTCAATTAAATCTAATCTCTTGCCCTTGGGCAGAGTCACAAACATGTGAGTTGAATTAACTGTGAATCTCAAATAGTCAATTACTTTAACCGGCACCAATTTTGATTTAGCTGGATGGATGAGAAACCCTAATCTTTCAACCATGAGTTTAACAGCTGAAATCGATGACTCAGATGCTACCCGGGTTTTTCCAATTATTAAGATGTCATCCAAATAAGCCATTACAATATGACCCTGAGCCCAGAGTAACCCCAGTGCTGGTTTTAGCAGCTTTGTAAATAATCTAGGGGCTGAGGTTAACCCATTAGGCAGTGCATTAAATTGCCATAATTGTCCCATCCAGCTAAATTTCAAATATCTCCGATACTCATTATGAACAGGCACTGAGTAATATGCATCCTGAAGATCTATACATGTCATATAACACCCTCTGGAAACCAATTGCTTGGCAGTAGCAAATGTTTCCATTTTGTAAATGATTATACTGCGCGGATTAAGTCCTGTCAGGTCCAAAATAATCTGACTCCCACCATTTGGTCTAGGAAAATATTAGATACGAATTGGTGAGTTTGATAAACTGTCCTCTCAATTACACCTTTAAAATATAATTCTCCAATTTCAGCTTGAACCTCCAAATTCTCTTTTTGTGAGAAAATGAGTGCCCGCTCTGGCATGTGCTGTGCGGGTGGACACAAATTGGGAATAAATTCAATTCGAAACCCTTGTATACTCTGCAGTATAAACAAGTTTGATGTTATTTCATACTATTCTTTCAGAAACCAGTGTAACCTCCCCCCAACTGGTAGGTAATTCTCACTCAATATGTTTCGACAAGAACCAGACCCACCTACCTCCATGGTTACCGGTGGAGTTCTTTGTCCCCTGGTTCTGGAGGGAAAAGGCATGTTTGCCCGTGCTCCTGCTGGAGTGCGCCAGCTGTGCACATTGAATGGCCGGCTTGGTCCTTGCCCGGACCCGGTTTCAGCAAACCGCTTGTAGGGCTACTGCCTCCGGAGGGTTCTGCTGGTCACTGGCGCCTTGATAAGCTCGATGGTTTTTGCCTCGTCCAGCTCCTTCACCCACTTTGCGAGGTCTTCCCCGAACAGCAGATTTGGTGGCTGGATGTTACTAGGCTTACACAGGGCAGCGAACCTCGGGTAAATGGTAGGGTGGATGGCGCTCTTCCCTAGGCAGTTTATCTCAAAGTGCACATTGCACATGAGAGCCAGGGCATCCTGCTGCATGTCAGTCAGGTGCCCACCATCCAGCGACCTACCGAAAGCCGTAATAGAAACATAGAAAATAGGTGCAGGAGGAGGCCATTCAGCCCTTCGAGCCAGCACCGCCATTCAATATGATCATGGCTGATCGTCCGCTATCAATAACCCGTGCTTGCCTTCTCCCCATATCCCTTGACTCTACTAGCCCCTAGAGCTCTATCCAACTCTCTCTTAAATCCATCCTGGAATTTGGCCTCCACTGCTCTCTGTGGCAGGGAATTCCATAAATTCACAACTCTCTGGGTAAAAAAGTTTTTTCTCAGCTCAGTCTAAAATGATCTCCCCTTTATTCTAAGACTGTGGCCCCTGGTTCTGGACTCACCCAACATTGGAAACGTTTTTCCTGCATCTAGCTTGTCCAGTTCTTTTATAATTTTATGTGTTTCTATAAGATATCCCCTCATCCTTCTAAATTCCAGTGAATACAAACCTAGTCTTTTCAATCTTTCCTCATATGACAGTCCCGCCATCCCACCGATCAATCTCGTGAACCTACGCTGCACCGCCTCAATCACAAGAATGTCCTTCCTCAAATTAGGAGACCAAAACTGTACACAATACTCCAGATGTTGTCTTACCAGAACCCTATACAACTGCAGAAGAACCTCTTTACTCCTGTACTGAAATCCTCTTGTTATGAAGGCCAACATTCCATTAGCTTTCTTCACTGCCTGCTGTACCTGCACGCCAACTTTCAGTGACTGGTGTACAAGGACACCCAGGTCTCGCTGTACCTCCCCCTTACCTAACCTAACCCCATTGAGATAATAATCTGCCCCCTTGTTTTTGCCGCCAAAGTGGATAACCTCACATTTATCTATATTATACTGCATCTGCCACGCATCTGCCCAATGCGAGCAGCTTCAGCACCCTTTGCAGCTTTATCTCCTGTGCCCTGATGCCTACGCCCATATGACCCCAGATGGCATGGTTTACGGCCGGCACTTCAAGCAGGATACAATTCGCCGGGGTTTCGTACTTCTTGGCCGTTGTATCCATGGCCAGCTCCTGAAGCTGGTGTGAGACCAACTAATTTATACTCACAGCCAGCTCTCCGGAGTCTATTGTTATGGCAAACCATGCCGCCAGGAATGGGACCTCTGGCTCGTGCCCTTCATCCCTTGGGGCAGCCTCCAATGCTAAGCCCACAGATTCGGTGTCAGAATCGTACTGACCCGTTATGCTCTCCTCCTCCAAGAGGGAGACACTAGGCAGCCCTGTAGGTGCTGCTGGCATGGGCTCTTGGAGAGGCCAGCACTCTTGATGGAGCATCCTCTCCAGTAGGAGCTCCATCCTGGATATCTGTGGCATGGTATCCATTCTCGAGGGAGAACCCTCCCAACCGGACTCGTCCGAATCTATCGGCCTTACGCCCCTCCGGCGCAGCCACGATGCCCTCAGACAACAAATCTGTAGTTACTGGTCTTGCTATTAGCGACTCAGTAGATGAACCAGGCGGCTGCCCGCTACCTGCACTCCTGCGGTCTTTAGTTACTTTCGCAACGGTTTACCTTGCTCTCAACGATTTCTCAATGCTTGGACTTGTCCTCCTGTAACAAGATTTAACAAGCGCAGAAACGACCTCCAACAAGTTTGACACTTACCTGAGGTTTTTTAAACTTACCGCTGGAGAAGCGCTGCACCTCCCAGCCGGTCACTGCGCCATGCGTCAGACGTAATGACGCGCATGCGGACTGGCGGGGTTCTTCACGGAATCACTCATGTGACTCAGAAGAAAAATACCCTCCATGCCACACACAATCATTACTTGGAAATATATAATTGTTATTCCAATAGTACCGTGACGAACTCTGCAAATCCATCCCTAACTACTTATTGTATTTAGCTTTACAACAAAGATTACAGGTGAATTTCTATATCGTTCTTCTACAGCCTCGAACATAGAACATAAATTATTGTACAGCACAGGAACGAGCCCTTCAGCCCACAATGTATGTGCTGAGGATGAAGCTGACACCAATACTTACAGTATATGCCTGCACATAAGCCAAATTCTTCCATTCCCTGCATATTCGCAACGCCTAAACAAAAATTCCACTATCATATCTATTTCAACCACCGCCCCCACCAGTGCGTTCCAGGCACTTACCACCCTCTGTGTAAAAAAATTTGCTCTGTATATCTCTTTTCGACTTTGCCCTTCTCACCTTAAAACTGTGCCCTCAACTATTTGATTTTTTTCCATCCTGGGAAAAAAAGGTTCTGATTGCCTACCCTATCTATGCCTCTCATAATTGTATATAATATCAGATCTCCCTGCAACCTCCAATGTTTCAGAGAAAACAATTCAAGTCTGTCGAACCTATCTGTGTAGCTAATGCCCCCTAAACAAGATCTTTGAAAATATTGCTCACTTATTAAAATAACACAAGTAGCCTTCTTAATCTATCTACAGTGGTTTGCAAAAGTATTCATACCCCTTGAACTTTTCCACATTTTGTCACGTTACAACCACAAACATAAATGCATTTTATTGGGATTTTAGGTGATAGACCAACACAAAGTGGTGCATAATTGTGAAGTGAAAGGAAAATGATACATGGTTTCCAAATTTTATTACAAATAAAAAACTGAAAAGTGTGGCGTGCAAAAATATTCAGCCCCCCTGAGTCAATACTTTGTAGATCCACCTTTCGCTGCAATTACAGCTGCAAGTCTTTTGGGGGTATGTCTCTACCAGCTTTGCACATCTAGAGATTGAAATTTTTGCCCATTTTTCTTTGCAAAATAGCTCAAGCTGTGAACAGCAATTTTCAAGTCTTGCCAGAGATTCTCAATTGGATTTAGGTCTGGACTTTGACTGGGCCATTCTAACACATGAATATGCCTTGATCTAAACCATTCCATTGTAGCTCTCGCTGTATTTTTAGGGTCGTTGTCCTGCTGGAAGGTGAATATCTGCCCCAGTCTCAAGTCTTTTGCAGACTCCAACAGGTTTTCTTCCAAGATTGCCTGTATTTGGCTCCACCCATCTTCCCATCAACTCTGACCAGCTTCCCTGTCCTTGCTGAAGAAAGGCATCCCCACAGCATGAATCTGCCACCACCACGTTTCATAGTGGGGATGGTGTGTTCAGGGTGATGTGCAGTGTTAGTTTTCCGCCACACATAGCATTTTGCATTTAGGCGAAAAACTTCAATTTTGGTCTCATTAGACCAGTGCACCTTCCTCCACATGTTTGCTGTGTCCCTACATGGCTTGTGGCAAACTGCAAACGGGACTTCTTATGGCTTTGTTTCAACAATGACTTTCTTCTTGCCACTCTTCCATAAAGGCCCGATTTGTGGAATGCACGACTAATAGTTGTCCTGTGGACAGTTTCTCCCACCTGAGCTGTGGATCTCTGCAGCTCCTCCAGAGTTACCATGGGCCTCTTGCTGCTTCTCTGATCAATGCTCTCCTTGCCTGGCTGCAGTTTTAGGTGGACAGCCATGTCTTGGTAGGTTTGCAGTTGTGCCATACTCTTTCCATTTTCGGATGATGGATTGAACAGTGCTCCGTGAGATGTTCAAAGCTTGGGATATTTTTTTATAACCTAACCCTGCTTTAAACTTCTCCACAACTTTATCCCAGACCTGTCTGGTGTGTTCCTTGTGCTTCATGATGCTGTTTGTTCACTAATGTTCTCTAACAAATATCTGAGGCCTTCACAGAACAGCTGTATTTATACTGAGATTAGATTACACACAAGTGGACTATTTACTAATTAGGTGACTTCTGAAGGCAATTGGTTGCACTGGATTTTATTTAGGGGTATCAGAGTAAAGGCGGCTGAATACTTTTGCACGCCACACTTTTCAGTTTTTTAATTGTAAAATAAATTGAAAACCATGTAGCATTTTCCTTCCGCTTCACAATTATGCACCACTTTGTGTTGGTCTATCACACAAAATCCCAATAAAATATATTTACGTTTGTGGTTGTAACGTGACAAAATGTGAAAAAGTTCAAGGGGTATGAATACTTTTGCAAGCCACTGTATCTCTCTATCTATATTACTAAAAGTCTGATCTTGACCACTTCCTGTTGTTCTGTATATTGATTTTAGAAACTACACTGCCATTTATGGCTGTAATTTTTGGCCATCTTTCTCAGAGTCCGTCTCCGCTGCGCAGGACAAGAGGATTTTTCCCATTGATGAAAAATAAAAGAGTTATTAGTGTTTAAAAAATATTGAGATTCTCTCTCCGGAAGGCCACGTTCCTTCCGGAGGGACTATAAAACCCGGAAGTGTTGAGTGCCTCAGTCAGTCTCTGTAAGATGGGGGAGCGATAGGGTCACGTCTCTCAGTCTGAGCTGTGAATAACGCTGAACACATGTCTACTAAACTGTGAGTGGTTTTAATGACCTGTCAATGCCCTTAATGTGGTTTGAAAATATAGTTTGTGTTGCATTTGGTTTGGAAATGCTAAGGCTGTGTTGCCTTTGGTTTGGAAATGCTAAGGCTGTGTTGCCTTCTGTTTGGAAATGCTAAAGCTGTGTTGCCTTCTGTTTGGAAATGCTAAAGCTGTGTGGCCTAATTAAACTTTCCTTGCCTAATTAAAGTCCCCTTGCCTAATTAAAGTTGTCTTGCCTAATTAACGTTGCCTTGCCTAATTAACGTTGCCTTGCCTTCTAAATAATTAAACGTCTAATCTTGACCACTTCCTCTTTGTGCTTTATATTGATTTTAGAAAAAAATGCTACCACTTACGGCTGTGATTTTGGCCATCTGACTTAGAGTCCCCCTCCGCTCATTGGGTGCCGAGGATTTTTCCCAGTGATGAAAAATAAAAGAGTTATTAGTGTTTTAAAAAGGTTGAGATTCTCTCTCCCGTCAATCACATCATGAAGACCACGCTCCTTCTGGTGAAAGGGGGGGAGGGAGTCTCCATAAGATGGAGGAGGGAGAGGTCATGATTCGCTGTCTTTAGTGGCCTTGCACCCTGCTTCAAATGATATGAAACTGCACTTGAATTTGGTGGCCTTGCACCCTGCTTGAAATGGAATTTCAAGGAATAACCGTGAGTCAACTGCGAGCTCAGCAGCTGTGAGTGAGCTGCCAGCACAACAGGCTTGAGTAACTGAGCCCCCAGGCAAACAATCCATTCGGCCCACAATGTTCATACTAGCCCTCTGGAAACCAGTCCCTTCAGCCCACAACACCCATTCTAGTGCTCCAGAAAGCCCTCCCCCCACCACTAGCCACCAATATTGGAATTGGTGTAGAGGTGGAATATTGTTTTGGGGTACCAGCCCTCCCATGTGATGCTGGGACCCAATGGTTCCCACTTAGTCTAGTGCACAACTGAAACTCTGATCTTGTTATCTTCTGTTTGCGCATTTTTTTCTATTTGCACAAAAAACGGTACGCGATAGCGCTATGATTTTTTGCCAGCTCACTCACTGTTCTCCTGTGCTATGAGTGCACCAAGTTTCATTCTGATTGGTAGCATAATGTAAATGTTAGCGAGGTATACAAATCATAAAAACCGTGCGTGTGCAGATCGATCTCCTCTCCTGACAGTCAACGCCATGCGGATTAGTCTCTTCTCCTGTCACTCCTCGGGATGGTCTGCCCATTCCTGCACTATCGTGTCGTTATTGGAGCTGATGGACACTTTGGATGGCCGGCGGAGGTCTCGAACTGGTCACGATTTTCGGAGGGACCGGAAGCAGCCTGGCCTGGCGCAGCCCAGCCCGGGCCAGCACAGCGCAGAGTCGGAGATGTCGCCAATATCACCAAACGGAAAGCAGAGACTCTGATTCCGGTGGAGAACGACCAGTGACCAGTGCCCGCTGTAAGTCCCCATCGCACCGTCTGCTCGAGCCCCTTCCCCTCTGGTCCCCTCAGCTGACACCGCCCCTCCCCCCACAACCCCAACCCACTCCCATCCCTTCTGCCCACGCACACCCTTTCCCCCGCAACCACCCCGCCACCACTCTCCTCTCCCGAAAGCCCCCCCAACCCCCCCCCGCCATCACACAAATCCCCCCTGTCCCAAGACCCCTCCCCACCTCCATCTCCCACCCCCACAACCCAACCCTCGCCACCACAACCCCCCCCCACCCACACACCCCTTCCCTGCCCACACTCACACCCATCCCCCCACAACACTCCCTGCCCACACACCCCTCCTATCCCCAAAACCCCCCTCACCCCCACACCCCTCCCCTCTGCCCCCAGATCCCTTCTCCCTGCCCTCACATCCCACACCCCCGCCCACACACCCCTCCCTGCCCACACACACCCCCTCCCCCACACAGCCCTCTTTCCCCTCCCACATCCCTCCTCCCCCCCACACCCCTTCCACCCACATACACACCTCCCCTTCCATCCCACACCCCTCACCACACACCCTCCTTCACCCATATCCCCCTCCTACACCTCCTCACCCACAAACACCCTCCTCCTCACCCACCCCACAACCCTCCTCCTCTCCCACCCCACACACCCCCCTGGCCACACACCCCACTTCTCTCCCCCCCCCTCCCACACATGAAGAGGAGGGGGATGGAGTGCTAGGGGATATGGGGAAATGAACCACACCTGCGCAGTTAGGGGCTATGTGTGAGTGTTGGAATATTGCGTTGGGGGCACGGGTTGCGTTGGGGGAACAGGTGAGTGATGGAATATTGCCCTGGGGAATGGGTTGCATTGGGGGACCAACCCTCCCGTGCGACTGGGACTCAATGGGTCCCACTTACTCTTATCATACACAAACATCAAGTTAATGAAGCCAAAGAAAAAAATCTACTCTGGCATTTGCAAATTATGAAAGGTAATAAAAGCATGCATTACTGACTTTATTGTTAATAATCACATTGCATGGAGGAAAGATTTGTGAATTTTTACATGCAAGTAATTGTCATCAGCAAAATAGGTAACTCATACTACTAGGACCGATGAGTTAAGTTAAGTACTTTAACATAAACATATTGTGTTGTGAGGATTTAATTAAATATGTGAGCTATATATTGCCTCGCCAACAGTCAGTCTGTCTGTCCCTTCCTTCTTTGTTGATTTTTTAGTACGTGTTACATTTTAGTATGTGTTACATGTTACATACAATGTTTTATTGTTATTTAGCTTTGTTTTATTTGTTTGGGGAAACTTTTTTTTAATCTCTTACCTCGACGGAGATGCGATTTTTTTCCGTATCTATATCCATCCGCACTGCGGCCTAACATCGAGGAGTTGGTGGCCTTTGCTGGAGGATGACTTTGGGAGCCCCAAGCCGCAGGAGCTTTGATCGGCCCGACACGGGAGCTTCGACCACCCCGATGCGGGGCTTAGACAGCCATGATGCGGGAGCTATGATCGCCGTCTGCGGGAGCTTCTATCACCCCAACTGCGGATAGTTCGACTGCCCCAACTGTGGGAGAATAAAGAGGAAGAAGATTGTACTTTATTGCCTTCCATCACCATGAGGAATGTGGGGAATCCTCTGTGGTGGATGTTTATGTTAACTTTTATGTAGTTGTGTGTCTTGTTTTTTTTTAGCATGGCTGTATGGTAATTCGAGTTTCACTGTACCTTAATTGTTACGTGTCAATAAAGTGACCATTGAACCCTTTGAAACTTTGATTTTCTCAGGAGTTAGATGTAATTGACAAGGCTGGCATTTACTAGCAACCCCTAAATGCTCTTGTGGAAGTGTTGGGGAGACACCTTCTTGAAAGAACTGCAGCTCTTCTAGTAAAGATGCACCACCTGTTGTAGGATAGAGTGTTTCAGGATTCCATAACATGTATTGTTATACTAAGGATATGTATAATAGGCTCTTTAATTATTTCCATTGTTTCTAATTTTCTTTTTGATTTGTAGATTATTTCGAAGGGGACATGAAAAATTCACACCATATTTTATAACTATTACATTTGCTAGATTGAGGCTCACCACACTGCAGAATAGTTATTGGATTAGAATGTCAATGTAAAGGAAAAAAATAAACAATAATAATTTTTAAATATATAATTTTTAAAAAGAACGGTTAATGCCTGATAGCATCACTGGATACAGGAGGAAACAATGTAGTTTTATGTGGTAAAATTTGTCTTCATAACTAGTTGAAAACTTTGACAAATAATTTTCATAGAAACATAGAAACATAGAAAATAGGTGCAGGAGGAGGCCATTCGGCCCTTTGAGCCAGCACCGCCATTCATTGTGATCATGGCTGATTGTCCCCAATCAATAACCCGTGCCTGCCTTCTCCCCATATCCTTTGATTCCATTAGCCCCAAGAGCTCTATCTAACTCTCTCTTAAATCCATCCAGTGACTGGGTCTCCACTGCCCTCTGTGGCAGGGAATTCCACAAATAGTGATCTCAAGAGATGAATACTGTTAATATTTGTCTGTATAAAGTAACATCGTGAGATGCACAGTACTGTTTCTAGCTGTTTCACAGTCTACAGTTGTTACATAATAATTCTGCACTTAAATCATCTCTGAAAGAAGCACTGAAATTACATTTCTCCCATCAATTTTAATTTAAAGTTGAGTTAAATTTCCGGCGAGCAAGGCAGACTGGAGTGTTCCCAGCGAGTGGGGCCTAGGCCCTGCTAGCCCACCGCAGATGTTGACGGACCCGAACTGAGAGTGCGAGGAGGTACCTGCGAGCAACTGCCGAGTGTGAAGTGGGCCGTCGAGGAGAGAGGTGAACTGTCAAGGAGCAAGATGGGTTGTCAGGGAGCGAGGTGGGCTGCTGAGGAATGAGAAGGGCCATCAAAGAGCAAAGAAGGCCATTGGAAACTCCCAGCATGCACCACAAGCCATCCTACTATTTTGACATTGGTCCGTATGAAGAACATCTTTTTCACAACAGCTTTGTTAGAGCTTTGTAACAATATTTGGAAATCATATGTCCAGTTGCCATTGTACACATTAGCTTTGCAGCTCCATGGGGAAAACACCACAAGATGCTAATGACAATGTTTCCAGTTGATGCAAACACCAAACAAACATTCCCATGGAATACGACCTTGACAAGAAAATATTGGTTAAAATATATAAACTGAGATCAGGACTCATTTGTTTCAGAACAAAACATCACAAAATGATCATCTCAGATAGTTTCATCTATGAATGTATTGCCTATCAAACAAGGCAGAATTTAATTAAAAGCTGCTGTCTTTAAAAATGTCAGCTCAAGGAGAGACATAATCAGGATATCAATCAATAGTACTGTGGAATAATGTATAGACTGAAGTTGATATGGAGGACAAAGTGCATAGAACCTATACCATGGAAAGAACAAAAAATACTGATCTGGCTCCTGCATGGTGTAGGAATTCACACAAAAGCTGCCCGTTTTTCAATACACTCTTTCTGAATGTTCTGCTCTGACTGCATATAGTGATGGGTTAGCTAAGATGCTGAGCAGGGTTTTGGTGAAAACAAGAAGTGTGCCACCAAGAAGTGGCTGAATGGGAGATGTCAGAGAGTAATGGTGGATGGCTGTTTGTCAGGTTGGAAGCCGGTGACCAGTGGGGTGCCTCAGGGATCTGTGTTGGGTCCACTGTTGTTTGTCATGTACATCAATGATCTGGATGATGGGGTGGAAAATTGGATAAGTAAGTATGCAGATGATACTAAGATAGGTGGTGTTGTGGATAATGAAGTAGATTTTCAAAGTCTACAGAGAGATTTGGGCCATTTGGAAAAGTGGGCTGAAAGATGGCAGATGGAGTTTAATGCTGATAAGTGTGAAGTGCTACATCTTGGCAGGACAAATCAAAATAGGACGTACATGGTAAATGGTAGGGAATTGAGGAAAGCTGTGGAACAGAGAGATCTAGGAATAACTGTGCATAGTTCCCCGAAGGTGGAATCACATGTAGATAGGGTTTAAGAAAGCCTTTGATGTGCTGGCCTTTATAAATCAGAGCATTGAATATAGGAGGAGGGAAGTAATGTTAAAATTGTACAAGGCATTGGTAAGACCAATTCTGGAATATGGTGTACAATTTTGGTCGCCTAATTATAGGAAGGATGTCAACAAAATAGACAGAGTACAGAGGAGATTTACCAGAATGTTGACAGGGTTCCAGCAACTATGTTACAGAGATAGGTTGAACAAGTTAGGTCTTTATTCTTTGGAGCACAGAAGGTTAAAGGGGGACTTGATTGAGGTCTTTAAAATGATGAAAGGGATAGACAGAGTTGACGTGGATAAGCTTTTCCCATTGAGGGTAGGGAAGATTCAAACAAGAGGGCATGACATGAGAATTAAGGGACAGAAGTTTAGGGGTAACGTGAGGGGGAACCTCTTTACTCAGAGGGTGGTGGCTGTGTGGAATGAGCTTCCAGCAGAAGTGGTGGAGGCAGGATCGATTTTAATATTTAAAATAAACTGGATAGGTATATGGACGGGAACGGAATGGAGGGGCATGGTCTGAGTGCAGGTAGATGGGACTAGGGGAAAACAAATGGTCGGCATGGACTGGAAGGGCCGAGAGGGCCTGTTTCCGTGCTGTAATTGTTATATGGTTATATGGTTATAGAAGGGAAGAAAACCCGGCAATCAATCATGAGTAGGATCAATACCACGTGTTCTGTGATTTGCAAAACTTTAAATATTAAGAAAATATGAATACATGTGCCTGATAAATAAACAAGGTGAGCAAGCAGCTGCTGCAAGTAGTTAGTATCGCATATTGCTTCTATTGCAAGGGGATACGAATTTAGAAATAGAGGGGGCGGGATTGTCAAGGTCCCCTGCACTTCAGTATTACATGCAAAGCAGCCTGTCAACCATATTTCCAGACACAATGAAGATGTTCCCGGTGTTTCCTGATGCTGTACTCTCTGTACCTGCGATCCTTGGTGAGGTTAGGGATTTGCCTGCCACAGAGATACCCTAATGAACCTGTCCCACTTTGGCAATTTTTCAGGCGACTCTCAGAGTGGAACACAGACCCACACACATCGCTTCCTTCACCAGCCCATTATGCAGGCGGTGGACAGGGCAAGCGGGGGGAGCGCGGTCTGAGTGAAATTCAGTCGGTGCAAAGCCAATGTGATACAGACACACATCGCGATGAACAGAAAGATTGGCGCTACAGTGTAAAGGGAAGGGTCATGTAATTCCTTTAAAAGAGCGGAGGGGGAGAGGGAGGAGGAAGGGGGAGAGGGGGAGAACGGGGGGAAGGGGGGAGAAGGAATGGAGACAACTTGTAATAAGTCAGAGATACACGACTGTGAATCTCGGCGGACATTAACATTACCGGTCGGTTATCCTTGGTTCTGAAGACTACAGCCTACGTTTTTTTTCTAATGAGCCAATGAAATTCACTGGTCAGCACCTTCAGTGAAATTCACTGGTCAGTACGAGAACCTTCAACCTCCTGACAACCCACTAGGACCTCCTGGCGACCCACCTACAGCACGAGAATTCTCGCTATTCTCCATGGCAATTTCATTCTGATTGCCACTAATTTTTCAACATGTTGAAACACTTGCAGCGACCATAATGAAGCAGCGACAAGTTACCAGAATGCGGGAACGACCATGAAGGTGACAACCCAGCAACCACCTGCGAACATGTGGCAACCATGTGGCAACCGCTTAGTCTCCTGCAGTCGCATAAAATGTTGCCTAAGTGGGACAGGTCCATTACAATCGGCAGCTCTGTTGCGGTCAAGAGATCGCTATAGCACTAATCCATTTAAATGGAACACCAGCTTCAGAAACCCAGTAAATGAAAGGGATCATTGAACAGCAACAAATGCCATGCCAGATCTCCCTGCCAAATCTTCAAAGAGAAAAATCCAAGATTGTTAAGTGTTTAGAGATTTCAGATTGATGAATTCTCATCATCATTGGTAAAAAGTTAGGAACACACTTTATATTACATGGATTCTGTTTCTTCCTCCAACAGAGACCCAATCATTCTGCTACATTTCTTCTGCCTGACTGAACCTTTTCTTAACCTCAACAACTTCTATTTTCCTCCCAGTTAAATGTGTAGCCACAGGCATTCGCCTGCCTTTTTGTTGGTTATGTTGAACATTCCTTGTTTCAGGTGTACATTGGCCCTATCCCCTAATTCTTTCTCTGCTACATTGATTACTATATTGGGACTGCCTCCTGCACCCGTGCAGAACTCATGGATGTCATTATCTTCACCACTACCTTCACAAATTCACCTGGACTCCTTCTCTCTGGATCTCTCTCCCCGTTCTTGATCTCTCTGTCTTTGTTTCTATCTAGACTCCACTTCCTCCCACCCTGACTCTTGCAAAGATGCTATTCTCAATTCCTCCATCTCTGCCATACCTATTCCCAAGATGAGGATTTCCATTCCAGGACATCCAAGATGTCCTCTATCGTTAGTGAGCAGGACTTTCCCCTGCAGTCATAGATGGAGCCTTCACCCACCTTTGCACTTATTTCTTGTAGTTTTGCTCTTGCACCCCCTGCCACAGAAGGAACAAGAGTCTCGACCCGAAACGTCGCCTATCTCCTTCGCTCCTTAGATGCTGCTGCACCCGCTGAGTTTCTCCAGCTTTTTGTGTAACCCAAGGATAGAGTACTCATGGTCCTCACCTTTGACACCACCAGCCTCCGCATCCGACACATCATCACATGCAACATGATCCTACCACCAGTCACCTCTTTCCATCAACATCCCTTTCCGTCTTCCGCAGAGATCTCAGCCTCCGCAATCCCTTGGTCCACTCATTCCTTCCCGCTCAAACCACCTCTTCCCCAGGTACGTTCGCCTGCAACCAGATGAGTTGTAACACCTATCCTTTATTCGTTCACCTTTGCCTCCATCCAGGGACTCCAGCAGTCCTTCCAGGTAACATAGACCCTCACATGCACTTCCTCTAACATCATCTACTGCATTCAGTGTTCCCGATGTGGCCTCCTGTACGTTGGAAAAAACAATTTGGCGACCATTTCACTGAACATGTGCGGTCTGTCAAGGCCTACTGGATCTCTCAGTTACTAAGCATTTTAGCTCCCCTTCCCATTTCTACACTGACTTTTCTATCCTGGGCCTCCTTTGCCAGAGTGAGGCCACATGCATGCTAGAGGAACAAGACCTCATATTCCGCTTGTGTAGCTTATAACCCCATGGTCTGTACATAAAATTCTCCAATTTTAGGTACCGTTTCACTAACCACCCCCAAACACTTTCTCCCCACCCCCCCCCCCCAATCTCTTTGCCCACCCTTCCTTCCCTCCCCTCCCCTATGCCTCACCTAGACTCCCACCTATTTCTCCTGTGTAACCTATCCCCATCACTACTTACTTCCTTTCACAATGCGCAACTCTTCAAACCTGTCTCACATTTTCTTTTCTTATTGCCTCCCTTTGTTTCAACCATCTGACTATCAAATAACCATTTGCCTATGTCAACCTATTACCTTTGTCCTGACTCATGCCTTTACCAGCTTTCTTCTCTGCTCCTACAATCAGTGTGAAGAAGGGGCGTGACCCGAATCATCACCTATTCATGTTCTCCAGTGATGTTGCCTGACCAGCAGAGTTACTCCAGCATGTTTTGTGTCATTTTGTATATTAACCAGCATTGCAGTTCTTTATTTCAAAATAGTTTTTACAAATTTAATTATGTATCTGTGCTGCTGTAAGATTTAAACAGGAGAATTGTTGGTCAGGATAGCAAGAGAACACAATAACCTTCAGTTAGTGCCATGGGATACCTTTATGTCAGATGCACAGTGCCTCAGTTGAACTTTGGTGCAGACGGTCTTTCACAACAAAAAATCACCCTGATCTGCATTCTATAAGTAAGTTTTTCTCCTGTTCAAGGATAATGCAATTCACTAGTGATGAAGGGCAAAATGGTAATGATCCCGTATGGTTTTTGCTCCGTGTAACTCATTTAAAAACATTATTCAGTAATTTCCAACCAAGTTTAATCTGGATCAACATTAAACAGGGTCAAAATATCTTAATGCAGACTGATAGACCAAGGGGAGATGAAGCATTAAATTTGCCCTGATATAATGAGACATGAATGATTCACAATCTCACATATGCAGATGTTAATACAGGTGAAGGAGAATGGAAGTTTAATAATAAAAGAAAGAGAGTACTCACTGTCTGCTCAATTAAAATTTTGCATGGTAAGAAGTTCACAAATCCAAGACATTTAAGTCACTTGAGTAACTGCCTTTCGGCTTGGTTTCTACTCAGCAAGTAAGTTTGTATTATGTTTTTCTCATGTTTATAATATTTTAATCATAATAAGTACAGAGGTCCAGTGTCAGAGTTATCAGCATGGTTCAAACACATTGCTGCAAAAGTATTGAGTTGGCTTGATTGTAAAACTGGAACAAATCTCTATTTTATTATGACCTACCATGAAACGTCTATTAACTAATAGTTTTAAATGTTGTAATGAGAACATCTTTTCATTAAAAAAGATCATTTACAATTAAACTCCCATTCTCACGCAACGAAAGCCAATTAAATCTTTTACAATAG
Source organism: Okamejei kenojei (assembly GCA_035221665.1). Classification (NCBI taxonomy): domain Eukaryota; kingdom Metazoa; phylum Chordata; class Chondrichthyes; order Rajiformes; family Rajidae; genus Okamejei; species Okamejei kenojei. The sequence goes on along the minus strand of CM069136.1, from coordinate 79,453,460 downwards.
ACAATATACAATAGGTGCAGGATTGGGCCATTCGGCCCTTTGAGCCAGCACCGCCATTCACTGTGATCATGGCTGATCATCCATAATCAGTACCCCGTTCCTGCCTTCTCCCCATATCCCTTGACTGAGCTTTCTTTATCTAACTCTCTTAAAAGCATCCAGAGAATTGGCCTCCACTGCCTTCTGAGGCAGAGAATTCCAAAGATTTACAACTCTCTTGGTGAAAAAGTCGTTCCTCATTTCCTTTCTAAATGGGGTAACCCTTATTCTTAAAAAGTGGCCCCTGCATCTGGACTCCCCCAACATCAGGAACGTTTTCTGCCTCTAGCGTGTCCAATCCCTTAATCTATATTACTAAAAGTCTGATCTTGACCACTTCCTGTTGTTCTGTATATTGATTTTAGAAAAAACGCTGCCACTTACGGCTGTGATTTTTAACCATTTTACTCAGAGCCCCCCTCCGCTGCGCAGGACTAGAGGATTTTTCCCATCGATGAAAAATAAAAGAGTTATTAGTGTTTAAAAAATGTTGAGATTCTCTCTCCTGAAGGCCACGCCCCTTCCGGAGGGACTATAAAACCCGGAAGTGTTGAGTGCCTCAGTCAGTCTCTGCGAGATGGGTCATGTCTCAGTCTGAGCTGTGTATAACACTGAACACATGTTTACTAAATTGTGAGTGTGGTTTTACTGACCTTGAGTACCCTTAATGTGGTCTGAAAATGAAAATGTGGTTGGTTTGAAATGAAGCACAGCAAATGGTTGGTGGTAGTTGGTTTGAAATAAAGCACAGCAAATGGTTGGTGGTGGTGGTTGGTTTGAAATAAAGCACAGCAAATGGTTGGTGGTGGTTGGTTTGAAATAAATAAAGCACAGCAAATGGTTGGTGGTGGTTGGTTTGAAATAAATAAAGCACAGCAAATGGTTGGTGGTGGTTGGTTTCAAATAAATATAGCACCGCAAATGGTTGGTGGTGGTTGGTTTGAAATAAATAAAGTACAGCAAATGGTTGGTGGTGGTTGGTTTGAAATAAATAAAGTACAGCAAATGGTTGGTGGTGGTTGGTTTCAAATAAATAAATCATAGCAAATGGTTGGTGTGGTTGGTTTGAAATAAATAAAGCAGAACATTTGTTGGTGGTGGTTGGTTTGAAATAAATAAAGCACAGTAAATGGTTGCTGGTGGTTGGTTTGAAATGACAAATGATTAAAAGTCTAAACTTGACAACTTCCTGTTTGCACTGTATATTGCTTTTAGATAAAACGCTACCACTTACGACTGTGATTTTTGGCCAACTTACACTGTCCCCCTCCACTCATCAGGTGCAGAGGATTCTTCCCATCAATGAAAAATAAAAGTGTTATAAGTGTTTAAAATCTTTTGAGAATCTCTCTCCTGTCAATCACGCCATGAATGCCACGCCCCTTCTGGTGGGGGGAGGGGGGGATTATAAAACCTGCAAGATGGGGGAGGGAGAGGTCGGGGCTCTGTCTGAGCTGTGAATCAATTGAACAGACTGAATGTGTACTGAACTGTGAGTGTGGTGTTTATGTGGTGTTTTGTGTGGTTGTATGCTGTTTTATGGTGGTATCACCCTGCTTGAAATGGTATGAAACTGCATTTGAATGCGGTGGCCTTGCACCCTGCATGAAATGGTATGAAACAGCATTTGAATTTGGTGGCCTTGCACCCTGCTTGAAGTGCTATGAAACTGAACTTGAATTTGGTAGCCTTGCACCCTGCTTGAAGTGGTATGAAACTGCACTTAAATTTGGTGGCCTTGCACCCTGCTTGAAGTGGTAGGAAACTGCACTTGAATTTGGTGGACTTGCACCCTGCTTGAAGTGGTATGAAACTGCACTTGAAATTGGTGGCTTTGCACCCAGCTTAGAGTGATAAGAAACTGCACTTGAATTTGGTGTCCTTGCACCCTGCTTGAAATTGTAAGAAACTGCATTTGAATTTGGTGGCTTTGTTTGAAATGGAATTTCAGGGAATAGCCATGAGTCAACTGCCAGCCCACCAGCCGTGAATGAGCTGCCTGCACATCAGGCTTGAGTGACTGAGCTGCCACTCCAAGAATCCATTTGGCCCACAATGTCCACACTAGTCCTCTGGAAACCAGTCCCTTCAGCCCACAACACTCATACAAGTGCTCCAGAAAGCCCCCACTGGCCACCAATATTGGAATTGGTGGAGAGGTCGAATATTGCGTTGGGGGACCAGCCCTCCCGTGTGAACATGGGACCCAATGGGTCCCACTTAGTCTAGTAATCTTATATATTTCAATAGATCCCCTCTCATCCTTCTAAATTCCAGTGTATACAAGCCCAGTTGCTCCATTCTTTCAACGTATGACCATCCCGCCATCCCAGGAATTAACCTTGTGAACCTACACTGCACTCCTTCAATTCCAGGAATGTCCTTCCTCAATTTTGGAGAACAAAACTGCACACAATATTCCAGATGTGGTCTCACCAATGGCCTTGTACAACTGCTGAAGGACCTCCTTGCTCAACAAGATTCAACTTGTATTGTTATGAAGGCCAACAAGCCATTTGCTTTATTTGATACAGACATAATGGGCCCCAAAGATACTAATAATAACAATGATATCCCATACCCAATGGATATCCAGCATTTGCCTTTCCTTCTAATAGATTTCATTGAAGGTCATAGAGAGAGATTGTCTTTCAATTGTTGGAGAGTGATTATCATGGTGATAAATACTTCCAATATCAGCAAATTTCTGGTACTTATCCCATAATTTTGTTACTTCTGTAATCCTCTCCATTCTTGGACGATGACATATTTCTAATTTTAAGCATAAAGAAATCAATCTCTGTACGGGATATTTAATAATTATTGTGAAACATAGCATCCAGTTTGAAGATCAGTCATGTGATTAAATGTATTTATCCAGTAGTTATGTAAGTTAGGACATTTTAATTGCTTACTTAATAAATTAGTTCAGCCATGTGCACACACTAGCATTTGAAAATATTAATTTCTTGTGTTCTTCATGTTTACAGTTGGGTCCAATTTGGAAAGGGTTACTTCGATATGTAGAGATCAGAATTTCTCTGAATATTCAACATTGTTTAATGTCTCCAATCAATGGATTTCTCATTATCCAGAACACTGAATGTATTATTACAGTCTTCTATTGCAGTGTCCAACAATTTAGTGTGAGTGGAGAATGTCCTTGTCATTTAGAATATTGAGATTGACAGCAGACTTATCTGATATCCCCATCCAAGCTCAGAATAGTGAAGTCACTTTCTGGAGCTGAGAGGAAATGGATTTTGAGGTTGAATTGTAAAGAAGATGTGAACATTAGTGAGATTTGAGAGATTTGTGAGAGTTGAAGGTGCTCTCAAATTATTATTTAGTCAGCATGCTGTCTTCTGTGAACTGGTGTTAATAGAGTGTATATTGAAAACCACTGAACAGATGTCAGTGTTTCCAGTTGCTGATTTGTGATTTCCCCGAGCGGGTCACAGAACAGTGATCCATACAACTGTCTCCCTAATGAGAATGAAAGAATGGAAGAGGAGAAACAAGCTAACTATAAATGTATACATCAAAACACCTTAGTCAGATGTGAAACCGGACATTAGTGCCAGAGGGCAAAATACAGCTATATAATTATATTATCTATCTTTCCCATTAAAAACAGCGGGTCAGTCCATGTGGCCAATGGATAGCTTATCGATCATAGAAACATAGAAGCATAGAAAATAGGTGCAGGAGGAGGCCATTCGGCCCTATGAGCCAGCACCGCCATTCAATATGATCATGGCTGATCGTCCGCTATCAATAACCCGTGCCTGCCTTCTCCCCATATCCCTTGACTCCAGTAGCCCTTAGAGCTCTGGATTTGGTATTAGCTGTGTGGGTGGACACAAATTGGGAATACATTCAATTCGAAACCCTTGTATACTCTGCAGTATAAACAAGTTTGATGTTATTTCATACTATTCTTTCAGAAACCAGTGTAACCTCCCCCCAACTGGTAGGTAATTCTCACTCAATATGTTTCGACAAGAACCAGACCCACCTACCTCCATGGTTACCGGTGGAGTTCTTTGTCCCCTGGTTCTGGAGGGAAAAGGCATGTTTGCCCGTGCTCCTGCTGGAGTGCGCCAGCTGCGCACATTGAATGGCCGGCTTGGTCCTTGCCCGGACCCGGTTTCAGCAAACCGCTTGTAGGGCTACTGCCTCCGGAGGGTTCTGCTGGTCACTGGCGTCATGATAAGCCCGATGGTTTTTGCCTCGTCCATCTCCTTCACCCACTTTGCGAGGTCTTCCCCGAACAGCAGATTTGGTGGCTGGATGTTACTAGGCTTACACAGGGCAGCGAACCTCGGGTAAATGGTAGGGCGGATGGCGCTCTTCCCTAGGCAGTTTATCTCAAAGTGCACATTGCACATGAGAGCCAGGGCATCCTGCTGCACGTCAGTCAGGTCCCACCTAGAGCTCTATCCAACTCTCTCTTAAATCCATCCTGGGATTTGGCCTCCACTGTCCTCTGTGGCAGGAAATTCCATAAATTCACAACTCTCTGGGTAAAAATGTTTTTTCTCAGCTCAGTCTTAAATGACCTCCCCTTTATTTTAAGACTGTGGCCCCTGGTTCTGGACTCACACAAAATTGGAAACATTTTTCCTGCATCTAGCTTGTCCAGTCCTTTTATAATTTTATATGTTTCTTTAAGATCCCCCCTCATCCTTCTAAACTCCAGTGAATACAAACCTAGTCTTTTCAATCTATCCTCATATGAGTCGCCATCCCAGGGATCATATCCCGTGAATCTACGCTGCACCGCCTCAATCACAAGGATGTCCTTCCTCAAATTAGGAGACCAAAACTGTACGCAATACTCCAGATGTTGTCTTACCAGAGCCCTATACAACTGCAGAAGAACCTCTTTACTCCTGTACTGAAATCCTCTTGTTATGAAGGCCAACATTCCATTAGCTTTCATCACTGCCTGCCAACTTTCGGTGACTGGTGTACAAGGACACACAGGTCTCGCTGCACCTCCCACTTACCTAACCTAACCCCATTGTGATAATAATCTGCCCCCTTGTTTTTGCCGCCAAAGTGGATAACCTCACATCTTCTCAACTCCTCTGTTATATCATTTTTATTATTATCAGTTTACCTAAGTTAACCTTCTATCTTACGCCACTGGCTTCTGATTCCTAACACAAGAAGAAATGTTTGCATCTTTGGAGTGTGGGAGGAAAACCGGAGCACCTGGTGAAAACCCACACGGTCACAGGAAGAAGGTACAAACTCCGTTTAGGCAACACCCATAGTCAGGATCAAACTCAGGTCTCTGGCACTGTATGGTAGCAGCTCTACCGCTATGCCACTGTGCTGCCAGATAAAAGGAAGTTGGAAGCATGAATGATGAATGGATGTTGTTGGATATAGAGTGATTGGACTGATCGTTGGTGTTAGTGGAATCAGGATGGTGATAAACTCTTAGTGTTGTGGGCTTTAGAGGAAAATAATGGAATTTTTTGCTGTGGATATTAGTGCACAAAATAAAACATAACTTTGGGAAGAATAGGGTGCAAGCCTAACACTTGAGGAGATTAGTGGAAAGGACTACAAACTGGCGTTGAAGGTTATAGAAGCAGAGACTGGCTCATAGTGCTGAAGAAGAATAGAGTGTGAGTATAACATTAAGTTTTCCTGGGGTTCAGGAAAGGCACCATACACCTTTTGGTATTAGCAAGATTGGGGAGACATTAACGCTTGGTCTTGGGGTATTCAGAGTATTTAGTTGGTTACAGCATGGACGGCAAAGGGAAAGGGAAGGCAAAACTTTCCAAGAGCCGTGGGACGCCGACAAGCCAGCGGCCACTTTCTCCGGAGCTGCGAGCACCACCGGCAGCATCCGGACGGCCGGGGGTAAAGGTGCGGAAGTCGGGCGCTTCCATTACACCAGCGCCCGACTTATCTCCCGAATGGATATCCACACTAGAGCTGGAAATTTCAGACCCAGACTTCATGCCCCCATCCCCCAGGAAGCGGGGGAGCAACCAGGTATGTGGCAAAGTGCCTCGCTCGCCGACAGCAGCATCACTCCGTGTTGGCCGGGCCGGGTAACGGCTGCGCTACAGGGGAGCCCCGCAGCCGCGGCACGCCACGTACAGCTGCCGGGGATATCTGCCTTAGGGCAGTCCGGCAGAGCTACTGCTGCATTGAGCAGCCCTGCAGGAGCAGGAGCTGCCGACAGAACGCCACGTCAGGCTGCGGTCAAGGGCGCCGGTGGCAGCAGTAGGCGGTCGGTTAGCTTAGCTCTGGCAGTTGCCGACCATGCGCCTCCACGAAGAAATTGGGCGATAGTAGAGGTAAGCCTGCATGGACTTCGGGGAGCCAGGTACCGGGGGCCGGCGCCGACTCATCTCCACTGCCTTCCTACCAGGCAGGTGGACCGCCACAGTCCGCTCGAACGCCGACTAGCGGAAAGTCTGTGCGGGAGTCGTATGGGCCTGCAGGAGCAGTTGCCCAAGACAACCTACCATCGGACCCTAGTCTGCATCTTATGGCGGTGTGGTCCACTGGTGGAAGCCCCAGACAATATGCAGAGCCTGGGGAAGTCGGCTTGTCCGCCGCGAGTAGCGGGGACGGTTGCATTGCTTGGATGGAGCTCTTGGTGGAGCAACTACTCCAGCGGGACATGGACCGGGATGAACGGGAGTCTCGGGCCTCCACTAGCCTTGCCAGGAGACCACTCAGCATCTCGTCTTCTCCAGCCAGGAGTGCCAGCAGTTGTCAGGCCACTGCCTTCGATGAAGACCCAGGGATGCCAGAGGCCGCAGAGCCAGAGCACGATGTGGACCTGATGGATGTAGTGGGGAATTTGCCACGGCTACCCACACAGGGGAGCCACTGTACCCCAACCTGACGGGCACCATTACTTACCTGACCACTCACCAGCTCCAGGGTCAGGTAGTCAATGCGACTATGGACAAGTTTAAGCTGCCTGAGAACTGCATCAATCTCAGTGTTCCCACGGTTAATGCCCAGATCTGGGGAAACTAGAGCACCGCCACCAAGATGCAGGATGTATGTCTCCAGCAAATCCTGGCGCTCCTGTCGACAGGCATTACGGCATATGCCAAGACCCTCGATGGTGATAATGTGACCAGCGAGCAGCAGGATGCCCTGGCACTTCTCTGCAATGCCCAGTTTGAAATCAACTGTCTGCACAAGAGCTCCATCCGGCCCACCCTCAACCCGAAATTTGCAGGGTTGTGCCGTCCCTCTACCACTCCACCACCTCATCAGCTGTTTGTGGAAGATCTCTCCAAGCAAGTCAAAGAACTCGATGAGGAGGCCAAATCCGTGGGCCTTATGAAACCTCCACCGGCTAAAGTACACCCATATCAGCGACAGCATGAACCTCAGTACATTTTTACGCTCTCTCAGAATGAGATAAAGGAGCGACATGCTGAAATCTTACGGCTTGCAGCCAAAGGGGTGATTGGGAAAACGACACACAAACCCCTTGAGTTTGTGTCTAACATCTTTACAAAAACCAAAAAAGATGGGGGGTGTCGGATTATCATCGACCTAACCCAGTTGAACACTTTTGTACAATATACAAATTTAAAAATGGAAACCTTTGAAACAGCTAAGCAGCTGCTTTACCCGGGGTACTTTATGGCTTGCATTGATTTAAAAGATGCATACTATACAGTTCCCATCACAGAATCTCACAGGAAGTTCCTGAAATTTGTCTGGAGGGGATAGTTGTAGCAATACAAAGCCTTACCCAATGGGTTAACCACAGCCCCCAGACTATTTACCAAATTCGTAAAACCCATATTGGCACTCCTCCGACAACAAAATTATATCATCATGGTATATTTAGATGATATCCTTATCGTGGGACAGACCCTCCAATTGGCTACGCTGGCAGTTCCAGCGACCAAATCATTATTCGTGACGTTAGGGTTTGTAACCCATCCAGACAAATCCAAACTGCACCCCTCTCAAGTTATGGTTTACCTGGGTTTCACCAATTGACACAAACTTAATGATGATCACTTTCCTGACCAACAAAGCTTTAGACATAAAAGAACCGTGCTACAGCCTTGCTTGCGCCAGGGTACCGACTATCTGACAAACGGCAAAGGTAATTGGGACATTGGTAGCTCCATTCTCAGCTGTGCAATTCGGACCGTTACATTACCAAAATTTACAAAGAGCAAAGATCACACCATTAAAAGCAAATGCTGGGCACTTTGACAGACCAATATGGTTGCCAAATACGGCTAGAGCTGAGCTACAATGGTGGATTGACAATATTAGTGAGTGTCAAGACCCATCATTGTTAGCAACCCATCCGTCAGGCTACAGACTGACGCAAGCACACAAGGTTGGGGTGCAACTGACACCATGTCCAGTTGTGGTGGCAGATGGGACCCTCCTCCAGACACAAGGGATAAATTATCTGGAGATGTTAGGGGCTTTCCATGGACTGCGGGCTTACTGTACTAACTCAGGGCACTTACATGTCCGCCTCCAAATAGATAACACAACGGTGGTGGCTTATATCAATCATATGGGTGGTATCAGGTCATTATTTTGTGACGAATTGGCATACACAATCTGGCACTGGTGCATTGAGAGAAATATTTGGATCACAGCGACCTATTTCCCAGGGCAGCTCAATATAGTGGCAGACACAAGGTCACGAGTGTTCAATGCTAACATCGAGTGGATGTTGAATCCCCAAAATTTTTGCTGAAATTATAGCCCACTTTGGCACACCAGATATTGACCTCTTTGCATTCAGGTTGAACAATCAGATACCAACGCATATGTCTTGGGAACCAGATCCTGGGGCAGTAGCTATGGATGCTTTTTCTCTCCATTGGGGGAAATGGTTTTGCTACGCATTTCCCCCATTCTGCCTCATCAGTCGGGTATTGCAGAAAATTTAACTGGATTCTGCAACAGGCATTTTGATCATACCCAACTGGCCTACACAGCCATGGTACCTGATGGTCCTCCAAATCTTGAAACGTCCGTGGATTCAGTTTGGTAAAGACCCCAAATTGATTACTAACCCCATTACAGGGGACAGTCACCCGTGCCATGGTCACCTAAACATGTTGGCCTGCAGGTTCTAAAGAGGCCGGCATATCACCACGAGCCATGGACTTCATCTCAGCGTCATGCCGAGCATCAACCAGGAAGCAGTACCTCACCCAGGTCAGGAAGTGGAAGGCATTCTGCTCCCGTACCAACACGACCTCCAACTCGGCTACGATCCCTGATGTCCTGAAATTCCTAGTGGGCCTTCATTTCGATGCTGGCCTTAGCTACAGTGCCATCAACAGCGCCAGGAGTGCACTGTCCTCATACCTAGACATAGGTGTAGGCTCCAACCACCTGGTGTCTAAATTCATGAGGGGAGTGTTTAACACCAACCCTCCACGGCCCAGATACCACATCACCTGGGACATAGGGATCGTTCTGACCCAACTGAGGAGCTGGTCTCCTATGACAGAGTTACCACTCAAAAAGCTCACCCTCAAAGTGGTGATGCTGATGGCACTGACTACAGCTCAACGGGTCCAGGCATTTCATAAGCTGCGGCTGGATAGCATAGTCTCCACCCCTGCAAAGGTGACTTTCTTTGTAAAGGACCTATTGAAGTAGCACAGACCTGGAGCTCATGGGCTGCAGTTGGAATTTCGGGCATACCCCACTGATGCCACCCTCAGCATAGCCACCCATCTCCGCCACTACATCCGAACTACATGGACCATCCGGAAGATGGAGGAGGGGCTCCTCATCAGCCACACACCTCCACATCACCGGGTGACTGTGCAGACTATCGCAAGGTGGATCAGGGCGGTGTTGGATACAGCAGGAGTAGATACTAACATTTTTAAATCTCACTCTACCAGGACTGCATCCACATCAGCGGCGAGGGCCATGGAGGTGCCTATGGACCACATCCTCGCCACCACGGGCTGGGCTAGTGAAGCAACCTTCCAGCGGTTCTACAACAAACCGCTGGTCGCCCCCACAACGTTCGCAGAAGCTGTGCTGGGACCCGCTCCGTGAATGTTTGTCCCCGAGTTAGGGGTTTTGTTTTGTTCTTATTTGTGTAATAAATATGCATTATTTTTCAGCCTGTTCAGTCTGGAATGCATTAACAGCATCAGTATTGCGGCAGTGTGATAGCATGGACGATGTCCAGGGCGTGAAATCACAGAACTTTGAAATCTTCAAGCTCTTTATTTTATGATGAGTTGCGGTGAGGGATTTCGTGCCCTCCACTCCCACCCTCTATCATAAGGTCAACTGGTATGTTCTACGTTCTTAATCTTACTATTTCCAGTCATGGTGCATTCTGTGATTCCACACCGCTGCTTTGAAGAATGTCGTGCATGCGTGCTGGCGGGGTCTTCACGAAATCCCTCACCGCAACTCCTCATAAAATAAAGATCAACCTTCGAACTTGGTAAGTTCTCGTTTAATCTTACTATTTTTGTCAGTATGGTCTTTTTTTTTGGGAACCTATTTTTTTAAAGTTGGGTATAATTGATAAAAAATCATATGCAATTGAACTTCTAGCCAGTTAATCTGTATTCCAAAGAAAGTAAATTTATTTCATTTTCAAGAATCTATTATCTAACTATTCAGATTATACAGCATCTGGTGATGTTTGTAATGTTCCCTTTTAACTTGGGTTCACCGGGTGGCGCCGTACATGGCAGCCTAGCTAACAGCCTGTGTCGGCCCTTTCTTATTTTGTTGTTTTTAGTCTGTTTTTACTTGTGTGTTTTGGTGTACTTTTCGTTTTTGTATTAAGTGGGGGTGAGGAGGATTTGGGGGACATTTTTTTCTATCTCTTCCGTCGTGGAGCTGGCGGTCCCTTTGTTAGGGATCAACTTCAGGTGCTCCAACCGTAGGAGCTTCGACTGCCCCAATCGCAGGACGATCGATCACACCAATGCGGGGGCTTTGATCGCAGACTATGGGAGCTTTGATCGCCCCCACTGCGGATGTTTCGATTGCCCCATCCGTGGGAGAAATGGTGGAAAGAAGGTATGTTATTTGCCTTCTGCCACAGTGGGGAATGTGAGGTCGCAGAAAAAACAAGATGGACGCTGGTGAGGCCTGCACTGGTGAGGACTCGGAGGGAGTGCCGTGAGTGCAATGATCTCAGTGTTTGCTAGGACATCGCTCCATGATTACATCCTGGAGTCTAGTGCGAGTGTGGACGGCTTTATGACGGTTGGGGCGGACAGGGACTGCAGATAGAGTGACAGCGGTCGGTACATTTATGGTCACATCGTGGTGAAGGAGCGTGTGTGTGGTTCGGACATAGAACTGATGGCTGTGGGTCTCCGCTTAAGCTGTGTGCCCTGCGGATTCTCACACGTCACTGTGGTGGATGTTTAAGTCTATGTTTAATTTTATGTCGTTATGTATCTTGTTTGCTTTTTTTGTATGACTGTATGGCAAATCAAATTTCACTGTACCTCGGTACACATGATAACAAAGGACTATTGAACCATTGAACTTACTGGAGCCCTGGACCCCACTTTCCCCTCAAACTTAATTGGGTCCTAGCTTCTGAACTCACTTTCGCATTATAGGGCCCTCGATCCCACACTCACATTCACTCACCAGGGCTCTGGTTCCTGAACTCCCTTTTGATTCACTGAGCCCAGATTCCCTTGGTTTCTGCACTTATTTTAACCATACTAGGTTAAGACAACAGTTATCATTTTATTATGTAGCATTTTACAAAAGTGAATTAAAAGTTTGTTGAAATATTAATAATTGTCATTTTAATAACCTCCAAAATATGCTAATCTACCACCAAAGTCCCAATCATTTCAGATTAAGTTTTATTACAATAAAAGAAAAAGGCATATGTAAAGAAATCTTTAAAAGGTGATGATTAATAAAATCAAATATTTCTGCTAACACCAGGAACATGTGCCTTAAATGTTTAATTGTGTGCCTTGTCAACCAGACATAAATTGAAATGTTTTATTCTGAATCATCTAGACAAAATGTGAAAGAATGAACCATTGAGCATTTTTCTCTTTCAAAGGCCATAAACTTGTCTAATTAGTTTTTAATGGTTTTGTTGCGTTGCTCTCACTAAACCTCTTTGCTTAAATTAATTGTCATTCAGAAAAAAAAAAACTTTGCAAAGAGGATGTCTTATAGATTCACAGATATTCATGGAACTACCTCTAACAGCTTGTCCATATACCCACCCCCTCTGTCTGAAAATGTTACTCCTTAGGTCCTTATTAAACCTTTCCCCTTTAAACATGCACGCTCCGATTTTAAATTCCCCAACCTTGAGGACAAGATGTGGTTGTTCACCTTATCTATGCCCCTCATTATTTTGTATCAGCCCTCCTGGCCTCTCCTCCCGCCCCCAGTCACATAAATATTTGTTAAAAACGTTCCAATTCATCAACATCCTTCCTGTAGCTGGGCAACCAGAACTGAAAACAATATTATATACGTGGCCTTACCAACATCTTGTACGAAAGTAGCAACAGCATAATGAAGATGACATTGACCATGATTGAGCACATGATTGAGTATTGAGCACATGAGTTGGGATGTCATGTTACAGTTACAACATGTCATGCCAAATCCTGCGCTTAATACTCGGACTGATGAAGGCAATCATTCCCAACATCACCTTCATTACCATGTTTTGCTACTTTCGAGGAATTATGTAACTGCACTCCCATGTCTTATACATATATATACAGCATTCCCTAGATGTCTACCCCCACTATTTACTGTAGAAGTCTTGCCCTGCTTTGTCTTACCAAAATGCAACTAAACTCCATCTGTTATTCCTCTGCCCACTGTCTGAGTTGATCCGATTATGGATTCAGTATCTCCAAACAAAAAACAAAGATGTTCCATCAGTTTTCTGTTAAGTGCAGAGTATATTTTAATTTATCTTTTATGTTTTATCAAATTCATACTGGTTGCAATTGTGATCATTTTTCCAATCTGCAGGTGGGAGTAAACCTTTTAATGGACAGATGGACTTCCAATCTATCGAAGTAAGCAATTTGATTTGTTTGATTGAATTATATTTGCTGTTTAAAAATATGAAAGATATGTTCCTGTTGCCAAGTGTAATTAATGGTTGAAAAATATTTATTTTGTACCTTGAAAGGCCAAATGGCCTCCTCCTGCACCTATTTTCTATGTTTACCTTTTGAGAGACCAAACCTATTTTTCAATCCCTTACACTGTATTCTGTACACACTTGTATCTTGCATTTAATTAAAATGTATTTATCACTATGAGAGAAATCATGCTGTCATCTTTCAAATAAGCAGATAGCTTTGTCACGGCTGTTTTATTTTTATGGGAACAAATGTGGCTTATGGATGAGAAAATGAGCAATGAGTGTGTCCCCTCGGGTTGGGGGAGGGACGGCCTTTGGGAGACGTTGAGGATGATGGAGGGAGGGGGAGGGGTGAGAGGGAGGGGGTAGAGATTAAGAGGTGGGGGCACGCGGCATCTCAGGGGAGAACTGGTTCCCGAACGCAATACTCTACCACTCAATACACTCCCATTACTCACCACTCCCTAGAGAGGAAGGGGGGAGAGAAGGTGGGTGTCAGAGAGGGAGGAGGGGGCAGAGATGGAGGGGGGCAGAGATGGAAGGGGGGCAGAGATGGAAGGGGGGCAGAGATGGAAGGGGGCAGAGATGGAAGGGGGCAGAGATGGAAGGGGGCAGAGAGGGAAGGGGGGCAGAGAGGGAAGGGGGGCTGAGAAGGAGGGGGGAAGAGGGAGGGGAGAGCAGAGAGGGAGGGGGGCTGAGAGGGAGGGAGGAAGGAGGGGAAAGCAGAGAGGAGGAGGGGGCAGAGAGGGAGAGGGGCAGAGAGGGGGAGGGGGCAGAGAGGGGAGGGGTGGCAGAAGGGGGGTGGCAGAGAGGGGGTGGCAGAGAGGGGGGGGTGGCAGAGGGGGGGTGGCAGAGAGGGGGGGTGGCAGAGAGGGGGGGTGGCAGAGAGAGGGGGGAAGGGAGGGGAGGCAGAAAGGGAGGGGAGGCAGAGAGGGAGGGAGGCAGAGAGGGAGGGGAGGCAGAGAGGGAGGGGAGGCAGAGAGGGGGGGGGCGGCAGAGAGGGGGGGGGGGGGGGGGGCGGCAGAGGGGGGGGGGGCAGAGAGGGAGGGGAGGCAGAGAGGGGGGGGGCGGCAGAGAGGGGGGGGGCGGCAGAGAGGGGGGGGGGGAGAGAGGGAGGGGGGCAGAGAGGAAGGGGAGGCAGAGAGGGAGGGGAGGCAGAGAGGGAAGGGAGGCAGAGAGGGAGGAGAGAGTGGGAGGGGGGCTGAGTGGGAGGGGGGCTGAGTGGGAGGGGGCTGAGTGGGAGGGGATGAGGGAGGGGAGAGCAGAAAGGGAGGGGGGCTGAGAGGGAGGGGGGCTGAGAGGGAGGGAGGAAGAGGGATGGGGAGAGCAGAAAGGGAGGGGGCTGAGAGGGAGGGTGGCTGAGAGGAAGGGACGGGGGCTGAGAGGGAGGGGGGCTGAGAGGGAGGGGAGGAAGGGAGGGGGGAGCAGAAAGGGAGGGGGGCTGAGAGGGAGGGGCGCTGAGAGGGAGGGAGGAAGAGGGAGGGGGGAGCAGAGGGAGGGGCGCTGAGAGGGAGGGAGGAAGAGGGGAGAGCAGAAAGAGAGGGGGACAGAGGGAGGGTGGCAGAGAGCGAGGAGGGCAGAGTGTGAGGGGTGGCAGAGAGAGAGGGAGGGGAGGCAGAGAGGGAGGGGAGGCAGAGAGGGAGGGGAGGCAGAGAGGGAGGGGAGGCAGAGAGGGAGGGGGGCAGAGTGGGAGGTGGACAGAGAGGGGGGCATAGAGAGAGAGGGGGGCATAGAGAGAGAGGGGGGCATAGAGAGAGAGGGGGGCATAGAGAGAGAGGGGGGCACAGAGAGAGGGGGGCACAGAGAGAAGGGTGTTGAGATGGAGGGGTGGCAGAGAGGGAGGGGTGGCAGAGAGGGAGGGGTGGCAGAGAGGGAGGGGGCAGAGAGGGAGGGGGCAGAGAGGGAGGGGGCAGAGAGGGAGGGGGGCAGAGTGGGAGGGGGGCTGAGTGAGAGGGGGGCATAGAGAGAGAGGGGGAGCAGAGGGAGGGATGCAGTGAGGGAGGGGTGGCAGAGAGGGAGGGGTGGCAGAGAAGGAGGGGTGGCAGAGAGGGAGGGGGCAGAGTGGGAGGGGGCAGAGTGGGTGGGGGCAGAGTGGGAGGGGGGGTCAGAGAGCGACGGGGCAGAGAGGGAGGGGATGCAAATAGGGAGGGGGCAGGGAAGGGGGGTAGGGATGGAGGGGGCAGAGAGGGAGGGACAGAGAGGTAGGGGCAGAGAGGAAGGGGGGACAGAGAGGTGGGGCAGAGAGGGAGGGGGCAGAGAGGTAGGGGGGAAGGGCAGAGAGGGATGGGGAAGATGTGATCACACACACACACACATCCAAGATCAGAGTTTTATCATTATAGAGATTGACAGTTGATGAACAAACTGAGATTTTAGATTTCATTCTCAAATGAGAAAGGAAGAAGCTGGAAGAATGACATCTGACCCCACCGTTGACTGCACAAGAGTGTAACTTTGTTATTCTGAGTCATAAACAGCTGCTTGCCAGGAGTTCTTTCAGAAGTATTGGCAGTCTCCAGACACCAGATTCTCTTCATTTTCTTCTATTCTCTGACAATTTTCCAGCAAACAGTTGTTGGTCATTTACTTTACTAATGCGATTTTGCATTGTAATTAGCTCATTGTTGATATTTGTTTCCTCCTGCTCACAGTTCTTTATCCCTTCTTGACAAATTTCATAGAATATTTACATATATTTTAGTCTTCACGTCCAACATAAAGATATTGCATCCACAGGCTATGTTTCCTCTCGTTATGAACACAGTCAGATTACCTTTACTCACCCCCAACTTGCCAACTTTCATAAATCAAGATAAGTAACTATGTTTTGATAGTAATTACAGTGGCATCACTGCAGGATGAGAAAGCCTGTAAATTAATGTTCTGGAGTGTTTGGAGGATAAAACAAACAGAAAAGGAGGTGATTAATGAAGAATGAGATCTGTACCTCAGTGGGAAATGATCTTGATTGAGAAGGTTCAGAAGCAAATTTATTTGTTGAGATAGAAAATAGCAAAGGAGAAAAGTCACTATTGAATTGAATACATTTTAAAACCAAGTATGTATACACACAAGGAATTTGCCTTGGTGCTTTGCTCGCAAGGATAAAAACACAAATTACAGTAGACACTTAATAATAAGACATAACTTAAACATGTGAAGAATAATATAAAATACCAGAGCAAAAGGAGGCTACAGACTGTGGCGGCTTTGACAGTCTAGAATCGCCTCCCAGAGGAAAGTTCTTCAAGGAGTTTGCGGCCAGGGTGAGAAAGATCAGAGATGATGTTAAATATGTGGATGTTAAATATGTGTTTATTGTGCGTTTTGTTATTTACTATATGTATGACTGCAGGCAACGAAATTTCGTTCAGACCGAAAGTTTTCCATTCCATTCCATGATCTTACCCACTTGCTTCCAGGCCCTTGCAGTGTACAGTTCTTCAATGGGGGTAACATTGCAGCCAACAACCTTCTCGGCTGATCAAACGATGCGCTGCAGCCTCCGGATGTCACGCTTGGTGGCTGAGCCAAGCCAGACCATGATGGAGAATGTGTGGACAGGCTCTATGATGGCAGTATAAAACTGGACCATCATTGCCTGTGGCAGATTGCGTTTTCTCAGCTGCTGCAGGAAGTACATCCTCTGTTGGGCCTTTTTGACTGTGACTTCGATGGTGGCCTCCCTTTTAAGGACCATGGAGATGATGGTTTCAAGGAACTTAAAAGACTCCACAGATGTGACTGTGGTGTTGTTGATGGTGAGTGAGGGGAGGGGACGGGGAGCTCTTCTAAAGTCTACAATCAATTCCACTGTCTTAAGAGCATTGAACTCCAGGTTGTTGTGATTGCACCAGAACGCCAGCTGTGTCACTTCCTGTCTGTAGGCAGATTCCTCCCCATCCCGGATCATCCAATCAGGGTTGTGTCATCCGCAGACATGAGAAGCTTGACAGAGTTGTCTGTGGAGGTGCACTCGTTGGTGTAGAGAGAGCAAAGGAGAGTGGAGAGTATGCAGCCTTGCGGGGCTCCTGTACTGAGGGTCAGCGGGACCGAGATGTACATCCCCAGACTCACTGGCTGCTTCCTGTCTGTCAGGAAGTTGATGGTCCACTGACAGATTGGTTTAGGCACAGTCAACTGGGAGAGTTCGGAGTGTAGTAGCTCTGACATAATGGTGTTGAATGCAGAGCTAAAATCCACAAACAAAATCCTTGCATAGGTCACCGGTCTATGTGCTGGAGGATGAAATGCAGGACCTAGGTTGACTGCATCAGCCACTGATCTATTGGTCCGATATGCAAACTACAGAAACATAACCCTGGTATCCCCTCCCTCCCTCCCCCACCCACTCCTCCTCAATCATAACCTTACACCTCCTTACGGAAGCCTCCTCATGGCGATCCCTGGAAGTGACGACATGATGCACTCTGTGACGCGTCGTGCGATAATTCTGTTTGTGATATTTTTCAGGTGGGCCAGCGCGTTTGTGAAGGATTTTCATGATTACAGAGGTCAGTGCGACAGGCCTGTAGTAATTAAGACGAGTCAATCCTTGGCTTTTTGGGTACAGGAACAATAGTGACTTTGAAGCAGGCAGGGACAGTGCAGGTTTGCAGGGACTGATCGAAAATATCTGCATAGACTAGTGCAAGTTGTTCATCACATAGTTTAAGGGTAGAGGAGGAAACATTGTCTGGCCCTGGAGATTTACGGCTTTTCTGTCTCCTGAATAGCTTTTCCACCTGCTCAATTTCTATTGTTAGTGATGGAGAAGTGGCCAGACTGATGTTGGGCAGCAAGTAGGGGGTGGGTAGTCGAGGAGGGCCCAGTCTTTGCAGACTGGAGTCAGGCTGTAAGTAGGTGTGAGGTGGTGATCGGGGAGAAGTGGGTGGGGAAAGGCGTAGTCTTTTTGGACTGGAGTCAGGCTGTAAGTAGGTGTTCGTTCATTCGCTCGTGTGTCAGACGATGTGGCTCGCTGTTGGTTTCTGTCATCGTCCAACATGTTGACAGAATTATCGCGCGACGCGTCACAGAGTGCATCATGTCGTCACTTCCAGGGATCGCCATGAGGAGGCTTCCGTAAGGAGGTGTAAGGTTATGATTGAGGAGGAGTGGGTGGGGGAGGGAGGGGATACCAGTGTTATGTTTCTGTCTATCAAACCTGCAGTAGAACTCGCTCAGGTCGTTGGTCAGCTGACGATTGTCCAAGGAGAGTGGGGTTTTCCTCGTGTAGCTGGTGATTTCTTGCAAGCCATTCCACACTGAAGATGAGTATTTGCTGAGAACTTGCTCCTCAACTTCTCAGAGCACTATGTAGTAGATTAATGACTTTCAACTGAACTGTAGGACAGAAGACATAAAGCAAGATATAACAGAGATAATATAATATCCGTGAAAAGGATACTGTAATGATCATAGGTAATTTTAATTTTTACATATATTAAGCAAATTAAATTTTCAAAGGTACTTTTGAGGACAAGGTGCGCTTGAGAAAGAATCAAACCACATATTGTGGAACCATGTTGGAAATTCAGTCTATCCTTGTTATTACAGACCTCTTTGTAATAGATTTTCGTTATCGCAGCCAAAATCTGTTGTAACCGTGTCGTGGCCCAAATATGCTTAAAGAGACAGAAACGCAAATAAAATCAGTGGTCAAGCGGTATAATCTTTATTTCGCCATGCGGGTGTGGTAAAACTCTTAACAATATGCAGATTATAGACTATACAGAGTTCTCATCCCCTCACAAAGAGGCCGTGATCTAATTGCATATATATATACTCCAATAACCAACGATTCAGCACTATCTTATCTACAGATCATAGCACAACCACTTGTTTCTTAAGATTGACAGATCCTTAAGATTGGCAGCATAAGAAGATTGACAGGTTCTTCTGACAGAGGAAGTGGTTAGCCATATATGACTATATGAGAAGGTTATATTTCTGCAGAACAAGCATTTTGGTTTTTTCTACTTATGATGCACATTATAATCTTATAGTCTGAATTCTATCTCAATGTTTACATTGCAGAGGAGACACTCGTGAAGCTGAGTTTATTATTTTGCTTATGTTATTGGAAAGGGAACATCAACAGTCTGCTAGTTTTGTTATTGTACTGAAAGCAAAGGTTAGTGCGTTTTTGCTAGCTTTGCAATTTAATAGAAGACGGTGAGAGCCTGTCTTAGTTTAATCTGAATCCATTTTGTATTTTTAAATCATTATTAACTTCCACATTCCTTCCTCTTTATCATTTTATGATAACATTCACAATCCCTGGTAGGTACACAATGGTCGCAAGCAATTAACAATCAAAATTTTAGAGTGATGATTAATAAAACGATAGTCATAGTGTCGTATAGTATTCCAAAGTCCATCAAGCCACCTGAATGGCCAGCATCTACCATTTACTTAATTGTACCTATACATGTCACTGTCAACCTTATGGATTTTCTCAATTTCTTGGGAGATGTGGGCAGCAAAGTCGATGATATTGGTAGTCTCATCGGGGACATAAGTGCAACACTCATGGTTTATGATAGCACAGGTGCCTCCTTTTTCTGTCAAGATAAAGTCCAATGCCATGCGATTTTGTAAGGCCATGGTGCGGATGGCAACCATTTCTGCTGTACTGGATGTCATGGCCTTATTTACATGTTAAGGCACTAGCGGTTGCATTTGAGGCCATATTCAAGGTCGCATTTGTCAACGGCTCCATGGCTGAGGCCATATTCAGCAATTCTCAAGAGGTACAAGCAGTCCCCCAAAGTGGGAAGGCAACCATCCAAAATTGTTCTGATTCTGATATGCCCCGTCTTGTTCTTAAGGGAAGGGACAACTCAGTTAGTTGTTGCACCATACGCATGTGGGGAATGACATAAGCCAGATAGAAGCATCCTCTCCAGTTGTCGTTCTTACCCAACCTCATGTCAAAAGTGGAGTCATCTCCTGGTGGCATCCCTGTCAGCCAAGGGTATGCCCATGATCCACATACAAAGTGTGTTCCATTTACTGGTCATGGTGTTCTCATATTAGAGAATGGGAGGTATGAAGTTCAACAACTGTTTCCCAAATACACTCCTTTTCCTTTGTCATTACAATGACAGGTGCCATTTACAGAGATATGGGGATTGCTTGTTAGTTTCAGTCGGGGAATTTTCCAACTTTTGGTCTCATCTTTCTTCCAAACTGATTCAAATGGGGGAGTGTACCATCCTTTAAAGGCGTTCCACACAATATGCAAATTCCTTGTATGTGAATACTTGGCCAATAAACTTACTTATTTACTTACTTATCATTTGTCCTTTTGTTCTCACTGCACCTGCTAGTAGAAGTTCCATTGTGAAAGCAGTATTCGGCTATAACTTCAGTCTGTTTAGGGGTATTGGTACCAATGGTATGCCTCCCCCACAGCTGTGGGGAATGTAGGTGCACACCCAACAGTTACTACCATTCTCCCTTCGAGCGAACCCATAGCTCATGGCCAAAAAGGTATTAGTCCAGGTCACCTGGGCCATTCCTAGGATGCTGAGGAGAGTTATTAGTGTCATTGCTCTTCTTCCCTTTAACAATTCTTTTGTCAGGAAGAAATCAAGGGACAACACTCTTCTTATTATAATACAGGTTCCTCTTTGTTGAACTTTATGATCAATACTTATTTCATAGTAAGAAAGCTGTTTTTAACATACAATAGTTGTAAAACAGTTAACACTATTACATACAAAGATTATCAAGAATTGAGAATTGAGTTGTCAACTATCTATATGCAGAGCTTATTTAAAAAATGAAGAGTAATAATAAAGTGTTTCAGTTTGTTACCGTAAACTCTTTTACAAATTGCTTCATGCCATTTATGCATGACTGTGGGTTCTGCAGATTAGTTTTATGCTTCTTCAAGAGATTGACATCCATAAGTTCAATGTTACAAGATACCATGGGCTGGCATGTTATTCCACCACTGCTGGCGAAGTTACGGAACAATAGGCTATCGGTCTTTATGCAGGGGTGTTGGGTAAAAGACTGAACATAAGTCAATTACTGTAAAGGTGTCAGCTTCTGTCATTATAGATATCAGAATAATATGTCATTGCTTTCGGGGTCTATTACACAGACATTGCATTTTCACTAATAGTGCTTGTTGCAATAAAGACAATCATGACAATCATAATGACTATAGCTATCCCTCCTTCAGTCTCCATGGCCAGTCAATATTGTTTTAATGCATGGCAAAGCAGCTCCTCTTTTTTATAGTCAGTTCATATTCAGGGGCTGAATACACTCATCCCATATGATTCTTATGCTTTGCCCATAGTTCATAGGGTACTTGGGCCAGAGCCATAGTAGACAGATCCTCAGTAGGCAGCTGTTGCTTTTCACTCTTGTCCCATTCCTTTCAGACCCATGTGATCTTTCCTTATGTGTCATTGCAACTTTAAAACATAAATTGTCTGTTTGTCCTTCAGCCATTTATCATTTTTCCTACTTATTTTGCTGTTGCTGGAGGTCGAGCAGTAAGACTAAGTGTGACAGAGGTGTCTCTAATTTCAAATTGATCCCTTTGGTTTTATTCCTAATCCCGGGACCCAAAGAGCAAATAAGGGGTCACTGTCAATTGTTCAAGTTTATTCAACCATGGGGAGACTTGTTCCAAATATCCGGGATTAGGGAGGCACATATATAATTCAGTGTAGTGTGTTCGCTTATGTTCATGGCTGGTGTATGGCTTCCTTTTACCTCCAGTCTTGCAGGAGGACATCCAAGTTCATACTTCCTTTTTCCAATTTCCAATTATTTCGCAATTATTCCAACGAGGATTATTTTCGACCTTCACTGTAGGTAGGTGTACTCAGTAGTACTGGGAAAGGTTCCTTCCACCGTTCTCCCAATTTCCTCCGATCCCAATTTCTTATCAGTTTGTGATCTCCTGGTTGTAAGGATTCGCCGTTATGATCAGCTGATAGTAGTTTCTGCGTTTCTCTGGTTCAGTGGTTTCTGTTAGATGAACAAGGTTCTAGCCAATTGCTGTGCGTATGTAATTAATTCACACTAAGGTCCTGTCCAGTCTCCGTCAAGGCTTTAATTAAACTCTTAAACTACTTACAAGGCAGATCCTTTAAACTAGGTCATTATAAAGAAAAACACAATTTAAAAATTATTCCCAATTCTCATCCAACACCTTAATCTGAATTTCACATGGCCAGCGCGTAATTCAGATCTCTCTTGAATTCAATTCAAAAGGTAAAAAATAGGAAGACATCATAATTAAAATACCACCAAGGTCACCAATCCTAATGCCAGGTTATGCGGCGAAAAAAATGAACAGTCTCTTTGCTGAGCTACATCCCCTGTTTCATAAAAGTCGAGAAGACAGAGAATACACAATTAATTTCTACGTAGATAACCAATACATTTTCAAAGAGCAAAGAAAAATATAATAACTTTGTCCCAGGCTCAATGCCAATACAGCTGCAACATCTTAAAGAGACACTACCTTTTAAACCATGAGATTCTACAAAGATTTATCATGTAAATGAGCAAGCTCATTCAATGACATCCTATTTCATCTTAATTACATGATTAATTCAACATTCACCCAGAACTGGTTCCACAAACAAGTCACAGTCTTTAAACTTACTCACCCTACACCCTCTTTCTGTGCCATTCACTCATAAATTCCCACACATCATGCAATATGCTAAACCTCAGATATTCACACACGTTAAAGCAATACAAATTCTCACTCACGAGTAAAACACAGTTATGTACTCCTCAAGGAAATCATGCAAAACTTCGAAACACACAAAAATGAGAAATTTACATTTTAATATAAGATTTTTTCAGGCAAAGGCACTGTTCCTAGTGCTGTTGTGATGCTAACCTTGATCAAAATAGCTTTGGAGAATTATATAACAGAAGCAATATACTTCTTAAATATAATTTAAGAAAAACAATAAGATAGTAGACAAGATTCATATATATATATATACATATATAAACATAGAAACATAGAAAATAGGTGCAGGAGTAGGCCATTCGGCCCTTCGAGCCTGCAGCGCCATTCAATATGATCATGGCTGATCATTCAACTCAGTATCCTGTACCTGCCTTCTCTCCATACCCCCTGATCCCTTTAGCCACAAGGGCCACATCTAACTCCCTCTTAAATATAGCCAATGAATTGGCCTCAACTACCTTCTGTGGCTGAGAATTCCAGAGACTCACCACTCTCTGTGTGAAAAATGTTCTCCTCATCTCGGTCCTAAAGGAGTTCCCCCTTATCCTTAAACTGTGACCCCTTGTTCTGGACCTCCCCAACGTCGGGAACAATCTTCCTGCATCTAGCCTGTCCAACCCCTTAAGAATTTTGTAAGTTTCTATAAGATCCCCCCTCAATCTTCTAAATTCTAGCGAGTACAAGCAGAGTCTATCCAGTCTTTCCTCACATGAAAGTCCTGACATCCCAGGAATCAGTCTGGTGAACCTTCTCTGTACCCCCTCTATGGCAAGAATGTCTTTCCTTAGATTTGGAGACCAAAAATGTACGCAATACTCCAGGTGTGGTCTCACCAAAACCCAGTACAACTGCAGTAGAACCTCCCTGCTCCTATACTCAAATCCTTTTGATATGAATGCTAACATACCATTCGCTTTCTTCACTGCCTGCTGCACCTGCATGCCTACTTTCAATGACTGGTGTACCATGACACCCAGGTCTCGTTTCATCTCCCCTTTTCCTAATCGGCCACCATTCAGATAATAGTCTACCCTCCTGTTTTTGCCTCCAGTGGATACCCTCACATTTATCCACATTACACTGCATCTGCCATGCATTTGCCCACTCACCCAGCCTATCCAAGTGACCTTGCAGCCTCCTAGCATCCTCCTCACAGCTGACACTGCCCCCAGCTTCGTGTCATCCGCCAACTTGGAGATGTTGCATTCAATTCCCTCGTCCAAATCATTAATATATATTGTAAATAGCTGGGGTCCTGGAACTGAGCCTTGCGGTACCCCACTGGTCACTGCCTGCCATTCTGAAAAGGACCGGTTTACTCCTATCCTTTGCTTCCTGTCTGCCAGCCAGTTCTCTATCCACATCAGTACTGAACCCCCAATACCGTGTGCTTTAAGTTTGTATAATAATCTCTTTTGTGGGACCTTGTCGAAAGCCTTCTGAAATTCCAGATATAACACATCCACTGGTTCTCCCTTATCCACTCTACTAGTTACATCCTCGAAAAATTCTATTTTGTTCCCGATGTTGGGGAAGTCCAGAAGAAGGGGTCACAGTTTAAGCATAAGGGGGAAGTCTTTTTGGACCGGGATGAAAAAAACATTTTTCACGCAGAGTGTGGTGAATCTGTGGAATTCTCTGTCACAGAATGTAGTTGAGGCCAGTTCATTGGCTATATTTAAGAGGGAGTTATATGTGGCCCTTGTGGCTAAATGGATCAGGGGGGTATGGAGAGAAGGCAGGTACAGGATACTGAGTTGAATGATCAGCCATGATCATATTGAATGATGGTGCAGGCTCGAAGGGCCGAATGGTCTACTCCTGCACCTATTTTCTATGTCTATGTTTCTATGTAATAATGGCCAGTTGGACTTGGAGAGTTAAGGCATGCAGTAGCTGTTTTTAAGTTGCGAAAGTCTTTTCTTGTTAGGAGTGAGAGAGTTAGAGAGAATTGCTGTTGTGCCCTGGCGGAGGCACCAATGTATCCACTGCCAGTAGAAATTAACCAAGCCCAGAAATGGGATTAGCCCGATTCCCTGTCATATAGGGTCTTGCCACACCTCACACTTGCCCAATTACTCAGACTTTCCCCTCTCTCTCCACCAGGGAGACGAGCTCTGTTTTTCAAACAGGTCAGTCTTTTGTTTCACATTTGTTTTAAACTGTACCGACTGTTGGCTGCCAAATGTTAAAGTTCTTTGGGCAAAAGTGAGCATCCTCGATTCTTGCAGGCTAGTTAAGGTACAGTGTCTCGAAAGCCACCAGCTCGACATCCTGCTTTATCTTTTCAACCTTCTTATTTATGCTGTTTCTGTTTCCTGGTGCTCTGTGTTGTTTAACTCTCTCACTGCTGATCCTCGTCTGCCTTAAGCCCTCTCCCTAGTTCTTCCTCATCTTCCTTATCAGTTCTTCCTTCTTCTTGGGGTGCCCTTCCCTGTAGGTGTACTGGAACCCCTTACTCTTCACGGGAACTGAGTTTCGTAGCTCCTGCTGTTAGTGACTGGGTGGCCAGGGCATGGGGAAGGTATTCTACACTATTTCCAATTATTTTTCTCCCCAAATTTGTTCCTTATACCCCCCTCTCTCGGTAAACAAAGTCGCTATGTCAGACAAGGAGTCCCCGGGGATATTTTGCTTAGGTTTCCATTTTTACATATCAATTGATTAATATTATGTAGGCCAACCATATTCTCTCTTTTTCTATACATTATGCAATCGTTACATTTTCCCTGGATCCAAATAATACGTATGCAGTATCAAAGCTCCCATGTACCGGAACTCCCACATATGCCGAAGCACCCACATGCACCGAAGCACCAACATGTACCAAAGTTCTCACATTCCTCATATCCGAGCCTATCCCATTACTGGCCCAATATATTGACTTAATACTACAGACAGCCTACTTAGTCTGAGTGAATAATCCCAAAAATTGTATAACCTTGCGTTGTCTGTTCTGAAACAGCTTGGCAGGAATCAGATCACTTCGGATGAAAAACCACAATATTCCCGGGCACTCTTAGGAGGTCAGACTCAAGCGGACTGATGGTGCACTTTCTTCCCCCTTCGAGATGCCGGCCAAACTGTACCCTCTTACTCAGTCTTCAGCGATTGTTTCCAGCAAGAGCAGCCGACTACGCCAAATGTCATGGCCCAAATATGCTTAAACAGACAGAAACACAAATAAAATCAGTGATCAAGCAATACAATCTTTATTTTGCCAGGTGGGTGTGGTAAAACTCTTAACATTATGCAGATTACAGAATATACAGAGTTCTCATCCCCACACAAAGGGGCAGGGATCAAATTACATATATATACTCCAATAACAAACGATTCAGCACTACCTTGTCTACAGATCATAGCAGCCACTTGCTTCGTAAGATTGGCAGATCCTTAAGATTGACAGCATAAGAAGATTGACAGGTTCTTCTAACAGAGGAAGTATTAGCCATATATGGTTATATGAGAAGGTTATATTTCTGCAGAACAAGCATTTTGTTGTTTTCTACTTATGAAGCACATTATAATCTTATAGTCTGAATTCTCTCTCAATGTTTACATTGTAGAGGAGACATTCATGAAGCTGAGCTTATTATCTCGCTTATGTCGTTGGAAAGGGAACAGCAACAGTCTGCTAGCTTTGTTATGGTACTGAAAGCAAAGGTTAGTGCGTTTTTGCTAGCTTTGCAATTTAATAGAAGACGGTGCCTTAGTTTTATCGAAATCCATTTTGTATTTTAAAATCATTATTATCTTCCACAACCGAGGTGCCCATTCATATCGAGAACAAAGGACGGAGCAAATCTTGTCTCAGTTTGTGTTTACTGATACACAGTGTCAGAGCATTATTATGTGCTCATTCTACTTAGTTCAGTTTAGTTTATTGTCACGTGTACTGAGGTCAGGGAGCATCTGGGGAGTTATGGGGATAGCTGACATTCTGGGTCAATATACTGGCAGATGGAGCCAAGGGCAAAGTCTGCAGCTCTTTGTTGTCCCCACCACCACCTTCCAATCTCTGCCTCTGCTTTCAACTCCCTCATCCCCTCCCAAACAGTTTATGGATAGTCCAACTCAAAGAATTAGATAGAGTAACAAAGAAGGTGTACTTGCATTCATTGGGCAAGTCACTGATAATAAGTCAAGATGTCGTGTTTCAGTTTTATAGAACTTTGGTTCTGCTGCATTTAGAGTATTGTGTGCATAACTAATTACCCCATTACAGGAAGAATGTGGAGGCTGTGGCGAAGGTGCAGAAGATATTTACAAGAATGCTGCCTGAATTAGAAGGTATTATCTTTAAGGAGACTCTAGATACATTTATTTTCTCTGGAACATCAGCGGCTGTGGCAAGACCTGACAGAAGTATATAAAATTATGAGGCATAGTTAAGATAAACTGTCAAGAACCTCTTTCCCAGGTGGAAATGACAAAGACAGAACCCTTCGGATTAAAACCACCAAGGTTGCATAGAAAGAGAAAGAAGATTACTACATCACTATTCAATGAATTAATAACAGCGTGGTGTCCATTATTACCAATTCATTAATGCATAAATACTCAGAAGAATAGGTAAAATCAAGATGATTGATCCCCATAAATGGAACAAAATCACTAGGGAAGTTACTGAGGGAATAAAGGATGATTTAAGCAAATGTTTTCAAATGTATTTTACTGAAGTTATGCTACTGCCTGAGGACTTGCAATGGATTAACAAACAGACAAATGGATAAAGCCAGCAGTAAACTCATTAAAGTTATCCAACACACTGGAAAGATTAGAAAGGATATAAATGAAATTAAGGAAACCAGCCGCTGGGATGATATTTGGAACTGGGGAATAAATGAACAAATTCACCCATGGGTAAGGATTGCTTCCCATATTGTTATAATTGTAATGGCTTTAATTTTCATATATCAAATGTATACCTTAATGATGTTTAAACCTTGGAAGATGGAGATGAAAAGAAAGCTAAACATGGAACTTTGCCTGCAGAAGCATGAACAAAAATTATAAAAGATCAAATGGTAGAAAATAACATTAGAATTGATAAATTCTAGAGGCAGTAATCTGGGTCAAGCCTGTATAAAAAAGGAAAACACTGAGGGAAATAATGCTTTATGAGTAGCATGAATATTCTAAATGGTACTTCATTGGATAATGAAGTAGATTTTCAAAGTCTACAGAGAGATTTGGGCCATATGGAAAAGTGGGCTGAAAGATGGCAGATGGAGTTTAATGCTGATAAGTGTGAAGTGCTACATCTTGGCAGGACAAATCAAAATAGGACGTACATGGTAAATGGTAGGGAATTGAGGAATGCTGTGGAACAGAGAGATCTAGGAATAACTGTGCATAGTTCCCTGAAGGTGGAATCGCATGTAGATGGGGTGGTAAAGAAAGCCTTTGGTGTGCTGGCCTTTATAAATCAGAGCATTGAATATAGGAGTAGGGAAGTAATGTTAAAATTGTACAAGGCATTGGTAAGACCAATTCTGGAGTATGGTGTACAATTTTGGTCGCCTAATTATAGGAAGGATGTCAACAAAATAGAGAGAGTACAGAGGAGATTTACTAGAATGTTGCCTGGGTTCCAGCAACTATGTTACAGAGAAAGGTTGAACAAGTTAGGTCTTTATTCTTTGGAGCGCAGAAGGTTAAGGGGGGACTTGACTGAGGTCTTTAAAATGATGAAAGGGATAGACAGAGTTGACGTGGATAAGCTTTTCCCATGAGGGTAGGGAAGATTCAAACAAGAGGGCATGACACGTGAATTAAGGGACGGATGTTTAGGGGTAACGTGAGGGGGAACTTCTTTACTCAGAGGGTGGTGGCTGTGTGGAATGAGCTTCCAGCAGAAGTGGTGGAGTCAGGATCGATTTTAACATTTAAAAGTAAAGTGGATAGGTATATGGAAGGGTAGGGAATGGAGGGGTATGGTCTGAGTGCAGGTAGATGGGACTAGGGGAAAACAAATGATCGGCACAGACTGGAAGGGCCGAGAGGGCCTGTTTCCGTGCTGTAATAGTTATATGGTATTTCCATGGCTATATCTTAAAGAATATATCATAACATAATGAGGACTCAGATATCTACATTGCATGAGATTAAATACCAGCAATGTTCAGTATGATCCAATTCAGTTAACATTCAATGGATCAAAAGGCCAAAATGTACCCTGAGACAAGATGTCAAATGTTCTGGGAGGACACTTCTAGTTAGAGAGAGAGACAGAAATAAATGCTGGGTTCACAAAAACAAAGAAGCACAGTGAAAAGGTCACATGATCGGCATCTAGCAAGACTATAGCTAAAGATAACTTTGTGGCAATATTCTGTGGCCTTGAGATGATAAGCTGTCTGGGAACAGCCATTGTGTAATGCGACTATCTGATGCGAGGGAAAATATGAACAGGCAACATCATTAAGAACACTTTGGCCTGATGAGGAAAGAAGATGTGTTTTGTTAATCAGCCCTTGAATGACAACTTGAAGTGATGGACTTCAATTGTGAGAGCCTTTGGTTAGACCAAAGGCTTCCTTGGAAGATTGAAGAGACACAATTGCATAAAAGAAGGGCAGTCCAAGATGTTGACAGCAACAACCTGGGAACAACTATCACAAGATGGAGGAATCTGGGTTGGAAGTTCAGAGAAGGCAACTCCCCTATCAGCAGAGTGAATCTGACCTATTTACTCATACAAGAAGTATATGTGTTCAAGAGATTAGTGTTGTGATTTAGTGACCGAAGTGATAAACTGGAACAGTAAATCAAATGAGAAATTAGTAGGTCAGTGGTCGTTTTGCATGCTTAAGTAACTCATGCTAGTAAAGTTTAAGTTGTGCAAAACCTTGGTTTACAGTCTTTTGTTCGCATGTCAGTTGATACTCAAAGGAGGTAAAACGGTCAACAAAAAAAAACATGTTTTTAGAATGGGGACAGAATCCCTGGAGGAGATCCATACACATAAAATCTATACAGATACTGCCAGAATTCAAGATATAACCCCAGTCATCCTGTTTGTACCTCTCTGCTAATTTATTTTGGTACAGAAAGATAGCATTTTAATTTTACAATTTCAATACTGGAAATCATCAACATCTTTAAACATATTAAATCATGTTCTTATATCTGATATGCCTTCAACCACAGTTATTTTGTCTTAGAATTGTAGTTCAGATGAGTTGCAATAAATCAAATATACAGTATTATACAGTAGATCATTTCATAATATGAAATTATTTATCATAATGCATAAAATGTAACAGTAACTAGAAAGGTTAAATGAAGTTCTGGGGTGACAACGATTGAAATAGAAGGAACTTTCTTTTGAAATGCGAAAAACAATTCTTCAAACTTTAATAAATAGAAAATATTGTTAAAATGATAAAAAATCTGCTTCACACCAGCTAATATGGGGAAACAGTGAGATCATATTGGAGAAACACAAATTACATCAGAACTAGCTGGATCCCAATATGGTCTTAGCCCGAGTCAGCAAAAAAATTCAAAAATTTCCAGAAATCCAGAAATATTTCACAACATTATCCGATGGAATTCACCTGTCAGTTGATGACTGCAGGGTCCAATTCTTCATAATCCGTGCCCTGTGTGCTGTCAGATAGTTTGTTTCGAGTTAACTTTTGAATGAGTTCACTTTTCCCAATGCTGGTCATTTTCCAAGATCATTTTCAAAAACTATCGTGTTTAAAGCCCACTACAATTCCTATGCTTGCATGTGCAACACATATGTTGCTTGGCATTCCTCCCAGGTTGAAGCAGATATCTGGCCATTTGGAATATAATCGAATCGTGAAGTAAACATCCAATTCCAGAATCTTTCCATTTAAAGACTCCTCACAGTAAGCAATATAGGAGCAGGAACAAATAAACATTTGCACATCGACTTCAAAGAAATTGAATTGCAAAACATGAGTACAAAGTACATACATCACTCTATCATGCCTCTGGGATTGGTACTGGTTTATTATTGACAGAGATATAGTGAAAAACTTTTGTTTTGTGTGCTTTCCCGGTAGAACATTAATACATGAGTACAATCAACTCACACAGAATATAACGGTACCACCACAGAAAGTGCAGATAGAAGAAATAGTGCAAGGGCCACAAAGAGGGAGATTGGGAATACATCCTTAGCTTGTAAGGGGTCCGATGAAGTGTCTAATAACAGTGAGTAAGTAAATTGTCCTTGAATCTGGCAGTAATGCCTTTCAAGCTTTTGAATCTTCTTCCCAATGTGAGAGGGGAGACGAGGGAATGATCATTGTATAAATGGTCCATGATTATGTTGGCTGCTCCCCTGAAGCAGCATGAAGTGTAGATTGAGAGTATTGCGGAAGGGTGGTCTGCGTGCTATACTGGGCTGCCTCCACAACTCTCTGCGATTTCTTTCAGTCTTGGACAGAAAATTTGTAAAACCAAGTTGTGATACATCCCAATAGGAAGCATCCAATGGTACATCTATATAAATTGCAAAGAGTTGATTAAGACATGCCAAATTGTCTTCTGAGAGAACAGAGGTGCTTGTGTGCTTTCTTGGCCAAAGATTCAATGTGATTGGGCCAGGATAAATTGTTGGTGATATTTCAGCCTAAAAAGTAATTCCTATTTGAATTATTTCAATTAATTTTCAGTTTTCTGTGTGCACTGTTACTGAGTTTAGTTTATTTTAAAATTCTAATTTATTTACTCAAACTGAATTTTACAGCTGCAGTGTTAGAATTTGAATTAATGTCACTGGGTGGTTTAGTGAAGGTGTCTAGTTTACTAGGCTGGGAATTTAAGCATTGCGCCTTCACCAGACATTAGTTTCCCATTGTCATTGGCCCTCCATTGCTCCCTGATATTCATGTTAGAAAATGATACCTGAAGATTCCCTTTGCATTTTAATGCCCAATGGAGAGTTGATGTACAGTGCATTTTGGTTATGGGCATTCCACAGCAAATTCATGAAATGAATGGTCTGAGGCCCAAGGTTTTGGCTGCTACTGTTTGCCGATTGCACAACACTTCACATGTGGAGTGAACAAATGAAAATATGATTGAACCAACAAGGGGCTGGTGGTTTATGGAGGTTAGGGCCTGAACTGGAGCCTAGTGTATGCCCCAGAGATCTGTGCTTTAATGGGAAGGGAGCAAAGGCACCTGCAACTCTGGGCTTTAGTGGACGGTCCACAAAGCAAAAAATTGGAGCAGGAGTTGCTTTCAATTGAGTTTACATCATATAAGAGTTATGATAATTCAAGAGAATTAGAGAAAAAATAGATCTCACAGGGGCAGATTATCAAATAGAAATTTTATCGTGATACATCGTAGTTCCATCCAAGACCGCAAGGAATTGCAGAGAATTGTGGATGCAGCACAGACCATCACACAAACAAACCTCCCTTCCATTGAATCAATTTACACCTCATGCTGCCTCTGCAAGACCACCAACATAATCAAGGACCCTGATCATTCCCCCTTCTCCCCTCTCCCAATGGGCAAAAGGTGTATGAAAACGAACACCTCCAGATTCAGGAACAGTTTCTTCCCTGCTGTTATTAGGCAACTGAACCATCCTACCAACAACAAGAAAGCAGTCCTGAACTACTATCTACCTAATTGGAGACCCTATCTTTGATTGTACTTTACTGGCTATATCTGGCACTAAACGTTACTCACATTATTCCCTTTATAATGTAGATAGATCAAATGTGATCATGTATTGTCTATCCACTGACTGGTTAGCACGCAACAAAAGCTTTTCACTGTACCTCGGTACACATGACAATGAACTAAACTCATTGAAGTGACGGAATGGAATATACTCCTTGTTACGGCCTTTAAATGGACAGCAATGTAGCAGAATAAGTTGGTCCAGAAGAGCACCACAACTTGTGTATTTCGGAAAGATATCATCCAACTTTCCAGTGAATGCCCCAAAGGACATTTACAAGAAAAATGATGGCATCCCACGTTCAACTAACATGGAAGTCACATCATCGGAACAAGAATGATTTGAGACGGGAAGTACCCAATTAAATTTTTTCAGCGGTGGAATTCAAACCAGCATTATTAACAATATCATTTCATCCAGGAAATAAGGTATCTCTAGACATGAAATGTTGAAGGAAACAGCTTTATACTTCCACTTGTTTATTTTTTAAGTTACATAGTAAGTAGTATCAACTTTTCTGCTTTGAATTCCATTTGCCAATGTTTTGCTCATTAGCTAATCTATTAACATATTTTAATGATTTAGCATTTCAATTTACAATGCTTATATTATGCTGCCTATCATTGAAAATCTTGAGTTTGCAACTTTCATCATTTGAAAATGTTATAAGCACATTTATCAATTGCAGTCCTAACAGAGATCTTGTGAGACAATATTTGTCAGAACCAATATGAGTACATACCCATTGTCTTCTGGGCATTTTCAATTGGCCACATGCAAACTGAAGGAACAGCACCTTATATTCCGTATGCAACCCAATGATTTGGACATTGAATTATCTGTTTTTAACTAATTCACAAACGTCCCCTTTCCCCTTCCCTTTCTTCGCCTTTTCTCCCCCCACCCCCACATCTCTACTCCCCTCCCCTGAACCTTAGCTGAACTTGCTCCCCTTGCCCTTCCTTTGGCTATGCAATTAACAGCTTATCTCTCCCCAAGCTTCATAATTCACAACTCTTTATCCTTTTAGGCTCTCACCTCTCTTATCATCGCTGGCCTTTGTCTAACAATCTCCCTATTAGAAAAAAAACCTTGCCTGTGTTCATCTATTACTGGCCATGCTCTGTTCTGCCCCTCCTCGGATCCAGCATCCTTTCATATGCCCCCCTACAATCTGTCTGAAGAAGGGTCCCAACCTGAAATGTCATCTAGCCATGTTGGTCGTGTTCCTCCTGAGTTACTCGAACATTTTCTGTCTTTCTTCACTCATGATCATCTGATGCTTCACTAGTTTTCTGATCAATACGATAATTTTCCTACAATTTAGAAAGTTTTAACATTAGTTACGTTTCTTATGGGAACTTTATCAAACATATCTATGTACATATCAATTGGTAATTCCTTTATCCATATCCTCTAAATATTCAGCTATTTACAAATTACAGGATATGGATTTAACAAGTCACATTTAACTGCTGACTTCCTCTGATCAGCTGCACATTTTCAAGTTGTTATGTTACTCTATCCACAATTATTAACACAGGTAATTATCTGATAACTGATCAATAATTATTTGGCTTCCCCCTCCTATATTTCTTAAAAGCTGTCTGATGCAAGCACATTGATAATCTAAAGGAAAAAATAATCAACAGAGAATCCTTGGAGAAATCATGTGGAAAGGACAGAACAATGACTGAGAATATTAATGATTAAACAAGAACTTACCAGTTTGAAGTTTGATCTTTATTTTATGAGGAGTCGAGTTGAGGGACTACGTGAATAGAAACCCGTACAGCCGTTGGTGCGTCAATCTTCAAAGCAGCGGAATGAATTCACAACTAAACCATGACTGAAGTATAATGGTAAGATGATAAAAACTAGAACTACCAGATGAGATCTATGAGGGTGGGAGCGGAGGGCACGTAGTCCCTCAACTCGACTCCTCATAAAATAAGATCAAACTTCAAACTGGTAAGTTCTTGTTTAATCTTACTATTTTACTTCGGAGTCACGTGAGTGACTACGTGAAGACTTCAAAGCACTGTGAATTCATGCCGCAGATCGAAATCCGTCGTTCACACTGCCTGGATTGACTCAAAAGTCGTTAACAATCAATCATGCATCATTAACACATTTGTTAAACGAATAACAATTTATTTACAAACAAAATCATAACAAACCCCTCTAACTCAGGGGGAAAGTGTAACAGAACTCAAAACAGAATCAGCAAACATCCCGAGCCTTGAAATCGGCTTGTGATAAAACCTCTGAAAAGTTAGCTCACTGGACCATCCTGCGGCCAGCGAGGATATGGTCTATTGGCACGTCCATCGCCCTTGCCGCGGGAAGTTGATGCCGCCCTGGTGGAATGAGATTTGAATTTATCAGTATCGATTCCAGCACTTGCCAGGACCTGCTTTAGCCACCTTGAAATTGTTTGCACCGACACCTTACTGTGTGGCTTTTTGTGACTAATAAACAAAGCCGACTCTGTCCCTCTCAGAGGTTGAGTAATCTCAATGTAACGTGATAAATGTGAGACTACACACAAGCGATCATCTGCAGGATATGCTGAAAACACAATCTTACATCCTGTCTTGCCTCTTCTATTATGTTTAAGCAAATCATAGACATAAAATGTAATGGCATCTGCCGACACATGCATTCTATCCAGCCTTAGCTTTTGCAACGTTTGTACACGTTGAGCTGAAACTAATGCCATAAGCATGACCACCTTAGTAGTTAATTTGGCTATAGACAGACTTGTAATCGGAGCCCACTGGCGAAGGACCATAAGAACCTCACTCACATCCCAAATCCCGACATACCTGGGTTTAGGAGGATTAGAATTAAAAACTCCCTTCATGAACTGTGAAACTAACGGATGTGTCCCTACTGTATGTAATTCTGCATTCATAGGCAAATAAGAAGACAGAGCACTTCTGGCTGAATTTATCGCACTATAACTTAATTTTTGGTCAAAATAAAGAGTTGACAAAAACTCTAATACATCCGTAACCCCTGCAGTGTGATATACAATATTCTGCTGTAGGCAGAATTGCTCCCACTTCTTTATGTAGGTGACATATTGCTGCTGTGTACTATCCCTGCAGGCCGACGTGAGAACATCCACAGTCCGATGAGATAGTCCTTTCCCCAGGTATGGCCTCCTTAAAATCTGCAAATTAACAGATCAATACGATCATGTAAAGGATGTTGATCCCCAGTGACTGGATTTACCAGTAGGTTCTTATTCTTGGGAATAAGCATGCAAGGCTCCCTAGCCATTTGTAATACCACAGGAAACCATGCTTGTGTAGGCCAATCTGGCACTACCAATACCCCTGAAGCAGAGTCCTCCTTGATCTTTTGCAAACACCTGCTAATGAGACAGAATGGAGGAAATACATACACAAACATTCCTCCCCAATGTAGCGAAAACGCATCTACTGCCACTGCCCCAGGATCTGGCTCCCATGAAACATATCGAGGTAACTGATGATTTAACCGAGATGCAAACAGGTCAATATCTGGCAATCCATACTGAACAATCATTTGGTTAAATACATCCTGATTTAACATCCATTCAATGTTGTCATTAAACTGACGTGACCTAGTGTCAGCTACCGTGTTGAACCTTCCTGGCAAATAAAGTGCTGAAAGCCAGATATTTTGGTCAATACACCAGCTCCAAATCTGGTTAGCCAGTCTATCACAAGACTGTGACTTAACTCCACCCATGTGGTTTACATATGCCACTGCTGTGGTGTTGTCAATCTGAACCTGCACATGCAGGTCCCTCCTTGTAGAACAATAAGCTTTGAGCCCATACCAGGTGCCCAACAGTTCTAAATAATTGATCCCTCTTAGTTGAAGAAGCGATGTCTCATCCACATTCCATCTGCCTCCACAACTAGAAACCATGTCTGTTGCACCCCAACCCAGTGCACTTACATCAGTTTGTAATATCAATGACGGTGGTTCCACCAAAACCTTCCTAAAACTTGTCGAAACATTTGCTATCCACCATTGTATGTCAGCAATCGCCCCTGCTGACAACTGCATAGGCCTATCAAAATGGCCCCTTTGTATTCTCAGTGCCTGTTCCTTGGACCGTTGTAATTGTTGATGATGCAGAGGACCATACTGCACAGCCGAAAATGCTGCCACCAACTTCCCAATTAACCTGGCTACTTGTCTAATTGAAGGCCTTTGTTCTCCAATGAGATTAACACAGTCCTCAATTAACTGATTCAATTTATCCCTGGGCAAAGTCACCAACATGTGATTTGAATTAATGGTTAACCCCAGATAATCAATAATTTGGACTGGTGATAATTTAGATTTATCTGGATGAATCACAAATCCCAATTGTTCAAAAGTGATTTTAACAACTGAAACTGATGATTGAGTTTCAGCACGAGTCTTGCCAACAATCAGAATATCATCTAAGTAGGCCATTACCACATGCCCCTTAGCTCTAAGTGATGCTAACACAGGTTTTACCAATTTAGTAAATAGCCTAGGAGCTGAAGTTAATCCATTGGGCAATGCCCTGAATTGCCACAACTGAGTCATCCAAATAAATTTCAAATACCTTCTATCATCCTCATGAATAGACACTGAGTAATATGCATCCTTTAAATCAATAGTTGCCATATAACACCCTTTGGTCACTAGATGCTTGGCCGTAATAAAGGTTTCCATTTTGAAATGCTTATAACAAACAAACTTGTTCAAACTCGATAAATCCAAAATAATTCTACACCCCCCAGTCTTTTTAGATCTAGGAAATATATTTGACACAAATTGTCGACTTTGATAGACAGAGGGCTCAATTACCCCTTTCTTATGCAATGACTGAATCTCTGCATAAATAAGCACATTTTCCTCATCTGAGAAAACAAGTTTACGACTAGGAAAATGTTGATTAGGTAGACTGTCCTTAGAGTAAAATTCAATTTTTACCCCTTCAATACTACTAAGTATGAACAAGTCAGATGTCAACTGCTGCCATTGCTTGAGAAACAACTTTAACCTTCCACCAATTTGAACAGGAACATCAATTAATTTATCGTCTGTTAATGTTTTCCTTACCTGCATCCTTCCTTGCGGACCTTGTTGTCCTCGCCCTCTCGTGAGAAAGGCACCTTCCCCTTCGTGCTGGCAGCCTGCCAGTTCCGAAATTGGAAACCTGAACGGCTCGTTCCTTCTCCAGGATCCATATTAGCTCCTTTCCAATATGGAGAAAACCTTTTGCCCTGCTTGCCACCCGGCTTAATAAGGGCCATAGTCTTAACATCTTCATGACACTCTTTGACTCTTTTCGCAAGATTACCTCCAAACAACAAATTTTGTGGTGGAATATTGGTTGGTTTGCACAAACTTGCCAAACTTGTATTAAGCACTGGCCGAATAGCAGCCCTCCTGATGTTATTAATCTCAAAAAACGCATTGCAAAGAAAACCCAGTCCATCCTGGTGTGTGTCAGCCACATTGCTTGGATCAATCATTTTTACCACAGCTGTGATACCTGCCGACAGCAGTTTAAGAACTTTCTGGAACTTCATCTCCTGAGCCCTAGCAGGCATACCCATTTGTGCCCAGATCTGATGATTAACCACCGGCACCTTCAGGAGATCACAATTAACCGGAGCCTTGTAATTTTTAGCTGCTTCGTCCAGAGCTAGCTCCTGTAACTGGTGGGAGAGCATATACTGAATGGCTTCAGCCAATTCCCCATCAATCGCCTCTCCAGCCTCTCTAGGCTCAGCAAACTTTCCAGCTATGTTCGGGATTATCTCCAACCAAACTTTTTTACTGCTCTCCCCCAGCATAGACTCAGTGTCATCAAACTGCACTGATTGAACATCCTCCTCACAGGCAGGATATTTCTGCAGCCCTGAAACAGGCGCTGCTAGCACAAGCTCTCCATCAGCCTGGCTTGGGCACCACTCCTCCTCACGGAGCTGGTCCCTGTCGAGCATTCTCTGTAATAAAATCTCGACTTGGCAAAATCTCGACGAGCCGTGAGCAAACGGTCTCTCCAAAGGAGGGTATAACCTCCTGGCCCGACTCATCTACGGGCCACAGAGACTTGCCAGTGGCCTTCCTCCCTACTGGGAAGCCTTCACTGCCCCCCGGCAGTGGGCCCGCAACCACTGGCTGTGTAGCCAGCACCGGACCAGGTGTACTAGACGGGCCTCCTTCCCCACTACTCTCTTGGTCAGTCTCCTTTCTGCCTACGGAGCGCCTCGCCGACACCTTCTTGATTTTCTGCAACATATCGCCAACAACCCGTCGCAGAAATGACCTAAAGGTAAGTTCAACAATTCTTACCTTGGTTTTTAAAACTTACCGCTCGGAGGAGCGCTGCTGCTCCAACCGCGACTGCACCAGCGTCTGACGTCATGACGCACCAACGGCTGTACGGGCTTCTATTCACGTAGTCACTCACGTGACTCCGAAGTAAAATATTAATGTTCTTATCTACTTTCAAAATCCTGGAAATTAAAACCATTTGGTTTGGTGGGCGTGTTACATTTTAGGCTCAAAAAAGACATAAAGTGCTACATTAACTCAGCGGATCAGGCAGCATCTCTGGAAAACATGGATGGGTGACATTTCAGGTCTGGACCGTTCTTAAGACTGATTGTGGAGAGTAGGGGGAGAAAGCTGGAAGAAGGAAGCAGCAAAGCCTAGAGGGTTATACTGTAGGTTGATACAAATGAGGGGGTTTGCTTGTTATTTCTTCTTATCTAGTGTTCTGCATTTCATGTTATCCATGTGATCTCCTCAACACCGACTGGTGGACGGCGTTAAGAACACTTCCAGTCAGTCTTCAAGGGCAGCACTCAGTTTCCAGTCACCTATCACTTGGATTCTCTATCTCACTGCAAGTCTGATTTATTCTGTTTGTGGGCTCAATAGGTGCAGGAGTAGGCCATTTTGCCCTTTGAGCTAGCACCACCATTCAATGTGATCATGGCTGATCATCCACAATCAGTATCTCCAAGAAGATATGCCTTCTCCCCATATCCCTTGACTCCGCTATCTTTAAGAGTTCTATCTAACTCTCTCTTGAAAGCATCCAGAGAACCGGCCTCCAATGCCCTCTGAGGCTCTCAACTCTCCGTGTGAAAAGGTATTTCCTCATCTCCGTTCTAAATGGCTTACCCCTTATTCTTAAACTCTGGCACCTGGTTCTGGACTCCCCCAACATTGGGAACATGTTTCCTGCCTCTACCGTGTCCAAACCCTTAATAATCTTATATGTTTCAATAAGATCCCCTCTCATCCTAAATTCCAGAGTATATAAGCCCAGCCGCTCCATTCTATCAATATATGACAGTCCCACCATCCTGGGAATTAACCTTGTGAACCTACGCTGCACTCCCTCAATAGCAAGAATGTCCTTCCTCAAATTTGGAGACCAAAACAGCACACAATACTCCAGGTGTGGTCTCACTTGGGAAAAGGGGAAGTACAACGGGATCTGGGGGTCCTTGTTCAATAGTCAAGCATGTAGGTACAGCAGGCAGTGAAGAAAGCGAATGGCATGTTGGACTTCATAACAAGAGTAGTTGAGTATAGGAGCAAAGAGGTCCTTCTGCAGTTGTGCAGGGCCCTAGTGAGACCACACCTGGAGTATTGTGTGCAGTTTTGGTCTCCAAATTTGAGGAAAGACATTCTTGCTATTGAGGGAGTGCAGCGTAGGTTCACAAGTTGACTCGGACCGATCCTGCTATTGCTATCCAAATGTGCCGCTATTTCATCTTTTATAATTGACTCCAGCATCTACCCCACCACCGATGTCAGTCTAACTGGTCTATAATTCCCTGTTTTCTCTCTCCCGCCTTTCTTAAAAAGTGGGGCAACATTAGATATCCTCCAATCCACAGGAACTGATCCTGAATCAATAGAACATTGGAAAATGATCACCAATGTGTTCACGATTTCTAGAACCACTTATTTAAGTACCTTGGGATGCAGACCATCAGGCCCTGGGGATTTTTCAGCCTTCAGTCCCATCAGTCTACCCAGCACCATTTTCTGCCTAATGTGATTTTCCTTCAGTTCCTCCGTCACCCTAGATCCTCTGGCCACTCGTACATCAGGGAGATTGTTTGTGTCCTCCTTAGTGAAGACGGATCCAAAGTACCTGTTCAACTCGTCTGTCATTTCCTTGTTGGAATTGGATTTTATTTTGGTGATTAGACTCATGCTCCTTAGTATTTAAGGTGAGTCGGCATTGCATTGAATTTTATTGTGAATGGCTGTCACAGAATTGGTCAGTCTTCCACATTGCATAAAAATTAAAATCTGCACTGGACTTTCACATTTTAAATACTGCATTGAACTTGATTATATTATGGTTCCTCATTGAAAAATGTCCATGCAGTATCAGTCTGTTAACTAAATCTTACATATTTTTCTTTATTAAATCAAAACTGATGCCTTCCCACCCCACATCTGTTGATTCTAGGTAATTTTGGAGTAGAAAACAATCCGGTATACACTGCAGAAAATCATAATGTTATTTACATCAGCTAACCTGCTCGCAATCAATGTGGAAATTAAAACCACCATTAAAATCACTCTGCCTTTACAGAATGCTTATCCCAGCTCTGCAATGATGAATCCTAGCTTTTGATGTCAGCAACCAGGAGACCTCTGTGGAACTCTAATAACAGTCTTAAATCACTTTGCTGCTGCTTAATTATACTCATAAATCCTCTGGTTTTCTTTTCCTGTCTGAGCCAACTTCTTCCTTAATCAAAAGAGAAAAGCATCCAACACTATCATTTTCTCCATCTCTCCTGCAGACATGATAACTTGAAATATGTAGTGTTCGAGCTACATATATTTCTGTGGATCCTCTATGATAAATTTGCAGCTGTTATTAATTTAGTTTGAATTCTGAAATAGAGTCCTTTTCAGATGTAACCTGAAACTTGCGTATCCTTGTCCTATCCATGCTGCCTCACCCACTGAGTTACTCCAGTACTTTGTAAGTTTTTATACATTTAATTTGTTCCTTTTACTTTGAATGTTTGCAGTGTCAAAAGCTCATTTGAATTCCAGTACTCTAATGTGTTCTTCGGCTTTGCTTTATTTCCTGGTTTAATAAATGTATGTACTTTTGTTGCTTCTTTACAAGTGGTCTAAAAACTCAGGCTCTGGCTATGATGCTACACTCTCTCCTCTCATTTATTTTGAAAATATTATGATATCTACCATTTCTCCATGACCACCTGGTATCCATTCAAACACATTGTGAATTCATCCATGTGTTCAATAGATTTAGTTTACACTTCAGTAGAAATTTGTAAGGTTATTCTCTTTGATTGCTGAAGAAGATATGGATGATTGGAAGTATCAATCTGTCTTTATAACCTTTGACTGCTAATCAGAATCTGTGGATCATGTGCATTTTTCTTAGCAATGTGCTTACTATGGTACTTATCAACATTGACCAACTGAGTTCTCAAGCAT
Organism: Okamejei kenojei; assembly: GCA_035221665.1. Taxonomy (NCBI): domain Eukaryota; kingdom Metazoa; phylum Chordata; class Chondrichthyes; order Rajiformes; family Rajidae; genus Okamejei; species Okamejei kenojei. The sequence continues at coordinate 79,411,388 of CM069136.1, read as the reverse complement.
TGGACAAATTATTACAGTTGCAACAGAGTCTGTTTCTGTTTCCAGATGATATTATCTGTGTAGATTAGTTATGTCCTACTAGCCAATTGTAGTGCTTGTTAGTAGTTGCTCTACCCAATATGCGTTTTATATTAGCAAGAGTTTGCCTACGCCATTCAGTATGAGTAGCTGCTAGGAACTGTTATGTCCTGCAGACTGATTCTATGTGCATTTAATAAACATGTGTTGTATCCTGATATGTGTTTGACTTGACTCATTACAATCTGTTTAAAAGTTTCCATTCTTTTGCTTACACTGATTTTGAAGCAAGCCATTACAATCAATGGGTATTGCATCGGAAAACTGATGTGCTAAGCAGTACCTGTGTACCTGCAGAGAATGGTGTGGTGGTGACTATTCTTATTATTTAGTTTGTCAGCTGTATATTTGAGAAGTACTTTGTTGATATAGCTTGTTTTGTGTGGTAAATCACTCAGACTGGGACTTTGTCATTGCAAACTGATTATGTATAATCTCTCTTTGTATAAAAGCTTCCACTCACCCTTACAATGGCAGCCTTTCTCCTACCTACTGCTGGTTGATGAAGTCTGGGTCTTTTTCTGGGAATCCTTCCACCAATGCCCCTTCTTCTGACTACTTCTCTTCCCAAATATCTTCAAGTTGAAGAATTCCTTTCCCTTCTTCCTCCAGTGCAAGCTATTGTTGTCTATCACTAGCTTGTGTGCATATGTATAATGGAGGACTGCCTCCATAGTGAAGTGTAATGGACTGCCCTGGATTGATGGAAACATCTGAATCAGGACACAAATGGGACTACTCATTGTTTTCATTTGTAAAGGTGGTCAAAGGTATGAAGGAATCACGTAGAGATGGAGAGGTGCATTTGCCTTCCATGTTCCATCCCTCAGCCAGTTGCACATTGAAGATACCCATCAGCTCACTTCCAATTATGAATGCACCATGGGTGCTGTCAAGTCACACTGTACTGATTAACAGAAAAAGTTCCCAATGATCCAGAGTGACCTGTATGTTCCGTGAGTGGAAACTGCCTCCATCTCCAAACACACAATTTCAATATTTATTTTTGTTTTCTCCAATAAAGACACTATGTGTGTATATGTGTATATATATATATATATATATATGAACACTTCTGTCAGAACTGCAAGGTACTAAAAAATTGTCTTCAGGAAGTCAATTGTGAAGTTTGAACTAGAATAAAATTTTGAGGCCAGTTCAATATTCTATTTTTAAACATAATTTCCATCCCTTGAGTCAGGGAATGCTACCAGAACTAGGAATTGATTATCTCTTTGATTTTATATTTGAACCATGAAAATAAATGATGAGAAGTTTAAAATGGAATACCAGCCGTGCAATTGGATTACAGCATTTCCAATCATTAATATTTCATAGTATAGGCTTAGTATATTTTACAGGTATTTTATTACTAATGTGCTCTTTGCAAAATCTGTAGATTGAGTTCTGCTGACATGTTACAACGGATAATAATGAAAACCACAATGATTGTGTTGTTTGATTTAAAGACATACACATTGGTGTGAGCTTGATTATGGTTTTATAGATTCGAATTACATTGGTACTTGCAAAGGCACATTAACCAGTGACAGCGGCAGATATGAAAACATTCTGTTGGCAGCTGACCCATTCAGAAACTCAATAACACATGGGGTAAGGCCGTCTCTTCATTTAGCCTGCCAGGTGGTGTGCAAAGTATAATCATTGGAAGTCGAGGGGACTGTTGGAGGCAGAGCTCTTAGGATGGAGAGGGATTAGAAGTGGGATGTGGCAAGAAATGGCTGCCAAGATATGGTTTGGTGCCAAGTGTAAGTTCAGGAGCAGGTGCTAGTGATTCGGGGAGCTGTGATCAATGACACGGAAGTGGGGTAGCTATTGAATGTTGGGAGTGATGGTGTCAAGGATTGGTGGTGGGATTGGGTTAATGAAATGTCACCTATCCATATTTTCCAGAGATGCTGCCTGACCCGTTGAGCTACTCCAGCACTTTGTGTCTTGCTTTATGGCAAACAGTATGTTGGTCTTTGTTGCAAGAGTATGAGTGAAATAAAAACAGATATGCTAGAAAACACAGGAGGCCAGGCAACATCTGTAGAAATAGTTGCAGTTAATGTTTCAAATCTGAAACACTTCCATCATACAATGAGATCAGAGAGAAACTAGAAAGAATGCTTGTCATTCTTATCTACTCAGCTCCACCCCTTTGCACATCTTTCTTTCCATTCCCCCACCTCTCTCACACAGTTCCTTTCCCCTCCTGCACTACTGCCATCAGTGATGAACTAACTCTCCCATCTCCATGTTTCCATCTACAGCCACCCGCACATCCCTCTACCCCGTTTTTGTCTAAACACCATCAGTACCTGCAGTTCTACATTTCACTTCCCAAATTCTACTGTTTGCACCGCATTGTCTTCTCCACTTATCACAACTGCCTTTAGTTACTATCTCCACCCTTCTCTCACCCACAACTCATCTGCCAATGAATCTCTCCTTTCTAGTTGGTCGGTAGGGGCACTGCGTCAGCTGCCCTGCCAGCAGCGTGTTCGTTTTTTTGACTTTTTTTTGTTTATTTAGTGTCCAAATGTTGGTTTAGTGGGGAGTGGGGGGGGGGGGGGGGGGGGGGGGGGGGGGGGGGGGGGGGGGGGGGGGAACTGCTTTTGGTCGCTTCCTCGACGGAGAGGTGACTTTTTCCATGTCGCCTCCCTCTCGTGGCCTAACAGCTTGGATTGGAGCAGATTTTCCCGGAATGGGACCCAGAGCCTCAGCAGTGAGTGTGGACTTTTTCTATTGCAGAGCAGGGATGAACCCTTGCCAGAAAGGAGTGCTCCAATCGCTGGCCTGGTGACTTTGACGTCATAGGGCTGTGGTCTGCTCAACTTCTAGCCGCAGGCGTGGCATGGACATACCGTCCATAGCCTGGGATCCCTTGCCGGGGATCGCCGGAGAAGATCTCTGACCGCCGGCCTATGACTTACAACATCCTGGAAGTCGCGGTCTCCGGTCCACGCCATCAAAGCCACGGAGTGTGTTCGACTGTCCCAACGTCAGAGTTTGGATGATCACGATGAGAGAGCCTGTGCATCTGGCATCCGTAGCGGATAGAACAAAGGAGGAGGACTGACTGAACTTTGTGCCTTCCACCACAGTGAAGAATGCTGTGGTGGATGTTTGTGTTAAATCTTATTATGTATTGTGTGTCCTTTTTAAGTGTATCGCTGCTGGCAAATTCATTTCACTGCACCTTCGGGTGCAAATTGACTTTGACTTTGACTGTACTTGGATCGCTCTTATCACTTGTTAGCTCTTGCCCATCCCCCTCCTTTCACTTCTTTCCTCCAGCTACCTCACCTCTATTTCATCAGTTGCAAGAAGGGTCATAACCTGAAATATTATCTATCAATTTTTCTCAATAGATGCTACTGACACACCAAGTTCCTCCAGCAGATTTATTTTTGCTCCATATTCAAGCTTCTGCAGACTTTTGTGTGTCCAGGGGAAGAAGTTAGTCTAAGTTGCAGAGAAGGTGGGGGCAAAGGGAGAACAAAGTGAAGTTCTCAGACAAAGTGGAGGGGTATGGTCTGAGTGCGGGTAGATGGGACTATTGGAAAACAAATGGTCGGCACGGACTGGAAGGGCCGAGAGGGCCTGTTTCCGTGCTGTAATTGTTATATGGTTATATGGTTGGTTAATAACATTATTTAAGCGCAGTTAGGCTTTGTCCGTGTAATATATGTTGTGTGTAAAATCAATAGAATGCTGTTATGGCTTGGTCTACTGCCACATGGTTGCCACATCATGCATTATCAAACAGGAATATTCCATTAAAATTAATGAAGTTTAGCCTATCAAACATTCCTCACTCCCAGTATTGCCCCTACCTGCCCTGCCTCCTGGACTTGCTTGATTTAACTTCTACATTTACCTCAACTTTCTCATTTCTTACACCATTATTTTGAGTCTCAACCCGCTGCCAGACAAGTCTAAATCTTCCTGATTAGGTTTTGCCACTCCGTGGTGTCAGCATCAATGAATCTTTAAGAGTCCTCTCTCCAAGGGCTGTGAAAATTTACATGCTGAGTATATGCAACACAAAAATCAACAGATTTATGGACGTTAAGGGAATCAAAGAATATCAGTATTTGACACAAACTAGATAAAAGGTCAATACAATCTTGCTGAATCACGGAGAACCAGTGGAGAGGGGGGGGGGGAGGTGTAGGGGTGAATGACTTTCTCCTGATTCTGGTTAGAGTTACCCATACAGTTCTGTTTGACTATGTATTAAAGCTTCAATAAATCTGTATTATTTAGACCAATCAGCTGAGGATGGGAGGGCAATAATCTGGAGCAATTTCTGAATCAAGTTTTAAAAAAAAATGTGATGGGCAGATGTTGATAGGGAGGTAAAAATGCATTTCATGTTCAAATGTGTTAGAGTTGAATGGAAAATGAGTGTTGGATAAATTGAAATTATTGAAATAAATAGGATGGCATGCCAGTCAAAAATGAGGTAAGAATAGTTGAAGGATAAAGTTACAATTAATCATTCCTGCAGTGTATTTATTGTTTGCATAGGGGAATGAGTAGGTAAGGATATGTATTAAAATATATAGCCCTAGCCACAGGTAGAATTTTGACTGGTTTGCCCGTGTTGGAGATTTTGAATGTTGGATGTTTTTGGAAGACAAGGAGAATAAAATGATTGATAATGATACAAGTGTGAAAGTGAATGTGAAAGGTGAGTTTAAAGGAAGACCAAGAATGAAGGAAGGAAGGGAAAGGGAATTGAAGTGTAGATTACTGAATGTGAAAAAGTCATTTTGTGCTTATTTAAGAAATAGAAAAGAAAAGATGTTCTGGAAAGGTCATTGATTCTAGATTAGTGAGTGCAACAGATTATAAAGATTTTCATTGATTGATGTGAGGCCTGAACAAAAAGGTCAAATTTTCGACAAGCATGACATTTGAATGCCCTTTAGTGCTCCTAAGGGTCTGAGCATCAAAGGATTTATGTCACTGAGAATAGAAATGGACATCCGTTAACCGGACAGAGGAAGGCTGTCAGATTTTGGCAGACTTTAGATCATTTACAGATATAAGCAGATGGATGGCAGATTAAGTTTAATTCAAGCAAAGTATGAGTTGTGGTACTTTGGGAGGTTGAATGTAAGGGGAAGTATATAGTTAATGGCAAGAACTTTAACAGCATTGATGTACAGGGAGAACTTGACCTCAAGTCCATAACTCCATGAAAGTGGCAACAGATGTAGACAGAGTGGTATAGAAGGCATATAGTTTGCTTGCCATAATTTTTCAAGGCATTGAAAGATTATGGTAAGTCATATTGCAGCTTTATAAAACTTTGGTTAGACCCCATTTGAAGTCTTGTGTGCAGTTCTTGTCACTCATTTACAGGAAGGATACAGTGGCTTTGGAAGGGATGCAGAAAGGTTTAACCAGAATGCTGTCTGGATTAAGGGTAAACCTGATAGAGGAGGTTTACCAGAATGATGCCTAGAGTAGAAAATATTAGCTACATGGAGAGGATGGATAGACTTGGATTGTGTTCTCTGGAACGCCGGAGGTTCGGCGAGATCTGATAGAAGTACGTATATAACATTATGCTTAGGGGTGGGGTAGATACCTTTGTCCCAGGGTGGAAATGTCAAAGACTAGAGAGTATTTTATTAGGGTCAGATCGGGAAAGTTTAAAAGGGATGTGTGGCAAGTTTTTTTGTAGACAGTTGTGGGTGCCTGGAATGTGCTGCCAGGGGTAGTAGTTGAAACAAATACAATATAGACATAGTTAGAAGCCTTTTAAATAGGCACATAGATATGCAGAAAATGGAAGGATATGGATCATGTGCAGCCAGAAGGGATGAACTTGATGTCATGTTCAGCACAGACATTGTGTGCTGAAGGTTTTCTTCCTGTGCTGTACTATTCTAGTTCTATGTTCCGTCAAGAACTAAATGGCTGTCAAGATCCATTAAAAGGAATACATCAAAGACCGCCTCAACTGCATCTCTCTTCTTGACTCCATTCCACAGTCACTTATTGGTATGAATCCTGATTAACAAAAAGATGATAAACTAAAATGTCTGCAAACATATAAGGCTTCGTGAACAGATATAATCCTGCCATTGACTTCAAATGGGAAAAGGAGGAAGGGACAGCATAATCATGACTATCTTCAAGAAAGACAATTCCACCCATTGTAACAACAGAGAGTGATCCTATTGTCTACCATAGAGGAAGTCATCATCAGATTGCTCCATGAATTGTGGTGTGGGTTCTATCCATCAAGAAGCACAGTGGACTGCACAACCATGTAGGGAACAGCACCATTGTCTTCTATGAATTGATTGAAATCTTTGGCTCAGTCATTTGGGAGGAGCTATGGAACACCCTCCCCAATTTCAGCTGTCTGCAGAATTTTCTCTTTTTTTTAGTTTCTTCATGAAAGCTGCAATGCTAACCAAAGGGCCAACAACAGGACCAACCTCAATAAAAACAACAACCTTTTTCTCAATGTCAGCAAGACAAAGGAGATAGTAATCGACTTCAGGAAGCGAAGCGGTACACATACCCCAGTTTGCATTGATGGTGCCGAAGAAGAGAAGGTTGAAAACTTCAAATTCCTGGGAGTCAATATCACCAACAGCTTCTCCTGGACTACCCATGTTGAAGCAATGCCTTATTTCCTTAGAAGACTTAACCAACAGCTCCATCCAAGACCGCAAGAAATTGCAGCGAATTATGAACACACAAAACAACCTGCCTTCTATTGATTCCATTTATACCACACGCTGCCTCAGCAAGGCCAGCAGCATAATCAAGGATAAGTCGCACCCTGGCCACTCTCTCTTCTCCCCTCCTAACCCCGCTCGCATCAGGCAAAGTGTATAGAAGTGTGAATACGCACACCACCAGATTCAGGGACAGTTTCTTCCCAGCTGTTATCAGGCGATTGAATCATCCTACCACAACTAGTGAGCAGCGTTGAACTACTATCTACCTCTTTGGACTATCTTTGAATGGATTTTGAAAATATAGAAATACCATCATCCGATAGAATTAGAAGTGATTGGGAAAAAGAACTAGCTATAAAAATCTCGAAAGAGAGTTGGGATAAACACTTGCTATATGTGCATAAATGCTCGATCAATGTAAGACATATTCTAATCCAATTTAAAACCCTACACAGATTATATTATTCGAAAACTAAAATAAGTAAAATCTTTCCAAATGTTTCCCCCATTTGTGATAAATGTCTATCTCAAGAAGCAACTATGGCACATTCCTTTGTTTTTTGCATAAAAATCCAAATATTTTGGAATGAAATTTTGAAATTTTTACTAACTTATTTAAAATAAAACTCAAACCGAACGCAGAATTGATTATTTTTGGAACAATGGAAGTCAGCTTTGAGCTGACTTCGTTCCAAAAGAGTTTCCTTAATTATGGCTTAATAACAGCAAAAAAACTCATACTTAAATTCTGGAAAAACACTCCCACACCAACGGTAAAAATGTGGATTTCAAATATGTCCGAAATGTTACACCTCGAAGATGTGAGATTCATCCTAGCAGGCAAATCAGACAATTCCAAAAGATTTGGTCTCCATTTATCGACTTATTACAAGCATAGTGTGCAACATAACTTTGAAAATAAACGGTTTCGGGACCTGGTGAGGGGTGTGTAAAGATACAAAGTAGGTACATCCCTTTTATCTTATCTTATTTTCTTAGATTTTCTCTTTTCTATTTTTCTCTTTCCTGTTAATTTTTTTAAAATTATTTCTTGTGTTCTACTTCTCTATGGGTTCTTCCTTTTCACTTTTCCACACACTTACTATCTAACTTTCTCTATTTTTCTTCTTCTTATAGTTTAAAACATGAAGTGGTACATGAAATGTATTATGTTATTTTTGGCTTATACAACTATAATGTACATTACTTCTAATAAAAATAAATAAAATAAAAAATTTGTTCAGTGGAACAAGACTGGGCTGCCCTGAACAAATTAAACGGCGAGCAAAATTCATTCACCGATCCCCAAATACACGTGTACACACTGGAATTTTGAAGGATGAGAGGGGAACTTATTGAAACATATAAAATTATTAAGGGATTGGACATGCTAGAGGCAGTCAACATATTCCAGATGTTGGGGGAGTCCAGAACCAGGGGCCACATTTTAAGAATAAGGGGTTAGCCTTTTAAAATGGAGATGAGGAAAAACATTTTCACCAAGAGAGTTGAAACTCTGTGGAATTCTCTGCCTCAGAAAGCAGTGGAGGCCAATTCTCTGGATGCTTTCAAGAGAGAGTCAGATAGAGCTCTTAAAGATAATGGAGTCAAGGGATATGAGGAGAAGGCTGGAACGGGGTACTGATTGTGGATGATCAGCCATGATCTCAGTGAATGGCAGTGCTGGCTCGAAGGGCAAAATGGCCTACTCCTGCACCTATTGAGCCCACAGACAGAATAAATCAGGCTTGCAGTGGGATGGAGAATCCAAGTGATAGGTGATTGGAAACTGATTGCTGCCCTTGAAGACTGACTGGAAGTGCTTTTAACACCGTCCACCAGTCAGTGTTGAGGAGATGATATGGAGAACATGAAATGCAGAACACTAGATAAGAAGAAATACAAGTGAATATTGTGGTAAGTACCCGTGATAAAACTCCTTTGCTTCTCTACCAGAGGACTGGGTGGACAAGAATGACAATGGGACCCAGGAGTTAATTAACTGCAAACCCCAGGCACTTTCAGATGGGAAACTTCGCCACATCTTAAGGAAAATGAAAGAGCTCTGCAGGCATCTAATCCAAAGACATGATCCTCAGTCAGAAGAGTTACCCCAGCATCTTGTGCCTAACTTTGATCCAACAGAAGGACTGATATCCAAACGACAGATGGTCAATGGAAAGAACACAGGGGGTTCAGCAGTTTGTTGATAATCATGATGTACGTGGATTCTTCAGTGATGCCAAAACCATTTCTGACCCAAAATATTAACCACCTCAATCCACAGGAGCCAAGAATGTGAACAAACTAATCATGGACTTAACAGTCAGTGCCTGCTGGAAGGCACAATCTGTCCTTGATCATGGGAATCTATGGAATGCAGCCTTATCAGTATGCAATTTGGACAAGTAGCTGAACAGTCCATATGCCAACTGAGAATCAAGGATGCAGGAGAAGATGGTATCCCAGCTAAAATTCTTAATCTCTTCTTCCACGTTTGGGAAGAGGAGGACATGCAGGGGTGTTATTTTCAGAAGATGAGGAGAAATATTTTTTGTCAGAGGGTGGTGAATCTGTGGAATCATTTGCCACAGAGGCTGTGGAGGCAAAGTCAGTGGATATTTTTAAGGCAGATATAGATAGATTCTTGATTTGTACAGGTGTCAGAGGCTATGGGGAGAAAGCAGGAGAATGGGGTTAGGAGGGAGAGATAGATCAGCCATATATATAGATAGATTGAATGGTGGAGTTGATTTAATGTGCTGAATGCCCTAATTCTACTCCTTATGACCTTATGACCAGTCCGGTAGGCCTGGCTTGTTCACCACGGACCAAGGCCACGCTGCTGGTTGACATAGGACCATTGGGCTGTGGCCTGTCGATGGGAGCTGCCTCCGAGCTCAGCCCCGGGCCACCAGCGCTGACAGAAGCCACCTCCGAATTTGGCCCCGAGCCACAGGGCAAGGGATCGCGCGGGCGGTTGCCAAACCCCGACAGGCATCCAGCTGTGGAACCCACCTGGAGTGGGTCCTAAGCTTAGCTCTCCCTCGCCTGAGAAGACCGGGAACCAGAAGGAGGAGAGAGTCAGACAGGCGGACGCTGGACAAAAGGCCGGTAGGAGGAAGTCCGGGGAGTGTCTTCAAGGCAGGCTGCGGGAGGTGGCTCCTGGCACGAAAGCTGAAGGACCGGAAGAGAGGGATGACTTGATGAAGAACTGTATGAGGGGTAGAGGTAGTCGGGACGAATATGAGCCGCGGGACATGGCGGGATGCTGAGAACAAAGAGGGACCTGGCAGGGGTCAGCGAGAACAAAGAAGGACCATCGGGACTCCAATGGGTACTTTGTAACCTTTTCAGCACCATTTACAAGGCGACTCTTTGTGTATTGTATGCAAAAAACAAAGAATCTCACTGTACCTAGGTACATGTGATAATAAAGTATCATCATTATTCATTACCTGCGTGTACCCTTCGTAAATTTGTTTCCATCTAACATTTACTATATGATGGCATACAAGTTAATATCTTAACCAACAGATTAATTTCAATGTAGACTCGTGGGAATTGTTTCCCCAATATATTTTTTCCAGTTTTTCTCACTGCAATGGCACTTCTCCTTCACAAGTTTCCTGCCGGAATAGAGTTACTCCAGTAAACAAATGGGAACTATTCCAACGACATTGCTTCCACTCCAGATCAGAGGCCGCCCAACCTCATTCATCGAGGTGCAGCATGAGATGATGCCTGAACTGGGATGTTTGCTGCACAATGTTCAATTTCAATTGCTTTTCTTCAGCATATGAAATATCACATGCCTGAATAGAGCAAGATCTCGACAACATTCGAGCATGCCCTTAGGTGTTAATTTACATATTTGTCATATGGGCCATATCTGTCAGGCAACTACCAAACAATGGGTAGTGTAACCACCTACACATAACATTAAATGGATTTACCATTGCTGAGTACGCCCCCTGAGCACTGTTATTAGGTTCAGTTTCCTAATAACAGCTGGGAAAAAAACTGTCCCTGAATCTGGAAGTGTACATTTTCAGGTACCCGGCGATGCCGACAGATAAAAGGCTGAAGCAAAGAAGCCGAGTCCAAAGAACCGAATAGAAATGAGGCCGAAACGCGAATGAACCGAAGTAGTCCGAAGACGAAATGCCTACTAACCGAAAGGATTGGACGCCTAAATGCAAGCTAACCAAAAGCGCGGGACGCCTAAACGCCTACGAACCGATAGGCTGCATCGCCTAAAAGCAAACTTACCGAATGGCAGCTCAGTCGATAAGCCACCTACCCAAAAGGTGGCGGTACCTACAGGCCAACTGACCGACTCCCACTCAACAGAAAAGTCCAATTACGGACTCGGCGTTGCCAGGGGTCGGGACTTGTCAGCGATTGGTCCAGACCCCCGCTTCCATCACATCACCGCGAAGGCATGAACATTGCCCCAAACCTCCGCTCCACACAACCCACAGCCCGCGGAGGGTGGCCGTGGGAGAGTGAGGGCTGTTCCGAGGAATGCACACCTTCGGCCGCTTTCAACTTGGTGCTTGGGTTCAGATTGTACAGTCACCGATGGCTTGTGTGGGAAAATTAACCCCACGCTCCCCTCTCCCCCCCCCCCCCCCGTCTCTCTCTCTCTCCCTTCTCTCTCCTCCTCTCTCTAGCCTCTTCTTTTTTTGTAATAATATTTTTATTAAAAGGAATCCATCATAACAACGGTATTACAACTTTTCAAATACACAATCAACTTATTTCAATACGTATACGAATGTTACGAATAGTACTTATAAACTTCTATTTTTTTTTAAAGTAGAAAAAGAAAATAATAGATTTTAATCAATAAGAATGGTGATTAAATAATAATTTTGATTATAAAGAAAGAGAAAAAGAAAGAAGAGGAGAAAAAATATATATGTATATATTCTTTTTATTATGTATTTAATTAAAATAAAGTATTATATAGAAAAAGAGAGAGATTATACTATACATCTTAATAGTGAATAACAATTTCAAATAGCAATATTAATGGAGACATGTATACAAATCAAATAGAAAAACAAAGAGTTATTTTCATCTAATCCTGCCGGGTACCCATTGAGTTGTGATGCCAGGAACAGCTACCCCTTCAAATATTCTGTATATGGAGACCATATCTGTTCAAAGAGTTCGTATTTGTCCATTAGGACAAATCTGATTCTTTCCAAATGCAACGTCTCCAACATTTCCACTGTCCACATTTTAATTGTGGAGGATAATGTTCCCTTCCAAAATTTCAATATTATTTTTTTCCCTATTATCAAACAGTAATCCAAGAAATTTCTTTGGTTTATTGTTAATGTTAGATTTGAATCCGGAACTCCTAATATTATTAATTTTGGATCTGGGTCTAGTTTAATTTTAAGAACTTCAGAAATAACTCTAAAGATTTCTATCCAATAATAATTAAGTGTTATACATGTTACAAAACTATGCGTTAAATTAGCTTCCATGTTCTGACATTTATCACAAATACGAGAAATGTTAGAATAAATTCTATTTAATTTTGTTTTTGAGTAATGTAATCTGTGTAATACCTTAAATTGTATCAATATATGTCTAGCATTTAATGAGCAACGATGTATACATTGTAGGCTTTCTTCCCAAATTTCCTTCCATTTCATTTTCCCATGTTTGTCGATATATTTCCAGTTGGGATTTCCTTATCCAAAATAGTATTATATATATACGCTATTAATTTTTCTGTATTTGGGTGTTTATTAAACAATTCATCTAATAATCCTGGTTTTCTATTTTTATAGTCTTGCGTATTTGTAAATACCTAAATATGTTATTTGACTGTAATCCATAGATATCCTGTAACTCTTGAAATGAGAGAAATTTTCCTTCCTTATAAAGGTGTTCTATCCTTTTAATTCCTAAATCATTCCAATGTGTAAACCCCTTGTCCAATACAGAGGGCTTAAACAAAGGATTATTCATAATTGGCAAACAAAGTGACAAATTATCCATATGTAGGATCTTAACTATTTGTTTCCAAATACGTCTATTGCTATGAAGTATAGGGTTGTTACCATACATTTTTTTTGTACTTCCCTCGGTGCAAAAAGAATCGAACCTACATCAAAAGGCAAACAGTCTTCCTTTTCCATCTTTAGCCAGCTTGGTTCATGATCTAAACCTCTCTAGCCTCTCTCTCTCTCCTCCTCTCTCTCCCATCTTCTCTCTTTCCTCTCTCTCCCCTTCTCTCTCTCTCCCCTTCTTCCCCCCCCCCCCCCCCACTCCCCGCTCTCTCTCCCTTCTCTCTCTCCTCTTCTCTCCCCCTTCGCTCTCTCTCTCCTCCGTCTCCACCTGCGGTAGTGTCCCACAGTCACTGACCCCGATGCACCACCATCGGACCCCAACCTCCACACCAGGGTGACCCTCCGACCCCCGGTCTGTGACACGCATACCAGGGTGATTCACCCCGGCCGCGGGGACAGACGGTTTATATATTACCATCTCGGTGTTTGCGGAACGCACCCAAGCTCCCACGCACAAAACAGGCAGCATCTCTGGAGAGAAGGAATGGGTGACGTTTTGTGCTGAGACCATTCTTCAGAGTGCGTCTGAAGGGTCTCGACCTGAAACGCCACATATTCCTTCTCTCCAGTGATGCTGCCTCTTCAGCTGAGTTACTCCAGAATTTTGTGTCTATCTTTGGTGTGACAGTTGTGTCATATCATCAGCTTTGTGTATTGCGCGCCCAGGAGAGAAGCTGGACATGCCGCTTGCATCTATTCAAACAAGTGCGCTCAAATTGAAATCCCACATTAACAATGTTCCCGAATGCAAGAACGATTTATACATGCAATCCATGATATACACCAGTTAATTAACCATGTATAAATGTATATCATGTATTACATGTATAAATCGTTCCTACATTGCTTTACCTCCAAGGACCTAAGCAGTCATTGCAGATGCGGAAGAGGTTCAGCTGCACCCCCTCCAACCTCATCCATTGCATCCACTGCTTTAGGTATCAGCTGCTCTACAACAGTGAGACCAAGCGTAGGTTTGGCACTGAGGGGGGAGGTAAAGCAACAAGTATAGCATTCCCTGCGGTTGCAAGGGAAAGTGTCAAGGAGGGGGTGGTTTGGGTGGGAAGGGAAGAATTGACCAGGGAGTTACGGAGGGAGCAGTCTCTGAGGAAAGCCGCAGTGGAGGAGATGGGAAGATGTGGCCAGTGGTGGGATCCCGTTGGTGGTGGTGAAGATTTTGGAGGATTATCTGTTGTATGTGACGGCTGGTAGGGTGGAAGGTGAGGACAAGGGGGACTCTGCCCTTGTTACGAGTGGGGGGATGGGGAGTGTGAGCAGCGTTATGGGGTATAGAAGAGACCCTGGTGAGAGCCTCATCTATAGTCGAAGAGGGGAACCCCCTTTCCCTGAAGAATGAAGATATCTCCGATGCCCTGGTTTGGAACACATCATCCTGGGTGCAGATGCGGCATAGACAGAGGAATTGGGAGTAGGGGATAAGAGTCCTTACAGAAGGCAGGGTGGGAAGAAGTGTAGTGCAGACAGCCGTGGGAGTCAGTAGATGTCGGTCAGAAGATTGTCTCGCGCGATGGAGATAGTGAGGTCTAGAAATGGTAGGGAGATGTCGGAAATGGTCCAGGTGAATTTCAGTGCCGGATGGAAGTTCATGGTGAAATGGATGAAGTCAGTGAGTTCTGCATAGATGCGGGAGGTAACACCAATGCAGTCGTCGATGTAGCGGAGGTAGAGTTCGGGGATAGGGCCATGGTACGCCTCGAACAATAATTGTTCGACATACCCTACAAAGAGCCAGGCATAGCTGGGGCCCATGCGTGTGCCCATAGCTATGCCTTGGATTTGGAGAAAATGGGAGGAGTCAAATGAAAAGTTGTTGAGGATAAGGACCAGCTCCACTAGGCGGAGGAGAGTATTGGTAGATGGGGATTGGCTGGTTCTGCGGGCGAGGAAGGAACAGAGGAAGACTCTCCTGGTGGGGGATGGCGATGAGAATTAAGGGACAGAGGTTTCGGTAACGTGAGGGGGAACCTTTACTCAGAGGGTGGTGGCTGTGTGGAATCAGCTGCATGGTGGAGGCAGGATCGATTTTAACATTTAAGATAGGTATATGGACGTGAAGGGAATGGAGGGGTATGGTCTGAGTGCAGGTAGATGGGACTAGGGGAAAACAAATGGTCGGCACGGACTGGAAGGGCCGAGAGGGCTGTTTCCGTGCTGTAATTGTTCTTTGGTTATATGGTTATATGGGATGGCGGTGTGGAGTGACTGGACATCCATGGTGAAGATGACGGAATGTGGGCCTAGAAAAGGGAAGTCATGGAGGTGATGAAGAGCATGTGAGGTGTTTTGGACATAGGTACGGTTCAGGTAATTTACTCAATTTTATTTTGTCTCCGAGGATGAATTGCATCTGATTCATTATAAAATGCTTGATAGATTCAATAATCCACATATTTGTAATGTTGGCAGTGAAACTTATTTCCAATTGGTTTGTTCAAAATTTCCAACCAAGGATCTTCTGAATATGTATTATTCTAATTTTCTGTAAAAATTCTTGGTTTGTCCTTTGGATTTCTTATGAAATATTTATGGCATTTCCTGCTAAATGAACAGATAACTCAAATGCCGCTACAAACATATTTGTTTTTATCTTTATTGAGTGTCTGCCTTATACTGGCTGATGTGTTTGCATGTCAAGAAACTCTTTAATTAGCATTTACTGTTCTATCAGACTACGATTAGCATTTTACAGATTTATCAGACTGTTAATGGGGTGCAGAGATAGTGGGAAGATAAATCATGCAAGTCTCTGATGTGATATCAGAGCTTTGATGAAAATTGCACTGCTTGAAATGATTCCTGGGGAACTGTTGTGAAGTACTTTTGAACAAAAAATGCCCCTTTGTATAAATTATTGCTGATTCTGTAAAATGTGTTGATGAAGCAAATGTTTACATTTCAAACAGAACAGCAATTAACAGCTCTGTTCAATCCTATTTTTTTCCAAGGTTTTCAGTTATGTTTTCCATTTTACATTCCAGCAATTTCCCGCATACTGTTGTTAGACTATAGACAAGTTAATGAATCGGTTTTCTTTAGTCCTCCCTGCTAATGTAGGTCACATTCGTTGCCATCCAGTCCATTGGATCAATTTCAGAATCACCAGACTTTAAAAGACACCACAGAACATTTACCACCTCCAAAACCATCCCCTCCACAATTCTGGGATGCCAAACTATTGGGTATTTTGGATTCACCAGTTTTCCTGCTTACTGGTTTCTGTAATATTTCTTACAACCACCAATTCTTACAACCGCCAACTTGAAGAAGTTTACTTATCCATTTTACCACCATCATTTCTTTTATTTTTTGCTTTACTCTTCATTATCCAATACATCCAAATGGCTTTGTCCTTATTTCAATGAAAGCAGATGCAAAGTTCAATTCCTCTGCCATCTATTTATTTCCTTTATCTGTCCCTGTCAGTGCAAGGCTACAGTTTTCCTCACTAATCTTTTCCTGATTTCCTGTTTGGAATAAAGGAATATATGTTTTCCAGTCATGTATTATTTCCTTAAATGATAACCAATGTCTCTTCACCATGTTGTGAATTCAGTGCAGCACCCAACAAAATACACCAGACAATGTATTTGCCTAAAAATTATATATTTCATTTTTTACATTTCTTACCATTCTACTCTCAAATTCTATCTTGCCTTTCTTTATGAATTTCTTGGTCCTTTGATGCAGAGATTCTTTATCCTCATGCCTACAGCTACTTCAGGTAAATTTGAACACATTTCCCTTTGATTTGACATTCACATCAATGTTCCAGTCTGTTTATGCGTCAGGGACAAAGTCAAGGTCAAGGTCATACAGCACAGAAACAGACCCTTCAGCACAACATGTCCTTGTTGACAAAGATGTCTATTCAAGCTTGTCTCATTTGCCTGTGTTTGGCTCATGTTCCACTAAAGCATTTCTATTCAGGTACCTATAAAAACATTGTTTATTTAAAATCTCCTTTGGCAGCTCGTTCTATATAACCACCAACTAACAAATTGTCCTTCATATCTTACTTTATCTTATCTCAATACTTATAAAACTCTGATCTTGGATGTGTGTATGTGTGTGTGTATAATCATACTGCTCGAAAAATTGACGCACTGATGATAACACTTTTATATATTCCTATAGAGATTTATCCGGTGAAGTCAAAAATAGGCTTACCTAAAATTCTGAGCTTTATTTCAAAATGTTCAAAAATTTCAAAAAACTTTGGATGATGACGTGATGACGTCAAAATGGCTGCACGTTGTGTTCACACGCTGCGAGTCACGTCGCCTGGCCACGCCGCTCACAAGACCTTCGATAAAAACCATGCTGCTTTCTTGCTCACGCAGCGAGATGCACCACCACAACCCCACAAACCTCTCAAACTCTACCCCCTCCTTCTCTGCTCCCCTCGCGCTCCCTCTCTGCCCCTCTCACGCTCCCTCTCTGTCCCCTCAGACGCCCTCTCTGTGCCTCTATGTCCCTCTCTGTGTCCCTCTCTGTGCCTCTGTGTCCCTCTCTGTGCCTCTGTGTCCCACTCTGTGCCTCCGTGTCCCTTTCTGTGCCTCTGAGCCCTCTGTTTCCCTCTATGTCCCTCCATGTACCTCTGTGTGCTTCTGTGCCCCTCTGTGTACCTAGGGTCCCCCTGTGTCCCTCTGTGTCCCTCGGTGTCCCTTTGTGTCCCCATGTGTGCCTCTGTGTCCCTCTGTGTCCTTCTGTGTCCTTCTGTGTCCCTCTGTGTCCCTCTGTGTGCCTCTGTGTGCCTCTATGTCCCTCAATGTGCTTCTGTGCCCCTCTCAGTGCCTCTGTGCCATTTTCCGTGCCTCTGTTTCCCTCTCTCTCTATTCCCCTTCCTCTCAAGCCACACCTGCGAATTGGGGGCTATGTGTGAGTGGATAGGGCGGGGGATGGGGTAAAAGGAGTGAATGAATAATATCAATAGAATATCAATGGGGGGGGGGGGGTTAGTGGGTGTGTGTGAAGGGGGGGGGGTGGTTAGTGTATGTGATGCTGCAGCCATCCCCTCCCCCCGCAACCGAGCGTTGAGGGGACAGGACCCAACGGGTCCCACGTGGTCTAGTAACTATTAAAAGTCTGATCTGTGTGCGTGTGTGTGTGTAAGTGCATGTGCGTGTACATGTGCGTGTGAATGTGTGTATAATCTCTTCCCCCCTGGGCATTTCTTCCCCCCCCCCCCCTGGCCATCTCTTCCCCCCCCCCCCGGCCTCTCTTCCCCCCCAGGCTTCTCCCACCCCTGGCCTCTCCATTCCCCCTGGCCTCCCCCCCAGCCTATCTCTCTCACCCCCCCCCCCCCCCCCCCCACGTCTCCCCCTCCCGGACTTTCTCTCCCCCTCCGGCCTCTCTTTCACCCCCTCCAGGTCCTGTCTTCTACACACCCTCTCCCCCCTCCCTCATCGCCCCACCTCCCTCCCCCCCCCTCAACCCCCCCTCCGTCACACCCTCCCCACCCTCTCTTCCCCCCTCTCTCTCTCCCCTCTTCTCTTCTCTCCCCGCTCCTCTCTCTCTCCCCCGCTCCTTTCTCTCCCCACCTCCTCTTGGTCCCAGCCTTTCTCTTCCTCCCCTGGCATCCCTCTTCCTCCCCCGGCATCCCTCTTTTCCCTCCCCATCCCTCCCCCCCCTCTTTCCCCCACCCCTCTCTCTCCCCCCCCCCCCACTCTCCCCCTTGGTCTAGTTAATGTTAAAAGACTGATCTTGGATGTGAGTGTGTGTGCATATAATCCTACTGCTGGAAAAAACGACACACCGACTGTAAAATTTGTACATATTCCTGTGGAGTTTTATCCATGAAGTCAAATATCGGCTTACCTGAACATTTCGAGCTTTATTTCTTGAGTTATTTATAAAAATGTTCACAAATCTGAAATAGCTTTGAAAATAAACAAGCTGATGTCGTCACTATGGGTCTGCTCTGTACTGTTTTCCATGTGCGGCCTTCTCCATGTTTTCCACGCGCTGCGAGTGACGTCACCACCCCCTCGACTCACAATCCTTTTATCGCCCCCCGCCCGATCACCCACCGTGGCCCGCCCACTATGGCCCTGCCTGCTCACCGTGGGCCCAGCAGCCCGCTCGCTGTGATCCCTGCAGCCCGCTCGCCTTGGGCCCCGCAGCCCACTCGCCATGGGCCACGCTGCCCGCTCATCCATCTCCCCTCCTCCTCTCACCTACCACCCTCACTCACACACATCCCTCCTTGCTCTCTCCCCTCCCCCTCTTCTCTCCATCTCCCCTCACTGCTTCCCCTCTCTCCCCCCTCCACACCCCCGTCCCTCACCACCACTCTCCCCCCCTCCCCTCACCCACCTATCAGCCTCCCTCTTCCCCCCTCTCTCCCTTCCCCCCTCTCTCTTGTGACCCCCTCCCCCCCTCCCCCCCTTTTCCCACCTCTCCGCTCCCTTCCCACCTCTGTCGCTCCTTCCCCCTCTCACCCCCCTCTCCCCAATGTCCTCTCTCCCCCATCTCCCCCTCCCAATCTCGCACCCCCTACCTCCCTACACCCTCCCTCCAACTCTCCCCTCCCCCTCCACCTCCCTTCCCCCCCCAGCCGCTCCCCCCCTCTTCACCCCCTCTCCCACACTATACCCCCCACACCCCCACCTCACTCCCCCCCTTCAACCCTCTCCCCCCTGTGTGTGTGGGGGGTGTTTAGTGTGTGTGTGGTGCCACCAGATTGCCCCCCCCCATGCAACTGCATGTTGAGGGGACAGGACGCAACGGGTCCCACTTGATCCAGTCCCATTTAAATACTAGACTAAGTGTGGGGGGGGGGGGGGGGGAGTGGTAGATAGGGAGGTGGTGTGAGGGGGAATGGAGAAGTTGGATTGGGGGAGGTGGGTCATTCCCTCATGGTCCCACGGCAGCGATCCCGCCCCTCCAGTCGCCATGGTTCATGCACACAGCCCTGGCTCCACCCCTCTCTCTCCCCGGGGAGATGCGGGGAACAATACAGGGAGGGCCCTCCATCCCTTCTTTCTATCCTTCCCTCCCTCCCTTCTTTCTCTACTTCCCTCACTTCCTTCTATCCTTCCTCCTTTCTCTCCCTTCTCTCCTTCCCTCCCACACACACACATCACGCACAGACAACTAATACACACACAAATAAC
Source organism: Okamejei kenojei (assembly GCA_035221665.1). Lineage (NCBI taxonomy): Eukaryota > Metazoa > Chordata > Chondrichthyes > Rajiformes > Rajidae > Okamejei > Okamejei kenojei. The sequence continues at coordinate 79,391,366 of CM069136.1, read as the reverse complement.
ACACACACACACACACACACGCACACACACACACACACACACACCTAAGTTAGGATGGGGTAAAAGCCCAAAGGGTAGATAGGGCTGAAACCCAAAATATAATGCCTGGACTGGTTTTTCGCCAATAGTTATTAGTTTTCCAGAAACTAGTAAAAAAAAAAATTTTCATTTCACAGTCACTAAAACAAATGGTAAACTAAGTACTTTTCAAAGGTGATGTACACATTTTGTTTGTTACTTGTAGGCTTACATGTATGCAATTTTATATTAAAATGTAGCTTAGATCTGTTTGGTCCATTAACTTGCATGCACTTTTGTAGCGCACATTTTGATTACTTTCCATTCTACCATACAGCTATAAAGTCTATAATAGACTTTTATTTATATTTCTATGATTCTACAGACTTTGACTGGGAACCTGGGGCTCGCTAAAATTGTTCCCAGTTGGGCCCCGCACCTCCTAAGGCAGGCCCTGTCTCCAATGGTTATTTTATGAAATTGTTGTTCTATGTTCTCCTGTAAGGCACCTTCCTAATAATTTACTTGCATGGATCCTGAACATTGGTTTGACACTTTTGAAATTCTGTTGACACTATTCCATGATCACTTCTGCCATCTGGTCAGTAATTTTCAGAGGATTTATGCACAGAGCATTTATGCAATTCTAAATGTATGTATTTTTTTGCTGTTCCCACTCCACACCATCATGCCTTTCAATTTAACACCCAAACAACTTCAAGATCTGCAAAGCCAAGATGGGCAATTGATTCTTGAAGGGTTGACGGTGGATATGCAATGTGAGGCATTTAAAGACTGCATGGATGAACTACAACAATTGTTCATCCCAGTATGGCAAAAGAATAAATCAGTGAAGGTGGCGCATCCGTGGATAACGAGGGAAATCAGGGATAGTATCAAAGAAAAAGATGAAGCGTACAAATTAGCCAGGAAAAGCAGCCTACCAGAGGACTGGGAGAAATTCAGAGACCAACAGAGGAGGACAAAGGGCTTAATTAGGAAAGGGAAAATGGAGTATGAAAGAAAACTGGCAGGAAACATAAAAACTGACTGCAAAAGTTTTTATCGATGTGTGAAGCACAAAAGATTAGTTAAAACAAATGTAGGTCCCTTGCAGTCAGAAACGGGTGAATTGATCATGGGGAACAAGGACATGGCAGACCAATTGAATAACTACTTTGGTTCTGTCTTCACTAAGGAAGACATAAATAATTTGCCGGAAATAGCAGGGGATTGCGGGTCAAATGAGACGGAGGAACTGAGTGAAATCCAGGTTAGCCAGAAAGTGGTGTTAGGTAAATTGAATGGATTAAAGGCCGATAAATCCCCAGGGCCAGATAGGCTGCATCCCAGGGTACAGAAGGAAGTAGCCCCAGAAATAGCAGATGCCTTAGTGATAATTTTTTCAAAACTCTTTAGATTCTGGAGTAGTTCCTGAGGATTGGAGGGTAGCTAATGTAACCCCACTTTTTAAAAAGGGAGGGAGAGAGAAAACGAGGAATTACAGACCAGTTAGTCTAACATCGGTAGTGGGGAAACTGCTAGTCAATTATTAAAGATGGGATAGCAGCGCATTTGGAAAGTGGTGAAATCATTGGACAAAGTCAGCATGGATTTACGAAGGGTAAATCATGTCTGACGAATCTTATTGAATTTTTTGAGGATGTAACTAATAGAGTGGATAAGGGAGAAGCAGTGGATGTGTTATATCTGGACTTTCAGAAGGCTTTCGACAAGGTCCCACACAATGTGATTGGTATACAAACTTAAAGCACATGGTATTGGTATTGGTTCAGTATTGATGTGGATAGAGAACTGGCTGGCAGACAGGAAGCAAAGAGTAGGAGTGAACGGGTCCTTTACAGGATGGCAGTCAGTGACTAGTGGGGTGCCGCAAGGCTCAGTGCTGGGACACCAGCTATTTACAATATACATTAATGATTTGGATGAGGGAATTAAATGCAACATCTCGAAGTTTGCGGATAACACGAAGCTGAGGGGCAGTGTTAGCTGTGAGGAGGATGCTAGGAGGCTGCAGGATGACTTGGATAGACTGGGTGAGTGGGCAAATGCATGGCAGATGCAGGATAATGTGGATAAATGTGAGGTTATCCACTTTGGTGGCAAAAACAGGTAGGTAGACTATTATTTGAATGGTGACCGATTAGGAAAAGGGGAGATGCAGCGAGACCTGGGTGTCATGGTACACCAATCATTGAATGTAGGCATGCAGGTGCAGCAGGCTGTGAAGAAAGCAAATGGTATGTTGGCATTCATAGCAAAAGGATTTGAGTACAAGAGCAGGGAGGTTCTACTGCAGTTGTACAGGGTCTTGGTGAGGCCACACCTGGAGTATTGTGTACAGTTTTGGTCTCCTAATCTGAGGAAAGACATTCTTGCCATAGAGGGAGTACAGAGAAGGTTCACCAAACTGATTCCTGGGATGGCATGACTTCCATATGAAGAAAGACTGGATAGACTCGGCTTGTACACGCTGGAATTTAGAAGATTGAGGGATGATCTCATGGAGACTTACAAAATTCTTAAGGGGTTGGACAGGCTAGATGCAGGAAGATTATTCTCAATGTTGGGGAAGTCCAGGACAAGGGGTCACAGTTTAAGGATAAGGGGTAAGTCTTTTAGGACCAAGATGAGAAAATCGTTTTTCACACAGAGAGTGGTGAATCTGTCATGATTCACATTGAATGGCGGTGCAGGCTCGAAGGGCCGAATGGCCTGCCCCTGCACCTAATTTCTATGTTTCTATGTTTTTATAATTACACGCTTTCCTTTTTCATGATGCTAAACCATCCATGCTTTCTCTTGGATTGTATGCTGCCATCCACGCAACAAGGAGTGCTGCCGTTCATTACAAAAGGATGAGTACAGGTGCAAAGATGTCTTGTTGCATCAGAGTTTGGCCTTGGTGAAACCCCAACTTGGGTAGTGTGTGTCAGTTGGTCTCCATATCAAGGATGTTCTTGCCACAGAGGAAGTGCATAAAGGTCACCAGATTGATTCCTGAGATGACAGCACTGATGAATGAGGTGAGATTGGGGTGATAATGAGTATATTCACTGGAATATTGAAGAATGAGTAGGGATCTCATAAAATCTTAATGGTTTCTAATATAACTAGACAAACTTTATACTGAGAGGATGATCTGGATTGCTGGTAAATAGTAAGATTAAACGAGAACTTACCAGTTTAACGTTTGATCGTTATTTTATGAGGAGTTACGATGAGGGATTACGTGAAGAAGGCCATCCCCACGCACGCGCGTCAATCTTCAAAGCAGCGGTGTGAAATCATAGATAACAGTTGTTGAACTAACATAGTAAGATTATAGATGACTAGAACTACCAGATGATTGTTAAGTTACGAGAGTAGGGAGCGGAGGGCACGTAATCCCTCATCGTAACTCCTCATAAAATACGATCAAACTTCAAACTGGTAATTTCTCATTTAATCTTACTATTTTACTTCGGAGTCACGTGAGTGACTACGTGAAGACTTTGAAGGTCTGTGATTTCATGCCGTGGAAAAACGAATCCACACAAGCACGACTGCATCAGTTGACCATAGATGAGGGAAACATCATAATGCGTACACACATGCATAGACATAGATTTAAAAAACATGCTGATGCTGATAAAAGAACAAACATTAATAACAGTAACCCCTCTCAACCGAGGGGAACTATAAATTGAACCTAAATAGAGTTGGCAAATTCCCCTGGTCTGGCAATGGGTTAAAATAAATGTTGGATACCTCGTTTGTTAGACCATCCTGCAGTTGACAGGATGTGGTCCAGAGGACCGCACATAACCCTTCCTGTTGGTGTTGTAGCAGCCCTGGTGGAGTGAGATTAGAAATCAGTATCTACTCCTGTATAAGCCAAACCTCGCATAACCACCTGGAAATGGTCTGAACTCATACCAGAGCCTCTAAGGCTCTAGATGATCTTGACGTAATGATGTAAACGTGTGACCACATGTAATCGAAGGTGCATGCGGTATATAAACATGAATTATAATATTGCAAGTGTAATGATCCTGTCCATTCACAATTTATGTAATGACTGGACCCGTACACTGAGGGCAACGCCAGGGAATAACCTACCTATGAGAGCTGAACCAAAGATAGAGATATAGCTGGAGACCCCATAGTGAATAAATGTTAACACAATGTCAATATCCGATACTTCCATGTACTTGGGTCTGGAAGAACTTATGTTAATGATATCCTAAATACTGGACACCAGAGGGTGAAACCCGAGAGAGTGGGTCCCACTTGCTGCAGCAACTATGAGGAGAAGCACGTTGGGTACAGTTAATGGGACTATAACTTAAGTTATTGTCAAAGAGCCATAGAAATGAACTCTAAGACATCAGTGTCTATGCCATATTATGTGTAACATAACATTTAACAGAAAAAACTCTTCCCATCTCCTGAAGAGGCAAAGTACTGCTTTTTTGGTTGCTACCCCTGCATTCTGCAGTGAGACATACATGGATCAGTCAGACACCCAGTAGGCCAGTCAGACAGTCCGAGAAACCTGAATGCGGGATCTTGCTGAATATTACAAGCCCCGACCAATGAGGCAAAATGGAGAACCACATAAAGGAACATTCCTCCCCTGTGTAGCGAGAATGAGCCTGCATGCAAGCATATCGATATTGGGTGCCATCAAGTCAGAGATCCTAAAATGCTTTGTGATCCAACACCCATACTGTGTTGTCATTCACTTTGCAGGATAGAAACATAGAAACATAGAAAATAGGTGCAGGAGGAGGCCATTCGGCCCTTCGAGCCAGCACCGCCATTCATTGTGATCATGGCTGATCATCTGCTATCAATAACCCGTGCCTGCCTTCTCTCCATATCCACTAGCCCCTAGACCTCTATCCAACTCTCTCTTAAATCCATCTGTTGATTTGGCCTCCACTGCCCTCTTTGGCAGGGAATTCCATAAATTCACAACTCTCTGGATGATACATCAGCGCCAAAAAAGGTTGGGTAAATTATGACAGGATACTTTGACTTTATTGCATCCATGTGACTAACATATGCCACAGTGTATCAACTTGGAACTGAGCATGCAGGAGTTGCATATTTGCACAATAACCCATTGTATACACCTAGTGTCTATAGGTAGTTAATACCAATAACTGAAGAATTGGTGATTCATGCAAATTCCATCGACCTTTGTTACTAGAGATGGCATTTGTGATTGTCCATCTTAGTTCTAGCATGTGTAAGTAATATAACTGAAGATAATATGACCAAAACTACTGGAGCAATGCTGAATGTAGTTTGACCACCATTGTGACTTAGGTAGCTTCAGCTGATAATAGCATAGGTCTGTTAACAATGACCTACATGGCACTTGAGAGGTTATTACTTGCACGTTCAAAGTTCTAATAATGCAAGACCCAATTGCACAGCTGAAACACAGCTGCTATAGCCAATTACTGTTGATGAATAGAAGACTGCTTGATAACAAGGTTGTTACAGGCTTCAATTGATTCCAATCTGTTGCCCCAGGGCGGAGTCACAGGTAATTAATAGTTAAAGGTAAAGCCGATAAACAATTTCCAGCTGGTATCAACTTAAATTTGACTGGATGGTTGAAACAGTTGATTTAAGCAAAACACAGAGTAAGAAATATCCGCCAGATCAATTTGAAATGTCTCTGGTGATCTCCTGTGAATGGGTCCTAAACAGTATGCATCTATGATCTTTATGCATGCCATTAAGATCGTAGGGAAATAAGTAATTAGACAGTAGAGAAATTCTATGTTGCACATGGGAGTAAATGAAATATGAACCGACATCTCTCCATCTTTCACAAGGAACAGGCCATGCCTGCCATAATTCCATGCCTGCCTTGAATGCAGCTCTGGCCAAACTACTGGCCTGCCTTAAAACTGCTCCGGCCATAATACTGCATCTGCTTCGAAAGACAACTCTGGCCACAATTCCAAGCCATGCTAGGTACCCTTGTATACTGTGTAATAATTACCCATCACATGTTATCATTTTCATTTGTACAAAATAATTGTAAATATTACGAACTTGTAAATAGTTCACTTACCCCACATTTCGAAGGAACCAGAGCCACCTACCTCCATGGTTACCGGTGGTCTTATGGTAAGCCCAAAGGCCACTGATGTGGGTTCCATTCCCATCCTTGATTTCCTTCCTGAGACCAGCTTGGCCCAGCTTTCAAGCGCCATCAACTTCAGTCAACTGCTTGCTGCCATTGAGGCGTGGGGGTGTCATCGCCGATACGATGATTTTATTTGACAGCTCTGTGCACTGCCGGCACTTGAAGCATGAGGGAATCTGGCCCCTGCCAGGTTTTTTGCCTCTTCCCTTACGAGTATGTCCTCACACTCCCCTCCACCGAGAGGGAGACTCGTAGATAGCCCTGAGACAGGTGCAGCCGCAGGCCCCTGAGGATACTTGCGTTGACATGGCCCCTCGGACCTTTATCAGAATATTACTCTGGGCCAGAGCGAAACTGACCCCTGATGCTCCCCTCCTCAAGAGAGGGAGACATTGTGCAGCCCTAACAGGTGCTGCCGCAGGTCCCTGAGGACACCTGCACTGACATGGCTCAAGGGACCTATATCAGAATATGACTCTGGGCCAGAGCGAAACTGACCTCTAATGCTCCCCTCCTCAGAGAGGGAGACATTGTGCAGCCCTAACAGGTGCCGCTGCCAGCGGGTTTTTCATAATACCCGTGCTCAGATAGCTCTCTTCTGGAGCATATCTCTCTGGAGCAACCTCCATCAGGTGCTCCATGTGGGTTTTAGGCATTCACAAAGACTACCCATAGAAGGAGGGGGGAGCCTCCTGGCCCGAGTCCCAAGGCCTGACCGGCTTACTCGTGGTTTAAACCCTTTCCTGGGAAACCATAGCGGTCTGTGAGTTGCTGACCCCATAGTTAATGACTGGGTCTCGAGACCAGCTTACTGCCAGTTTTCCCCTTATCTAGGAAGACCTAAGCGGTCTGGGAGCTGCTGACCCCATTGTCAGCGACTGGAGTAGCGTGACCAGCTTACTTCCAGTCTGACCACTTTCTCAAGGAAGACCTAAGCGGTCTGGGGCTGCTGACCCCATAGTTCGCAACAGGGATAGCAAGACCGGCGTACTGCCCGTCTAACCACTTTATCTCGGAAGACCTAAGTGGTCTGGGGGTTGCTGACCCCATTGTCTGAGACTGGGGTAGCTAGACCGGCTTGCTGCCAGTCTAACCCCTTTTCCTGGGGAACCATAACGGTGGAAGAGCTGCAGACCCCATAGCGACTGGCTGGGGTGGCAAGACCGGCTTGCTGCCACTCTAACCCCTACTCTGGGGGAACCATGCGATGTTGGAGCTTCTAACCCCATTAATAGTGACTGGGGTAGTAAGACCAGCTAACTGCCAGTCTAACCCCGTTCTCTGGGGGCCATAGCTGTCTGGGAGCCCATACTGGGAGAACCCCCACTTGCATTCCCCATCCTGGGTGTCGCTGACCTCCTCATCAGCGTCTAGGGATCAAACCCGACGGCCGCCGACTACCCGCAATTCCGTAGTCCGGACCGGGATTTCCCCACGGTCCATAACCGGTTTCCCACGGCCCGTCCAACTTTGCCCCGAATTCAGCAGGCAATCCTGCAAAACAAAACACATCCCTAGAAAGAAGTTAAAACTTACCTTCTAGGTTCAAAAACTTACCGCTGACAGGAGCCGTGCGCCCACCAGTCAGTCCCTGTGCAATGCGTCAGACATAATGATGCACATGCGTGGGGACGGCCTTCTTCACGTAGTCACTCACGTGGCTCCAAAGTAAAATCTAGAATTGGGGGGGGGCGGGAGGGGGGGGGTTCACAGCCTTTAAATTGCCATTTAGATCTGAGATTCTCAGTGTTTTCTGCACCTGTGAATTTCTCCATTGTGGAAGGCAGTGGCGGCCCACCTATTAATCTATTCTTTATTTATTTTTTATTTTTTTTGTAAGATATTTTTATTAGAAGTAATTACATATTAAGAAGAAATATAAAATCCAATTAAAGCAAAAGAAAATATTAACGTCACATACATTCTTAATATTTTTAAAATTAACAGTCAATCTTATTTGTACTATAATTTTCTTTTTTATTTTATAGCAGTAGGAAATAAAAAAGGGAAAAAGAAAAGAAAAAAAAAGAGAGATAAACTAATTGAGTGGAGTATTAAACAAGATATTCTTCAATGGAGATATATTTATGATCTATTGTCTAATTCTTCATCCATTCATACATTCAGGCTTCCGTCATGGCTTCGAACCGGACCATCTTGACCCTTTAAATATTCAATAAATGGAGACCATATTCCTCTGAATTGGTCCAGCCTGTTCATCAGGGCAAGCCTTAATCGTTCCAAGTGTAACGTCTCCGACATTTCTGTAATCCACATTTTAGTTGTGGGGGAAGTAGGACCTTTCCAAAATCTTAGTATTAATTTTTTACCAATTATTAAACTATAACCGATAAAAATTATTTGTTGTGTTGTTAATATCTGATTTGTATCCAGTATTCCCAATATAATTAGTTTTGAGTCTGGAATCAACTTTGCATTAACTACAATTGAGATTATCTTAAAAATTTCTATCCAAAAATTAGTGATTTTTATACATTTTGTGAATGAATGCGTTAAATTAGCTTCTAATTGTTGACACTTATCGCATATTGCGGACACATAATCTATTGTTTATTTTAAAGGAGATGTATGCTAAAATATCAAGGGATATGGACAGGGAGTAATGGGGTGGATTAACCAAGATTATGTTTCATGGAGGAGCAGGTTAAAAAACTGAATGGCTGACTCCTGCTATTATTTTCTATGTTTCAATGAGTATGTGCATCTAAATCTATCTGTGGGGCAGATTAAACTTTGATCATGTGACACACTGCTGCACAAGAAGGATTCTTAGCAAAATGCAGTAATAATCATCATTGAACAATGTTAGATTTAGCTCTTAGGGCTAAAGGAATCAAAGGATATGGGGAAAAAGCAGGAACGGAGTACTGATATTGGATGATCAGCCATGATCATATTGAATGGCGATGCTGGCTCGAAGGGCTGAATGGCCTATTCCTGCACCTGTTTTCTATGTTGTTTGTGCTGGGTCATGGTATGCAAAACAAAAGAAATGTTCAACATATCTTGAAAACATACACATTACATATTTAGTGGAGAGTCTGCTACATACACCTTCAGAAACAATTCCCATGTAGACAATCATGGCTGTCAAGGGATGCCATCAATGAATAATGATCAGATGCATAATGATTATTTGTGTGTGGCATATCTTTAATGCTCCACTTCCCCCTAATCCAGCAATGGAAATGGTGAGTTTAGCTCCTACTGTCACCCGTGGTGACACTACAATTCACTACAGTTAATTTTGCTGCCCCACCACTTTCAGCAGTAGATTGATACCACCACTTCAAGACCTTCAACCACAAAAGGCCAGCTTATTGTTTGCATGGGCCTCTCAAATTTTCTCAGGCATAATACATATAATATAAAATGTACAAACGTACAAACTTATCTTCAAAATAGCAGTGGTAAGGTTTCCATGTTAGCTTAGAAACATAGAAAGAAACATAGAAACATAGAAAATAGGTGCAGGAGGAGGCCATTTGGCCCCGAGGCAGCACCGCCATTCATTGTGATCTTGGCTGATCATCCCCAATCAATAACCCGTTCCTGCCTTCTCCCCATATCCCTTGATTCCACTAGCCCCTAGATCTCTATCTAACTCTCTCTTAAATCCTTCCAGTGATTTGGCCTCCATTGCCCTCTGTGGCAGGGAATTCCACAAATTCACATCTCTCTGGGTGAAAACGTTTTTTTCTCACCTCAGTCTTCAATGGCCTTCCCTTTATTCTAAGAAAGTGGCCCCTGGTTCTGGACTCGACCAACATTGGGAACATTTTTCCTGCATCTAGCTTGTCCAGTCCTTTTATAATTTTATATGTTTCTATAAGATCCCCCCTCATCCTTCTAAACTCCAGTGAATACAAGCCTAGTCTTTTCAATTTTTCCTTATACGACAGTCCCGTTTCAGATTGCCAAATTGAAAAAAAACTTTTTTTTCCTGCAAATGAACGAGATCGCAAGTTGTTTCTTACATTTTCCCATGAACTGCCTTTGGAGGTCAAGTGGTCGTTTGTGAAAGGCATTATGTAATGATCATGGAATTTCCAGTCTTTGCTCAGTTGCACCCATCAGCAGCATGTAGCTTCTTTCTTAACAAAATAAATGTAACCTTTTCCCCTTGATTAATGCCATTACCCCCATCAATTTATGTGGCAATTATGGGTTATCATTGGATATTTACCTCCGAGGGATACTGTGGAAAAAAAATTAACTGACCACATAATTTTATGCAGTGTATGGTTGCTTGTTCAGTAACAATGCATGGGTTGCAGTGAGCTGAAGAAAAAAAACATCTGTGACCAACTGTGGAGCTAAATGCCCATTCAGTACTGTATTGTCAAGAATGGCTAGCAGTCCAGATTGACGGGCAGCAGTGTGGTTTGAAAGGGGATGGCATATACTGTTGAAGTTACAATGGGGAAGCATGAATGCTGTCATCCTGAGAGAAAATACTTCACAACTGTGGACCGACAATCCTGTTTACATCAATAGGACGATGGTGGAAACTTCAAATTCCTGGGTGTGCATATTTCCGAAGATCTTTCCTGAACCCAGCACACTGATGCAATCATAAAGAAAGCACATCAGTGCCTCTACTTCCTGAGAAGATTACGGAGATTCAGTATGTCAAAAAGGATTCTCTTGAACTTTGACAGGTACACAGTAGAGAGCATGCTGACATGTTGCATCGTGGCCTGGTTCAGCAACTTGAATGTCCAGGAGAGAAAAAGATTGCAAAATAGTTGTAAACACTGCCAAGTCCATCACCGGCTCTGACCTTCCTGCCATCGAAGGGATCTATCATAGTCGCTGCCCCAAAAAGGCAACATCATTTAAGACCCACACCATCCTGGCCACACATTCATCTCACCATTGCCATCAGGAAGAAGGTACATGAGCCAGAGAACAGTAACATGTAGGTTCAGGAATGGCTTCATCCCTACAGATAGATCTTCCCTATCAGGCGGGGGTTGGCAGGGAGCGTCTGCAGCCAGGGCAGGGGTACGGCTTCAGGCGGAGCCCACTCCATCAGAGTTCCTCCCTGTGTTAGCTGGCATAGCACCTGCAGCCCTGCGCAGAGAGCACCTAACCCACAGCCTGGTGAACAAAGCCTCAATGGACCCAAATCATACCCTACACAACCTTGCCCAGTACTCCAACCTGGATCGTCAACGCCTGCCCTCCCGGCGCCCCTTCTCTCGTCATGCTGCATCTCTTCGTAGCTCCGATTTCTTTTTTTTTTTTTTTTTTTTTTTTTTTTTTTTTTTTTTTTAATATTTTTTTATTGTAGAAACAGTATATTACCAAGTTACACTCTTATACGACATTGAGATTTATACAATGTGTAAAATTATAACGTATTGATTATTAATTAGTACTATTTATGATAATTGTAGTATTATCCATTATACATTTCATTATTATTTATTTTATATAATTGGGAGTATAGTACCCAATCTTAAACAACATTTTTTTTTAATATTCATAATGTTATCAAAATATTAATAATGTTTGTATTATTGTTAATTTTATATTTCATAGTTATTGTATAATTGAAAAGTACCTAGTTTTATATATAATTACAAGTTTAAGACATCTATAATCTTTTTCATACAAACAGAAATAAGTGTGTACATATTAAAAATTTATATAGTATGTTTCTATAATTTTTTCCTTAATTAAAGATAGAGAGATAGAAAAAAGAATAGAAAATAGAAAAGAAAGTGTGAAAAAGTTTGATGGAGATTGAAGTATTACTAAGTAATCCAATCTTGGAGATACATTCATGATTTTGTTATGTGTATTTCTTCATCCACTCAGATATTCAGGCCTCAGTCAAGTCCCTGCGCCGAACCGTTGTGACCCTGTAGATATTTAATATAGGGAGACCATATCTCCTTGAAGAGATCTAACCTGTCCATGAGGACAAGTCTCAATCTCTCCAAGTGAAGTGTCTCCGTCATTTCTGTATTCCACATTTTAATTGTTGGGGATACAGGGCCTTTCCAAAAATTTTAATATTAATTTTTTCCCAATTATTAAAGAATAGTCGATAAAAGTTCTATGATTCCTTGTAATTATTTGTTCCATTTCCGGTACTCCAAGTATGATTAACTTTGGGTCATAAATCATAGTAATATTAATAACTTTCGAGATTATTTTGAATATTTCATTCCAATATTGTAAAATCTTCGTACAATTAGTAAATGAGTGTGACAGAGTTGCTTCCATGATTTGACATTTATCACATATAGGTGATAGTTTTGGAAATATATTATGTAGTTTAGATTTAGAATAATGTAATCTATGTAAGATTTTAAACTGTATAAGTGCATGTTTAGCGTTTAAAGAGCAATAATGTATATGTTGTAGGCTTTCTTCCCATATTTCTGGACTTATTATTTGACTTAGTTCATTTTCCCAGCGCTGTCTATGTATTTCCGATGATGGGATATCACTTTCCAACAAAATATTATAAATGTATGATATCATTTTTTCTGTATTTGGGTGTTTATTCAAGCATTCATCTAAAATTTCACTCTTTCTATTTCTAAGTTCTTGTGTATTTGCAGAAATATAGTTTCTGATTTGTAAATATCTGAAATATTCATTATTATGAAGCCCGTAAGTTTGTTGTAATTCTTGAAATGAAAGAAATGAATTATCCTTATAAAGATCCCCTATATTTAGAATTCCTTTATTTTTCCATTGTATAAAAGCTTTATCATCATTGACGGTTTAAACGTAAAATTATTGGCAATTGTAAGAGCTAGCGGTATAAATTTTAGTTTTTAGTGTTTTCTTTATTTGTTTCCAAATACGTATTCCACTTTCTATTATCAAATTTTCACTATAAGTTTTCTTAGGTACATTAATATTAGCAAATATTATAGAGCTAATTTCAAATGGAAAACAGTCTTCTCTTTCCATTTTTAACCAATTTGGTTTATTATCTATTTTCTCCTAACCAAAAATTCATATTTCTAATATTAACTGCCCAATAATAGAACATAAAAATTTGGGTAAAGCTAAGCCCCCGTTTATTTTAGCTTTTACATAAATGTTTTTTTATTTATTCTATGATTTTTGTAATCCCAAATAAAGTTAGTGACTATTGAGTCTACTTTTTTTAAAGAAATTTTTAGAAAGATATATCGGGATTGATTGAAATAAATATAATAATTGTGGGAGGAAAATCATTTTTATTTGCGTTTATTTTACCTAACATTGAGATAGGTAAGCTTTTCCAATATAAAATAATTTTTTATTTAATTTATTCAATAATAACGGGAAATTAGATTTAAATAAAGAGTCGAATCTTTTTGTAACAAAAATACCAAGATATTTAATATTTTTCATTTGTTATCTTGAAAGGAAATTGGTGTAATATCTGTAAATTATTCATGGTTATTGGCATAAGTTCACTTTTATTCCAATTGATGCTATATCCTGAAATTAAACCAAATTCCGTTATTAGTTTTAACAAATTACAGATACTTATTTCCGGTTTTGTAATATAAAGTAATATATCGTCCGCATATAACGAGATTTTATTCTTAGTATCTTTAGTATCGTATCCATATATTTCTGGATGTAGTCTTACCCTTTGAGCAAGGGGTTCGATTGCTAACGCAAACAGTAATGGTGATAAAGGACAGCCTTGTCTACAACCTCGAGATAAACTAAACTTAGTTGATAACATATAATTTGTTATTATTCTAGCTGTTGGGTTTGCGTATAATAATTTAATCCAAGTAGTAAACTTATCACCAAGCTTAAAGGCTTCCATCACCGAAAATAGATAAGGCCATTCCACCTGGTCAAAAGCTTTTTCTGCATCCAACGAGATGACTACTAAGTCTTTTTTATCACTTCTTTTCGAATATATAATATTAAATAACCGTCTTAAATTATATGAAGAATATCTTTTAGGTATAAATCCTGTTTGATCAGGATGAATTAATTCGTTAACAATTTTGCTTAGTCTTTGTGCAAGAATTTTTGTTAAAATTTTTTGATCGGTATTTAATAAAGCAATTGCTCTATACGATCCTGGATCATCCCAAATCTTTATTTATTTTGGGTATAAGTGTTATAATAGATTCGTTCAATGTGTCTGGTAGTTTCTCTTGTATATATATCTGTTCATATAATGATTTTAAATATGGGACCATTTGGGCATGAAAAATTTTATAAAATTCCGAGCCTAGGTGGAGGTCCTGGAGTTTTACCATTTTTTAAAAGATTTAATAGATTCTTGGATTTCTTTTATTGAAATATCGGCATTTAAAAATTCTCTATTTTGTAAATCTAATTCTTTTAAGTTACATACATTTAAAAAGGCATCTATTTCTGTTTTATTTACTGTTGTGTTACCAGTATACAAATTTTTATAATATTGCATAAATCTTTCGTTAATATCCTTGGGTTGTATTAATAATTCACCGTTTTGTGATTTAATCCTATGTATAATTTTTTCCGCTTCAATTTTCCTTAATTGTCGAGCCAATAGTTTTTGTGGTTTGTCTCCAAATTCAAACAACAATTGTTTAGTATGTTGGTAGTATTTTAAAACTTGATCAGTATATATTTTATTTAATTTATACTTCAATGTTACAATTTTATTATGTATTATTATATCTGATTTTGTTGCATTCTGTATATCTAATTGTTTGATCTCCCTTTCTAAGTCATGTTGTTCCTTCTGAATCTTCTTATTATGGAATGCTTGTGAAGAAATCATAATTCCTCGAAGATATGCTTTAAATGTTTCCCATAATAAAGAGCGAGATATTTCTGGTTGATCATTTATTTCAAAAAAACATCTTAATCTGAGTTATGATGTATTCCTGAGTTGTTTTATTTTTTAAAATTTGTGGATTAAGTTTCCATTGTCCTAGATTTCCTGTTTTTACCATTTATTTTAATTTTAAATGTTAATGGTGCGTGATCTGAAATTATAATATTATGATATTTGGATTCGTAAGTAAGTGAGATAAGCTTTGCATCTACTAGGAAGTAATCTATTCTTGAATAGGTTTTTATGTACTGGCGAGTAGAAGGAATATTCTCGACCAGTAGGATTTTCTGTTCTCCAAACATCTTTAATGTTAGACGTTTGAATGTATGCGTTTAATAAATCACTAGAGTGCGATTTAGTTTTTCCTTTGTTTTGAAGATCTATCTAAATAAGGGTCTAGTTCCGATTTCAACATGCTAAGAGCATGGAGAGCCTGCTGGCAGGACACCCAACATCCCGCCCAAATGACCGTCTAACCCAAACACACTGTTGCCACCTGGTGCAGAACTGGTCCGCAGAGAGTGGGTTACACTGAATCGTCTGCGAACTGGTGTTGGGCGTTTCAATCATAACATGAAACGTTGGGGACTGCGCCCATCAGCAGCCTGTACTTGTGGACACCCCGACCAGACCGCACACCATGTAATCCACGACTGTCCCACCCTCAGCCCACCAGATACCACTACCATCGACCTGACCAACCCCAATCCTGACACAGTGAACTGGCTGCGACGCCTGAATCAAACTGTGTAACTGACTCATACGCAAGAAGAAGAAGAAGGCGGGGCCAGTCGGGGGTGAGTGGGGGAGGGGAGAGCGCTGCCATGGCCTACCGCTGCCGTGGCCTACCACTGCCTACCCTTGCCGTGGCCTACCGCTGCCCTGGACTATCGCTGCCTACCACTGTCGTGGCCTACCGCTGCCTACCGCTGCCGCTGCCATGGTCTATCGCTGTCGTGGCCTGCTGCTGCCGCTGCCTACCGCTGCCATGGCCTTTGGCTGTCTAGGTTTACCGCTGCTGTTGCCGCTACCATGGCCTACCACTTCTGTGGCCGTGGCCTGTCGTGGCCTACCACTGCCACTCCTGCAGCTGCGGATGGGGACGGCTTCAGGCAGGGGCTGATGAAGTAGGGAGTATCCTGCAGCCGGGGGAGGGGGACGCCTTCAGGTGGGGGCCGGTGGGCAGTGGGGGTGGGAAGTGTCCTGCAGCTGGGGACGGGGACGGCTTAACACAGGAGGGTACGTAGCCAGGGGAAGGGCTGGCTTCAGGTGGAGGCTGGTGGAGGGGAGAGCTTCCTGCAGCCGGGGATGATTTCAGGCAGGGGCCAGTTGGGGGTAGGGCTGGTGGTGGGAAGCGTCCTGCAGCTGGGGATGGGGACAGCTTCAGGCGGGGGCCAGCGGGAGCACCCTGTAGACGGGGAGTGGGACGGCTTCAGGTGGGGGCCAGTGTGGGGTGGCGGTGGGAAGAGTCCTGCAGCTGGCGATGGGGACGCTGGTGGCAGCATCTTGAAGCCAGGTATGGGGATGGGATGGCTTCAGGAGGGGGGTGGGGAGCGTCTTGCAGCTGGGGACGGGGATGGGGATGGCTTCAGGGCGGGGACCAGCGGGAGTGTTCTGTTGCCGGGGGTGGGGGGACGACTTCAGGCGAGGGCCCATGCGGGGTGGAGGTGGGAAGCGTTGTGCAGAATGGGGATGGGGATGGCTTCAGGCAGGGGCTGGAGGGAGCATCCTGCAGCCAGGTGACGGGGGTGGCTTCAAGCGGGGGCCGGTGGGGGGGAGCATCCCGCAGCCGTGGGATGGGGACACTTCAGGTGGGGGCTGGGAGAGCTGGTGGGAAATGTCATGCAGCTGTGGACAGGGACGGCTTCAGGCGAGGGCCGGTGGGAGCATCCTGTAGCCGGTGGAGGGAGACGCCTTCAGGCGGGGGCCGGTGGGGGTGGGAAGCGCCTTGCAGCTGGGGATGGGGATGGCTTCAGGCGGGGGCCGGCAGCAGCCTCAGGCAGCGGCCGTTGCGGGGTTGCTTTCTGGAGGGCTAGTTCGGTTATTGTGGGCCGAAGCTACTACTTTCCACAGGCTAGTACAGACAATGCGGGCCGAATTAACAATTCTTGGGCTAGTACATGGGTTGTGGGATGAATGGACTCGATTCTGGAGTGCTAGTATGGACATTGTGGGACAAATGGATTTTATTCAGCTAGGATAGGTGCTGTGCACTGAAGGGACTGGTTCACAGAGGGCTAGTATGGACATTGTGGGCTGAATGGATTTTTCTAGGGCTAGTACTGATGGACAGCAGCTGGGGACGGGGACGGCTTCAGGTGGGGGCCTGCAAGGGGTGACGAGGGCCAGCGAGGGCCGAAGACAGTCAGCGGCTCCCGGTCGCACTCACTCAGCAGCACCTAGCCGCACTCACTCAGCTGCTCCCGGCCGCACTTATTCAGCAACTCCTGGCCGCACTCACTTAACGGATCCTGGCCGTATTCACTCAATGGCTCCCGGCCGCACTCACTCACTGGCTCTCGGCCGCACACACTCACCGGTTCCTGGCTCATCGTGATGGACAGCGCAGCCCCCACTCTCTCTCCACACCATGTTCACTCCGCTCCTTTAGCTTTATTCTCCTCGCCTCCAATGATTGACAGCGGGTGGCAGATGGAGCGATTTTTACGATATTTAAACCATAAATTTTGTAATATTCCACCGATCGGAACAATACATGGTGCTCTTGCAGCACTGGAGATGGCGAGTAAGGTGGCGAAAAATCATAGTGCTATTGTGTACCATTTTTGCGCAAATGTAAAAACAACGCAAACCAGAAGAGATCAAGATGAGAGTTTTAGTTAAGTACTAGACAAAGTGGGCCCCATTGTGTCCCGTCCTCTCAACGCTCCGTTGTGGGGTGAAGGGTCGGTCTGCAGCATCACACACACACACAGAGGGATGCAGAGGCACAGTGAGGGACACAGAGGCACAGAGAGGGACACTGTGGCACAGAGAGGGACACAGAGGCACTAAGAGGGACACAGAGGCACAGAGAGGGTCAAAGAGGCACAGAGAAGAACAGTGGCACAGAGAGGGCTACAGAGGCACAGAGAGGGACACAGAGGCACAGAGAAGAACAGTGGCACAGAGAGGGACACAGAGGCACAGAGAGGGTCAAAGAGGCACAGAGAAGAACAGTGGCACAGAGAGGGCTACAGAGGCACAGAGAGGGACACAGAGGCACAGAGAGGGACACAGAAGCACAGAGAGGGACACAGAGGCACAGAGAGGGAAACAGAGGAACACAGAGCGACACAGAGGCACAGAAAGTTACACAGAGGCAGGTGTTCTTGCTGCCTTTTGGAGCTGGGTTATCCGGGTGTTCGCTGCCTTATGCAGCTAGGGTTTCCGGTAGTCCGCTGCCTTTTGGAGCTGGGGTTTCCAATTTGCAGCGTCTTTTGAGAGGCCGGCTCTGCTGCGAGCGAGCTGCCTTGCTGTGAGTGGGCGGCCCTGCTGCAAGAGGGCAGCCCAAGGCGATGTGACTCACAGCACATGAACATAACGTGCAGTCATTGTGAAGTCATCACGTCATCAGCCAAAGTTAGCGCTTTCAGCGGTTTCATTTTCTAAGTTAAATGAGATTTTTGAACATTAATTAATTAATTAATAACTTGCGAAATAGTGCATGAATTTTTCCGATGAGGCAATTTTTGAATCCACGTGATAAAGCTCTACAGGAATATGTAAAATTTGTATTGTTAGAGTGTTGTTTTTTCAAGCAGATGTGATTATACACACACAAACTCACACTAACCCCCCTTGGTATTATATTAATATTATTCATTTGCTGCTTTTACCCCATTCCCCGCCCTATCTACTCACGCATAGCCCCCAACTGTGCAGGCGTGGCTAGAGAGGGGCGGTAGAGAGGGAGGGGGAGGGTGAGAGGGGTAGAGAGGGAGGGAGGGTGATAGTGATTGAGGGGGGGGGGGCGGTGTCACAGGGGAGGGCTGGTTCCCGAATGCAATACTCCACCAGAAGGGGGGGGGGAGAGGGAGGGGGGAGAGAGAGGGAGGGGCGGGGGGGGCAGAGAGGGAAGGGGGGCACAGAGAGAGGGGGGATGAAGGGAGGGGGGGCATAGAGGGAGGGGGCAGAGAGGGAGTTGGTCAGAAAGCAAAGGGGGGCAGAAAGGGAGGAGGCAGAGAGGAAGGCGTTACAGAGGGAGGGGGTAGAAAGGGAGTGTGAGGGAGATGGGGTAGAGGGAGGTGGAGGGGTTAATGACCATTAAGAAAGTTCTGTAAAAGCAATCCAGGAAGCACAGAAGTGCTCGTGAGTGCTCGTGACATCGGAAGCGCTCGTGAGCCCTTGGAAGACATCGGAAGCCCTCGGAAGCTCTTGGAAGCTCCCGGGAGCTGCAGTACAGAGCCCACTTGCTCGTTCTTTCTGAATCTTTTGAAGAACAGAGGGGAGGGTGTGTGAGGGGAGGGTGTGTGAGGGGAGGATGTGAGAGGGGAGGGAAGGGGAGGGGGAGGGGGGTAACGTCACTCGCTGCACATGGAACATAGTGCAGCAGGCCGTGAGGAGAAAGTTCTGGAAAAGCAAGCCGAGAAGTTCGTGAGTGCTCGTGTGCGCTCGTGACCTCACAAGACCTCAGAAGACCTCGGAAGACCTCAGAAGTGCTCAGAAGCGCTCGGAAGTGCTCAGAAAATCTCGGAGGCGCTTGGAAGCTGCTGTACAGAGCCCACTTTCTCGTTCTTCCTGTGTCTTTTGAAGAACGGGGGGCAGGGGGTGATGGGGGGGAGGGAGAGGGGGGTGATGTCCATCGTTTCGAGTGAAACATAGAGCAGCAGGCCATGATAAGCAGAGCCATTGTGATGTCATCAGTGAGACCATCTCATTTATTTTCCTAGTTACTTGAATTTTTTGAATATTTTCATTAATAACTCAAGAAATAATGCATCAAATTTTCAGATAAGGTGCTTTTTGACATTATGGCATAAATCACTCTCGGAATATGCAAACATTTCACCATTAGTGCATCGTGTTTTAGAGGAGATGTGAAATGCATACGAACATCACACACACATAAATACACATCTAAGATCAGACTTTTAATAGTTACTAGACTAAATTGGACCTGTTGGGTCCCATGTTTACAGGGGAGGGCTGGTCCCCGAACACAATATTCCACCTCTCCACCAATTCCAATATTGGTGGCCGGAGGGGGCGGGGGGCTTTCTGGAGCGCTAGTATGGGTGTTGTGGGCCAAAGCGACTGGTTTCCAGAGGACTAGTATGGCCATTGTGGGCCAAATGGTTTATTGGGCAGGCAGCTCAGTCACTCAGTCTCGGTGGGCTGGCAGCTCAGTTACTCTGGCCTGGTGGGCTGGCAACTCAGTTACTCAGGGCTGGTGGGCTGGCAGCTCAGTTACTCAGGGCTGGTGGGCTGGAAGTTCAGTCACTCAGGGCTGGTGGGCTGGCAGTTTATTCACGGCTATTCCTTAAAATTCCATTTCTAGCAGAGTGCAGGCCACCAAATTCAATTTCATAGCAGAGTGCAGGCCACCAAGTTCACTTTCATAGCATTTCAAGCAGAGTGCAAGCTACCAAATACATTTTCATAGCATTTCACGCAGAGTGCAGGCCACCAAATTCAAATGCAATTTCATGCCATTTCAAGCAGAGTGCAGGCCACCAAATTCAAATGCAATTTCATACCATTTCCAGCAGAGTGCAGGCCACCAAATTCAAATGCAATTTCATAGCATTTCAAGCAGAGTGCAGGCCACCAAATTCAAATGCTATTTCATACCATTTCAAGCAGAGTGCAGGTCATCCAATTCAAATGCAATTTCATATCATTTGAAGCAAAGTGCAGGCCACCAAATTGAAATGCAATTTCATACAATTTCAAGCAGAGTGCATGCCACCGAATTCAAATGCAATTTCATACCATTTGGGCTTTATACTCCTGGCCCCCCCAGAAGGGGCATTGATGTCATTATGGTGATTGACATGCAAGTGGACCAATCAGCTGATCTCAAGGTTTTTTAAACATTCATAACTTTTTTATTTTTAATCGATTGGAAAAATCCTCAGGGCTGCCTCAGCGGAGTAGGATTATGAGTAAGATGGCCAAAAATCATCGCGATATATGGTAGAGTTTAAAAAAAGGCATAGTTAGCACAGACAGGAAGTGATCAAGATGAGACTTTTAGTTATATAGATAAGGCTAGACCCACTGGGACCCGTTGGGTCACATCACCTCAATGCGTGGCTGTGGGGGCAGGGGGCAGCCTGCGGCATCACACACACACTAACCAACCTCCCCCCACACACACACATACACACACACACTAACCACCCCACACACACACACACACTAACCACTCCCCACACACACAATTATTATATTAATATTATTCATTCACTCCTTTTGCCCCATCCCTTGCCCTATCCACTCATGTGTAGCCCCCAACTCACAGGCGTAGCTCGAGAGGGAGGAGGGTAGAGAGCGAGGGATGCAGTGGCACAGAGAGGGACAGAGGCACAGAGATGGACACAGAGACACACAGAGGGACACAGATGCACAGAGAGGGACACAGAAGCACAGAGAGGGACACCGAGGCACAGAGAGACACAGCAGCACACAGAGCGACAGAGAGGGACACAGAGGCACAAAGAAGAACACAGAGGCACAGAAAGGGACACAGAGAGGGACACAGAGAGGGACACAGAGAAGGACACCGAGAGGGTCACAGAGGCACAGAGGGGGACACATAGGCACAGAGAGGGACTCAGAGGCACAGAGAGGCACAGAGAGGGGCACAAACACACAGAGGCACAGAAAGGGACACAGAGAGGGTCATCGATAGGGACACAGACACACAGAGAGGGAGGGGGGGAGAGAGGGGGAGAGAGGGGGGGAGTGTGGGGGGAGGGGGGAGGGAGGAGGTAGGGGGGTGAGAGGGGGAGGGAGGGGGGGAGAGAGGGAGCATGAGGGGGGCAGGGAAAGAGAGGGGGAGAAAGAATGGGCGAGTGGGAGCGTCAGGGAGACAGAGAGGGAGGGGGAAGAGAGGGGTGCTAGAGGGAGTGTGAGAGGGGGCATGGAGGGAGCTGGGGAGAGAGGAGCGTGAGGTGGTAGAGAGGGAGCGGACGGGGCTGAGGGGGGTAGAGTTTGTGGGGTGGGGGCGCGTCATCACAGGGGAGGGCTGGTGATCCCATTTTTCCCACGATCTCCACCTGCCGTCACCCTCCACCCACCACCCATTCAGTAATTCAGAATGAAGGAGATTTGGAAGCCTTGGGCAAATTGAATTGTTACTTTCTTTATTTTTAATTTTTACGGAGAGGAGAACAATCTGCGCATGCGCAGTTTAAGATTTTTTAAAAGCCGACTGACTGCCTACCTTGGGTAATTACTCACGGCACGTGCCTGAATATGATTCATTTATAATTATATATTTATATTTCTATGATTCTACAGACCTTGGCTGGGAACCTGGGGCTCACCAAAATTGTTCCCAATTGGGCCCCGCACCTCCTAAGGACGGCCCTGAAGAAGACAACAGTAACAACTGCCAATTCAGCTGAGCACTAAGGCATTAACTATATCATGAAAAAATGCTTGTTGGAGCGAGCAATTTTGTCTCCTTCCGCCTAGATAATCAGTGATGGCATGACACATAATTATACCTATGCGACATTCTCCCCCGGTCAATGTCATTAGTTACTTCAATGGGAAAGTTTCATATTCTTGCAATCTGCAGCTGAATTCTTCCAGTCGCCAATGAATTGGATGAGTTAATGGCTACCTTATAACTGTACAATGAATTGGCTCTGAAATTTATGGGCTCTAATAAAAGTTCAGAACCCAGCAAACCATGGGATAAGATTTACTGGAATTTACTGGTCGAGGCACATTCATATTCCACCACCCAGTCGGGTTGGGTGACTGTCAGTATGGAATATCAGCTACATGAAGATTTGTTTTGCAGTTGATCACAAACCAAAGGCATGGAGAGGGAAAATATCATTAATTAAATTCTTGGCAGGAGTGATTAGACATGGTAATCTGGGGACAGATTAAACATCATGACTGTAGATACAGAGGGAGGACACCAGGGCTTAAGAGAGATGGCATCCAGGGTAGTGACTGAAATAGGATATTGCAGAAGAAAGGAGAATATTGAAGCGAGAGGGAGAGTGAGGGTATTAAGGTTGCAGGGAGATTATATATCAGTCAGGTCTGAGAGAGGGTATTTAAGACTGGAGGAAGAAAGTGATTATCATGGAAAGGCCAAGATTTTTTTTTAAACAGAAAATTCCGGAAAGATTTAGTAGGCCAGGGAACAGCTGGGAATAAAGAGAAAATAAGTTTGTTTCAGTAGCAGAGAAATTAGGGGTGGATATATTTGGTGGGTAAAACCAAAGGAGTAAATACAGTAATTAGAAGTGATTTACACTTCTTTGTCTGAGTTAAGGGCCTGTCCCACCAACATGCGACTCCATGTGGTGAGCGCGACCTAACGTGGTCGCTTGAGCCGTCCGGCCTCGCGGGGCCAGTCCGACTTCGATCGCTGAAGCCGTATGGAGTTTTGCGGAGCTGGTCCCAACATAGGGCTCCGAAAAACTGACCGTTCAAAAATTCCGCGTGGCAACGGCCTGTCGGCCCGCAGTCGCTTCGACGCATTACGCACCGTCTCGACGTCGTGCCCCCATGACCCTCTCTGTGTGTCTCCGTGACCCTCTCTGTGTGCCTCCGAGACCCTCTCTGTGTGCCTCCGTGTGCCTCTCTGTGTGCCTCCGTGTCTCTGTGTGTCTCTCTCTGTCCTTGCGAACTTACCGCGGACATAGCTCCAACTTCACGCTACTTCGCGACACTCACCCGACCTCCGCGCAGCCCCCTCTGCTGGTTTGGTCGTGCTCGCCGCATGCAGGCGCATGCTGGTGGGACCGGCCCTGTACGGGGATCACTCGAACTCCGCGCAGCCCCCACTTCCAGTTTGTTCGCGCTTTCCGCATGCAGGTCGCATGCTCGTGGGACAGGCCCATTAAGTGTTGTCGCTCACAGGACTGGCACATACTCAGCAGGCCAGGCTATATTAGCAAAGAGAAAAGGAAACTAAGCCAAAAATCACAGATGGATGGCACCGGGAACTGACCACTACTAATAAAGGCAAAAGGGAGCAAAATACCCGCAAATTGGAGATTTATTATTGGGTCCAGAAGACTGCAACACCACAATTGCATTAATCTTATGAATGAGATTAGCAATTGTCAAATAGAATCAGAGAAATAATTAAGAACATCATTCTTGTAAAAAAGAGAGAACAGAATCCTAATTAACTTTTCAGTTGATGGAAAAATATTGAGTGGACAATCCATTAACTGCTGTACAGACAAAGGAATGTGATTATATACCTTAGCAAGGGAGAACGTTTATCTTTAAGGCTACTACTAAACTCCAAACTAATTTCTGCATGTTTTCATCACCAAAAATATTCCCAACTATGAAGTATCTCAATGCAGATTAATTTTCACTTTTTGCACGTTAGAAAACAACAGTTGCAAATCCCTTACCATTAATTGATACCAAATTGGCGTAGATAGTGGTGGCAACTTACTTTTAGAAGGTACAAGTTGAGATGGGGTAAAGGACAAATTCATCAATTATTAGATGTTGTTCTAAGTGTTAACAAACCCATAGATACAGTATGTCCCAAGTTTTATTTATGGAGCAAAGAATTTTAAAATAGGAAACGAAAGATGGAGGAGTGGATGGTGAGAGATTATTTCAACTTGTGGGGAAGAATATGCTACAGGGTTGAAATTTTCACTGGAAAAAAACAAAGAGTGGGTAGAATATGGAACAGGAGTGGCTGGAGCAAATGGTATAGATATAACTATATTGATTTACTAAAAAAATACCTGGAGTGGCTTCAGTGAACATGAATGCTGGTAGTGACTAGCTGGGTGAAATGGTCTATTTTTATGCCATAGATCCAACATTATTCTGTTTAATTCTTAACTGTGTTTTCTATTTGAGTGGGAAGTTTAAGATTGTAGATCAATGCCCAAAAGGAATATGAGGATTTTGCCTACTGGAGGTGGAGAGGAATCTATTATTTCCAAACCTATGCTACCACTGAAGGGCTGGAGAGTTTAAGAAGTAGTTACATCACTCATGTTAATAGTTTTTTGTGCCTCCCTATGTTTTCAGAAATATTGGTTGCCTACAAACAGGACTGCATGAAGATCTCAATACATTTTATCTTCTATCAATTTCTTTCCTGTCATTGTTTAAAAAATGGGAAGAGGGAAGAGAAAAACCTTTTGGATTAGTGATTTTTATTCCTTTTTAAATGCTCATTGGTACCTATTCTACAAATTAATATGTTACTCATTGTTTGCAATTTTGAGGCAACGTGTAGATCAAAGATTTAGGTTTAAAGATTTCACATCCAGGTTACAATCCTGTCAGGTTACCACAAAGTTATAGATATGATTGGCAGATGCTTTTCTCACTTAAGTGGGTGGTAGGGGAGTCAGAGTGGAGTTGATTGGCACACGAAAGAGAATAGATTGCAGAGAAAATTGGCAAAAGGGAGTGATGACAGTGCTCTGAGAACTCATGTGGACTCAATGGACGAAATGATTTCCTCTTACAGCAGGAGAATACATGATAGGAAGATTGGTGATCCCCAGGAACAAGGTTTTTCATACAATTAGACTTCATGGTGTTACTAAGAGAATTCTCGGTCAAAAATTGTACACTTATAATGACAATTATATCATATTATGAATTATTAGTTCTAATTTACACAATGCTTT
Source organism: Okamejei kenojei (assembly GCA_035221665.1). Taxonomy (NCBI): domain Eukaryota; kingdom Metazoa; phylum Chordata; class Chondrichthyes; order Rajiformes; family Rajidae; genus Okamejei; species Okamejei kenojei. The sequence continues at coordinate 79,365,535 of CM069136.1, read as the reverse complement.
AAGTATCAGTGCTTGCCTCATTCAATCTTTATGAAACTGAAGGACATTTCCAGGTGATTAGTCTAACATCTGTTCATACACTTTACTACTAATATTTAATCAAAACTCTAAGTTTAATCAGTGCAAGTTATCTGGATACTTGCCCACTGTATGCTGAGATGATATAGTCACATGTTGAAAACCACATTTAATGATAATTAGCTATTTCAAAATGTTATATGCACTAAAATTGCTTTATAATGTAACTCATTCTCTGTTCTTTTGTTTAAGATCCTAATGGGCCTGTCCCATTTACGCATCTTTTTCGGTGACAGCCGGCACCCATGATAGGTCGTTGCAGGTCGCCGAAAAATGTCAACATGTTGAAAATTCAGCGGTGACCAGAAAGATGCTACGACTCTTTGGGCGACTGAGAAGACTATTCACGACTATGCAGGCGACACCCTGGCAACATGTCGTGGGGTAAAGCCTGTATGGTTGTGAGTAGTCGCCCAAAGACCTTGTTCTGGTCGCCGCTGGATTTTCAACATGTTGAAAATTTTCTGCAACCTATGATGGGTGCCGGCAGCCGCCGAAAAAAGTCACGTAAATGGGACAGGTCCATAACATTCTGCGTTGGTATGCCTTGCACAATTTTATGACTGAACCTGCAAGCACACATATTCTATCCTGTTTCTTTTGTATGTTTGAGAAAGAGCAGGATAATTCCAACACTATTAATTACTGTTTTCTCAGGAATCACAAAAGTAATGGATCATAATTTCTCCTGCACCCACCACTTTTCCAGTTTTCTCCCTCCACTACAGTCATTCCAACAAAGGGCCCTGACCCCAAACAACCATTAATGCTGCCTGACCCATTGAGTTATTCCAGACTGTGTTTTGCTCAGGATTCCAGGATTCTCAGTTCTTAAGTGTTGCCAATTTGAATTTGTTGGGTTCACTGGCTCCAGACCACATTACAGCCTCTCCACAAATACTGCTGGCTTCACTGAATTCCTCTAGTACTTTGCTTTGAGTTCAAGATTCTAGCATTTGTGTCTCTTATTGTGTCTCTCATTACAAACTCGGGCCAAGCAAAAGACAAAACAAGCTCAACTCCAAAAGTGACCTGAAAGTAACTGCACCTGCCATCAAGGTAATATTTCACTGAGTGTCACATCAAAGTGCCTTTGTAAAACTGTAGTTAATGGGAATCAAAGAGAGAACTTTCCATTTGCTGAAGATAATCCAAGATAAAAGGAATATGGTTGAAGTTTTTGAAGATCAATGATTGCTGTCTGAGGAAATTACTGCAGGAGTTGCTTAGGATAATTTCATAGCTTGATGCTTCACCAGTGATTTATTCCCTGTAGTCACAAGAAGATGAAACATCTAAACTTCTCCTGAGGTCACCATCATGGAAAGCAATCTTCAGCCAATCAGATTCATATTGCCTGGTATTAAGAAGTGGCTGATGGTTGATTAAGCAAAGAACCAAACAACATCTATTTGAATCACTAAATACTTGCACTCAAAAACTAATTAAGCGTGTAATCAGGTAGTATCGTTTTGTACAAATTAGCAACTACTCAACTAGGTATGTTTTGTTCATAAGCAGGATTATCCAGCACATTAGCACCCAGTCTGTACTGTCATAAGGTAATGGAATACATAAGTAACAGTCCCATTAAGCAGCACATACTCTCCTCGAATTTCCTCACTGATCTGGGCAAAATTATTCTGGATACCATTTAGCTCCAAACCACTTCACCAGATGTGAGGTGTCGGTGATACCCTTTGACCTCAAGGCAATATCTAACTAAGTGTGGTCAAGGGCAGAGATCAAGAGGAAAGCGATCAAGTGGTTGGACTCACACATTGCACAAATGAAAAGACGATTGGATGTCAATCATCCTAGTGGCAGGACATCACTCCAAGAGTTCCTTACAACAATGTGCTGAACCCAACTATATTGAGCTGCATCAAGAGTATTCTTCCTTCCTGCATAAGGTCAAGATCAATTGCGCAATGCTCAATTTCATGGGCATTTCTCGTTCTTGTTTTTTAAACAAAGTACAGACCATTCAAGGTCAATACAGCAGACCTAAAAGTCTTGGGAAGTCTAACATGGGCAGGACCTACACAGTGAATGGTAGGCCTCTGGTGAGTGTTGTAGAACAGAGGAATCTGGGAGTGCAGGTGCATGGTTCCTTAAAGGTGCAGGTAGATAGGGTGGCCAAAAAAGCATTTGGCACATTGGCCTTCATCAGTCAGAGTATTGAGTAAAGAAGTTGGGAGGTCGAACCCGCAGTGGGATAGGTACAGCGACATAAATGTCAGAGAATGTGAATTCTGCAGCAAGTAATTAATCTACTGATACCTTAACATCTTTGAAGGAATTCAAAGCTCATCAGGAACATAAATCAGAAAGTAATGGACCTGTCCCACTTATGGCCCTGTCCCATTTAGGAAACCTGAACGAAAAACTCTGGAGACTGTGCGCCCCACCTAAGGTTTCCGTGCGGTTCCCGGAGGTTCCCAGAGGTATTTGTCAGTCTCCCTAATGGTCGAAAGTGGTTTCCGTTTTAAAAATAGATAATGTTTTAGTCAAAGCCGGTTGCGATGCTAGTTGAAGGTGATTGCCGGAGGACAAAAACCTCCGGTAACCTCCGGGAACCTCCGGGAACTGCACGGAAACCTTGCGTGGGGCGAAAAGTCTCCAGAGGTTTCCATTCAGATTTCCTAAGTGGGACAGGGGCATAAGGCAACATTTTAGGCGACTTGGAGACGACTTGGAAGCGACTATGCTCATGTTCGCGGGTGGTTGCCGGGGAGTCGCCTTCATGGTTGTGAGGAGTTCCCACATTCTGGGAACTAGTCACGGCCTCATTATGGTCACCGCAAATTTTTCAACATGTTGAAAAATTGGCGGTGACTAGAATGAAGCTGCCATGGAAAATAGCGAGAATTCTCATGCAGTGGGTGGGTTGCAAGAAGGTCCTAGTGGGTTGCCAGGAGGTCGAAGGTTCTCTTAGCTACTCGTAGGTTGTAGCCGGTGCTGACCGGTGAATTTCATTGGCTCTTTGGAGAAAAAAAACGTAAGCAGTAGTTTTCAGAACCAAGTATAACCGACTGATAATGTTAAATGTCCGCTGAACTTCACAGCCATGTATCTCTGGCTTCTTAAAAATTGTCTGGCTTCTTAAAAGTTGTCTCCACTCCTTGCAGTGGAGGACTTTGCAAAATTACCTTCATTATTATTAGTCAAGAAATATCTCTGGTCCTTGGGCCTACACCCTTGGATTTTAAAAGAGATGGCTATAGAAATATATGATTCATTACTTTTGACCTACTAGAAAGCCTAGCTTATAAAGTGTTTATCTAATTTGTATTTAACAAAAGCAAATTACTTTTCAAAAAAGGGACAAAGATAAAACAAGTACTTACATGCATTTTATACATTCAGCCCAATCAGTATGGATGGGGTTAAACTCAACAAGGCGTCAGGAGCAGCACAACCCAGAATAGCTTAAGGAGTTTATTAATATTCAACAAATACAGATGTTGCAAATATAAGAAATGCCTTTATGAGAGTGAATCCCCAGAAAGCAATCAGACTGGAGGAGGCCCTGCAGACTTATACAGATCAGTTGGCAGAGGTATTCACAGCCATTTTTCACCACTCCATTCTGAGGTCCCCACCTGATTCAGGAAGCCAACTATCATCCCAATGCCAAAGAAATTAAGGTAGCATGCATTAAAGACTACTGAAACTTGAATTCAGTTTGTATTCACTCCAGCAATCATTTGGGAGAGTTATTTCCCATCTCTGCTATTGATTACCTATCACTGCAATTACCTTGTGATATAAACACTGGATGACTTTCAAAATAATTTGTCCTGGGATTCATTTTGAGAAGTCAGCTCTCATTTGTAAAGGAGATCAATTCCATTCACAGCTTCCTTATGTTGCTAGTGTTTGTTGCAAACACTCCTTATTTTGTAAAACTACGCAAGATCCATGGCAATTTAATTGAGGCAGTGACCCTGGCCTTCGCATACATGCAATCTTTGCTTGGCCATCTTTATCTAAATGTTGTGTGTTTGCTGTAAAATGCTTTATCTTCCCTTCTCTACCAATGAGAGTTGTCCTCAAGTGAAGGTCATACTGTTTAGTACACTGGCCATTATCAAGCAGAGGTATTCTGAGAAAAGCCCTCGATCTATTAACATCTATATAAGCTCATGAATGGGTTTCACAACAGCAAAAGAAAATGTAATATTAACTCTGCCAAAGAATTTAAGGATGACTCTAGACATGATGGAACAAAGATCAAGGTTTCAAGGTTTCAAGGTCAGTTTATTGTCTCATGTACCAATTACTGGACCATTTCCCACCTCAATCAACACTTCACACCCACTCACAGCCTGAACTCATTCTGCAAAGACTGGGCCCTTCTACAGCAACCTCCCTCCAATCACCACTTCACACCCAATCACTCACACCCTCCGAGCTGCACAACATCACTTCTCCATCAACAATAAAAATAGAGGAGGTGGAGAGGCTTTTCAGAGGACAAAAAAAAGCTGGAAATCTCCAGGACCTAACAATGTTTCCCCCTCTACTCTTAAGCTCTGTGCCAAACAGCTGGCAGTATAGTCTGTATATACAGACATTTTTAACCAGTCCCTGCAAATATGTATTGTCCCTGCCTGCTTCAAAGTCTCCACTATTGTCCCTGCACCCAAAAAGGCCAGGATTACTTGTCTTAATGACTACAGGCCTGTCGCACTGACCTCTGTAGTCATGAAGACACTCAAAAGGCTTGTGCTGAAAAATCTCACAAACTCCCTGCTGGACCCTCAGCAGTTTGCATATCGGGCCAATAGATCTATGGATGATGCAGTCAACCTGGGCCTGCACTTCATCCTACAGCACCTGGACCGCCAGGGGACCTATGCGAGGTTCCTGTTTGTTGATTTTAGCTCTGCATTCAACACCATTGTGCCAGAGCTAATATACCCCAAACTTTCTGAGTTGACTGTGCCTGAACACCTCTGTCGGTGAATCACTAGCTTCCTGACAGACAGGAAGCAGCATGTGAGGCAGGGAAAGCACATCTCGGATGCACAAATGCTCAGCATAGGAGCACTACAAGGCTGCATACTCCTCTCCTCTACTCTCTCTACACCAACGACTGCACCTCCACAGACACCTCTGTCAAGCTTCTCAAGTTTGCAGACGATACAAACCCTGATTGGACTGATCCAGGATGGGGAGGAATCTGCCCACAGACAGGAAGTGTCACAGCTGGTGTCCTGGTGCCGTCGCAACAACATAGAGCTCAATGCGCTTAAGACAGTGGAATTGATTGTAGGCTTTAGGAGAACTCCCCCTCCCCTCACCCACTCACCATCAACAACACCACAGTCACATCTGTGGAGTCTTTTAAGTTCCTGGGAACCATGATCTCTAAGGACCTTAAGTGGGGGGCTACCATTGACTCCACAGTCAAAAAGGAACAACAAAGGATGTACTTCCTGCGGCAGCTGAGGAAGCACAATCTGCCACAGGCAATGATGGTCCAATTCTACACGCCCATCGTAGAGTCTGTTCTCACCTTCTCCATCATGGTCTGGTTTGGCTCAGCCACCAAGCACGACACCTGGAGGCTGCAGCGGATCGTCCGATCAGCTGAGAAGGTTATTGGCTGCAACCTTCCCTCCAATGATGAACTGTACACTGCAAGGGCCAGGAAGCGAGCGGGCAAGATCATCTCTGACCCCTCTCACCCTGGCCTCAAACTCTTTGAATCACTTCCCTCTGGAAGGCGACTCCGGATTGTCAAAGCTGCCACAGCCAGACATAAAAACAGTTTATCCACGAGTAGTGGATCCACTATTCAACAGCCAAAAATCTGTAGCCTCGCTTTGATCTGGTATTTTGTTGGTTCACTTGCTTGATCAAAGGTGTTTTATCATTAATGTTTTATTATTATTAATGTTTGGTGTTGTCCGAACATTCGTAACTGTCACTGTATGTCATGTTGTTACTTGTGGGCGGAGCACCAAGGCAAATTCCTTGTATGTGAATTTCCTGGCCAATAAATTTACTTACTCACTGACTTACTTATTTACTTATGGCACAGTGAAATTTGAGTAACCATACAGCCATACTAAGTGAAAAGCAACAAAAGACACGCAGCCATGTAAATTTAACATACACATCCACCACAGCGGTTTCCATATTTCTCACTGTGATGGAAAGCAATAAAGTTCAATCTTCTTCCTCTTTGTTCTCCCGTGGTCGGGGCAGTCAAACCATCTGCAGTCGGGCGATCAAAGCTCCTGTATCCGACGATCAAAGTTGGGGTGATCGAAACTCCTGCGACGCTGGCCGTTGAAATGCTACCCGCGGCATGGAGCTCCCGAGTCGGCCTCTTCTTACCAGAGACCGTGAGCTTCACGATGCTAGTCCACAGGCTCTACAGTTGGAGCTTTGATCCCCAGCACAGCGATCGCAAGCTCTGTGATGTTAAAGTCTTGCAGACTCCCACTTTTTGAAGCGCCCGGAAAGGCCGCCAACTCCACGTTGTTAGGCCGCGGTGGGGACGGAGATACGATACGGAAAAAGTATTGCACCTCCGTCAAGGTAAGAGATTGAAAAAAGGTTTCTCCCAAACCCCCCACCCCCCCACCCCCCTCCACCACCTAGCCCCACCCCCACCACAACCTAGCCCCTTCCCCACCTCCCACATAAAACAAACCAAGAAACACTCTAAAGTTTAATACATACTAAAAATTACAAAAAAAAGGACATAAAGACTGCTGGTGAGGCAGCCACTGCTGGTGGTGCCACCTGATGGCTATTATTCTGAGGATTGGTCAGTGATGGTTTATCATAAGCAAAATATGTTTTTTCAGCGTTTTGGGCTACTTGAGTCTATCCCCAGGTGACTCTTGGCCCAAACACACATACCATTGACCATTTTCCGTTTTCTCATACATCTTAAAATATCCCTTTCGGTGAGTGAATTCCCTTCTTAGTTCCTTCTTCTTTACATAGAAACATAGAAAATAGGTGCAGGAGTAGGCCATTTGGCCCTTCATGCCAGCACCACCATTCAATATGATCATGGTTGATCTTCCAAAATCAGTACCCCGTTCCTGCTTTCTCCCCATATCCTTTGATTCCGTTAGCCCTAAGAGCTAATTCTTCTATTCCCAACAATTGTTTTGCTGCCAGATTTGGATGATCAATTAAACAACTTACAGATCAAATGATTCCAATAACATTCTACCCCCTATAGGTCTGGATATCATTACTTCTTTAGTTACCCCATCCATCAATAACCTTGTTAGGATGTTCTCAGTTCACAGGTTTACTATATTAGTTCCTATTGGCACAGCTAAAAGTTTAATTGCTCACTAATTAATCTAATAAGCCTTTCACATGTTGGATATGCTACCTCCAAGAGAGCTGCGGTCAAGAGGCATATGTTACCAGTCGACATATCCCATTAACTAATTGCAATGATAATAAAATCATCACAACACATTTTTCCATATAATCTGTTGTTTACACCCTTTTGTTCCAATCATATGTATTCCTATTATATTTCAAGTGGCCATACATGTATACAGTGTTTTGACTGTGCCAACCATTGTAAATCCTCCCTGAACAGAAGATTTTGCATTTAATCAATCGGACAAATGGAATGTCCCTCTATCTACCAGATATTCTGCTCCCTTTCATTCGGCAATCAGGTTGGTCAAATAGGTGAAATGTATTCTTACTGCTGATTTGGCTTGCAGAGGAAATAATGGGTGTGGTATAAATGCATTTCCAAAAATAATTTAGTGCGGTAAATCCATGATATACCATAAAATTAAGGCAAATAGAATACTGCTGACCCTATTAACTCTACAGGGTATCACCTGATGTGCTTAGCCTGAAATAACTGTCAGGGTCCCCAGATTGTGTTGAGGAAGGAGGTATAAGAAAATGTGTTACATCTCCTGTACATCGGTGAGACAAAATGTAGTCAGTGACCATTTCACTGAATACGTGCGATCAGTCTGCCAAGGCCTACGGGATCTCCTGGTTGCCAACCATTTCAACTCAACTTCTCCTTTTCATACTGACCTTTCTGTCCTGGGCCTCGTCCATTGCCAGAGTGATCTCATATTTCGCTTAGGTAGTTTACAACCCAGCGGTATGAACAGTGAATTCTCTAGTTTTAAGTGTCTTCTACTTATACTCTCCACCCCCCTTGTCCCTTTCCTCCACCCCCCTTGTCCCTTTCCTCCACCCCCCTTGTCCCTTTCCTCCACCTTAGTCGTCTTTGCAGTTCTCAGCTCTCCACATCATATCCTTCTTGTTCACACCTTTTCAAAACAATAATTGGCCCACTAGGGCACCTGAGTTCATTTCTGGCCGGCCTTGATTGGTCCTGGTCTTTTCTCGCGTCAAGCTCTTTGAACACACCCAACCCCTTCTTTCAGTCTGAAGAAGGGTCTCGACCGAAATATCACCTATTCCTTTTCTCCAGAGATGCTGCCTGGCCCGCTGAGTTACTCCAACATTTTGTGCCTATCTTCTTTGTTTCTACACCTCACTTTTATGATCTCTCTGTTGCACTATACCCTGATCTTCATATCGCCACATTATGCCCTGTGTTTTTCTACGGAGATTCTAGCTGTTTCTGGAGCCTTTGATTGTTGACCTTTTCCTCTTTCATACAGCTATTTCTCCGTAAATGGTCTGCTACTGTAAATGTTATTTCCCTGTGCCTGTGCACCAGGAACTGTCTGGCTTGTGGTAAATGATTCATGAGAGCAGATTCGATGGGTACAGATGGTGTTATGCCATGATTTTCATCATAGGGGGGCAGAGATCCCAAATCCTACACTGGTTTTCTGTTTCTCCATCTATATTTCTCTCCATATCTCCAGGCTATCTCATCCAACTCTCCCCAATCAAATTCATTCTCCTCTCAACTTCTTCATACTTCTTTGAACTGAGAGCTGCGCCTTTAACTTGTCAGTTTCATGTTGGCGCTTGACATGATCAGCTGGTTTATACTTCTCTTCTCTTCCTAACCTGATATTGTGCTTTTATTGCTACCTGTAGGTAGATGAGGCTCTCACTAGGGTCTCCTCTAAATCCCGCAGCTCCGTTCTTACTACCCCTCCCCCTATTCGTAACAAGGACAGAGTTCCCCTTGTCCCCACCTTCCACCCCATCAGCTGTTGCATACAAAATATAATCCTCCGACATTTTCGCCACCTCCAACAGGATCCCACTACTGGCCACATCTTCCCATATCCACCGCTTTCGGATTTCCGCAGAGACCGCTCCCTCCATAACTCCCGGATCAATTTGTCCCTTCCCACCCAAATCCCTGCGTACTTTCCCCGGGTACTTTCCCCCTGCTACTTTCCCCTGCAACTGCAGGAGATGCAACACTTGTCCCTTTACCTACCCCATCGACTCCATCCAAGGACCCAAACAGTTTTTCCAGGTGAGGCAGAGGTTCAGTTGCACCTCCTCCAACTTCATCAACTGCATCCGCTGTTCCAGGTGTCAACTTCTCTACATCGGCGAGACCAAGTACAGGCTTGGCAATCGTTTCGCTGAACACCTCCGCTCAGTCGTCGTATCCAACCTGATCTCCCGGTTGCTGAGCACTTCAACTCCCCCTCCCATTCCCACTTGGACCTTCCTGTCCTGGGCCTCCTGCGCCTCCTCCATTTTCAGAGTGAGGCCCGGCACAAATTGGAGGAACAAATTGGAGGAATAGCACCTCATATTTTGCTTGGGTAGTTTACACCCCAGCGGTATGAACACAGACTTCCCTAATTTCAGATAACCCTTGCTTTCCCCTCCCCCTTCCAAGTTCTCCTACAAGTCCTACTGTCTCCACCCACTTTCTATCTTTTTCCTACCCCCCCCCCCCCCCCCGACATCAGTCTGAAGAAGGGTCTCGACCCGACACATCACCCATTCCTTCTCTCCATAGATGCTGCCTCACCCGTTGAATTTCTCCAGCATTTTGTGTCTACAGTTGATTCTTTTGCTCTTCTTCTGCTATCTTGCATTCAAAATCCTCTTGTTATTTGCTTTATTATTCCAACTTATCACTTAGACTAAATCAGAAAACTCATGGACTCAGATATTACCTGTGTGAATGAATTGGCCAGGTTCATTCTGTTGGTTGGGGGTTTGCAACTCAGGTCACTCCTTCTTGAGAAGGTTGTTGTTGTTGATGTCGCAGACTGCCCTTCGTTTATACTATTTTTCCTTCCATCTTCTAATGGGAGCTTTTGTTCTAATGCAAGGCTCTCATGACCTTGAAGTCAATCATTTCAAGTTGTCACTCCTCCAAAGGCTAAATAAACAAAACACATATTTTGTTCCTTATCAGGCTAGAGAGTTCTTAATTACGATGCCTGTTCATATTTCCTTCTCATTGTACAGTTATTTTGCAAATTGCCTGTTCCAGACACCTTATCTTCTCAAGGCCACACTACATAGCCATGAAGTTACCTTCAGATTTGCTCCCACCATTTGTCAAACACATGACTGTTTTCACGGTGCTTCTTTGTTCACCTGGTCCCAGCATTTCTCTCTGCCGCTCTCTAGCTAGCTGCATACTCCCGAAGCCTGTGGGGATGCCTGCTATAACACATCAGTCTCATGAACTCTCTTGTCAATCAAACCCAAAAGATAGAGCATAATTAGAAACGCCGCGTGACGACCAGGTACAGATCTGCACTCTTCCACTTGCTTTGCCCTAATAACTGTATAATTATTTTCACAGTTCCACATCCTCACTGCCTGTATTTGATATCTGTAAAGCGCATTCGGTCATGCCACTGAATTTTCAAACAGCAAATCCTTACCAAAAACGATCATAGTCATAAACCTGACTTCAGGCTATGGCCCTTTAACAGCTACCACATACCATGACCTGCTTAATTTCTGATTCATTTTGGGAATCACATGAAAGGGTGTCAAAGAAGCAAATTCTGAAATAGTAAATATGCTGATCCCACCATGTCACAGTCCTTCCTATCAGCTGCAGTCTATGGACAACTGTAAAAAAACTGTGGATTTATGATTCTTCAAAATCACATCCAGGCAGTCGTGTTAAAGAAGGAACTGCAGATGCTGGAAAATCAAGGGTACACAAAATGCTGCAGCATCTATGGAGCGAAGGAGATAGGCAATGTTTCGGGCCAAAACCCTTCTTCAGACTGATGGGGTGGTGGGGGGAGGCGGGGGGAAGAAAGGAAAAAGGAGGAGGAGGAGCCGGAGGGCTGAGGGAGAGGTAGGAAGGGGAGGAGACAGCAAGGGTTAACAGAATTGAGAGAATTTGATGTTCATGCCAAGAGGATGCGGACTCCCCAAGTGGAATATGAGGTGCTGTTCCTCCAATTTGCGGTGTTGCTCACTCTGGCCATGGAGGAGGCCCAGGACAGAGAGGTCGGATATGGAATAGGAGCGGGGGTAGAAGTGCTGAGCCACCGGGTGGTCGGGTTGGTTATTGCGGACCGAGCGGAGGTGTCAACCGATCGCCAAGCCTCCGCTTGGTCTCACCGATATAGAGGCAGTCCACCAGTTCACCAGTCCACCAGTCCACCAGGCAGTCCACCAGGCAGTCCACCAGTCTCCATGGACTGAACTAAAAGTATAGAATGTTGGTGCTCTGAGCCTTAATAGCAACAACTGAGCTCCCTTCCAAGCTGCAAAACCTGGGAATTCCTGGTGTAAGTGTCCATGTTATTTTATGTCACAAAACTTATCATAGGGACCTGAATGCTCTTTAAAAGTACAGTATATAAGCTGGAAGCAGTCTTCTATTAGCAAAATATCCTTGCCTGTCTTTCCAAAACATCATGCATACCAAATTGTGTTTTTTTCTTTTCAAGTCTATGCCCCATTTCTGTCCTGCTCAGAGGACTGTCAATTTGTCATGTCATTTTAAGGATAAACTAGACCAAGTAGGACCCATTGGGTCCCGTTCCCCATACGCAATATTCCATCAATCACACATAGCCCCCAACTGTGCAGCTGCAGCTGACGGGTTCCCGTTGTGAAGCCCATGATCCCCCCCCCACCCACTCCCCCCTTCCCCTTTCCCCCCCTCCCCTTTCCCCCCCTCCCCCCACTCACCCACACCATCCTCTCCAAAACACCCCCCCCCCCCCCCACTCTTAGCGGCTCTTTGGCGGTGCAGCCATTTCTTCCCATTGGGTCCCATTGTGATGTAGAACACGCAGGTGTTACTGCGCAGGAAAAGAGATTTATTAAAGCTAAAAATGTGAATAACTTAAAATATAACAACAATTTAAATGTTAAAGATGAGATTTATTCAGCTCAGTTCTTTCTTGTTGCGTCTCTTGTTCCCCTCTATTTTGTGTTCTTTGTCATTGATCCTCGGCATGTTCAGTTATTTCTTGCTGCGTTTCTTGTTCCCTTCTACTACTCACTGCCTCTCGACGTCTCTTTGCCGATGATGAAAAAAAGACACACAATTTTAACATAGAGACATTATTGAGTGGTCGAACTTTAAGTTGAAGAAAATCTGAGTACCTCAGAAGTCATCGTTTAACCAAGCACGTGTTTAATGACAACATTCTTGGTTGATGTTCCATCCTTCAGGAAAACCTTGACATTTTCTTTCACCTTTCCTTGGCTAAGAGCCACATACAGTTGTCCATGCTGAAATCCCGTTTCTCGAGGTATATCAACACCTTCTCCATGGTTTGTCCTTGCGCTTTATGGATCGTTATTGCAAAACTTGACTGATTCGGGAATTGGCTCCACTGAAGGGGAATGCCTTTGACTTCTGTCAAATTGAGTGTTATCCTAGGAATCAGAACAATCTCATCTTTGAAGACACCCATGTTGATTCTTGCAATGATCAAATTATTGTGTAGCTCTTCCACAATCATCCTCGTTCCATTGCATGGCCTTGGAGGTTCCAAGTTTCTCATTAAGATGATTGGAGGTTCTTTTATCAATTCCAATTTGTGTGGTGGTAATCCAGAGATCTCGAGTGAATCGAGGAATTCTGTTGGGAAGTGAGAAGCATTAGTTCCCCCAGTCACAGCATTGAAAGAAAAGTACTCCTTAATGATTCCAGCGAAGCGGCTGATACATGTAGAATTTATGCTTTTCATCGCATTGTTGTGCGGAATCAAGATACAATAGTCGGAGAATAATTTTGCAGGATTTTCAAATGCGGGATAGATGAAATCAATACAATCCTCCAGTGTTCTTGCTGATAGAACCATGTCTTCTGGCATTTCAATTTCATTGTCTTCATTCTTTGAAATCGTTTCTTTTCCAACTTTCAACAAAAATTTAGAAAAGTCGCTTTCTCCCTCTCTCAATCGCATATTTGTCTCCAATTGAAATCTTGTGACAAGTAGGGTTTCTTGATGCAGGAATTTTCAATATCCGCATCATTTCCCCTTTTCATTACATGAAGGAGTTGGCTAAAATTACCATAACAAATGGTAAGAATCCTGCCAAAATCTTACTGCATACATCTCGAAGAGTTCTGTCCACCACTCCAAAGCTCTCCCTGCTAATCATCGGGCACTTATCCCAAACAATGTTTCATTTGCCATATCAAACGTGCCGTGTTGGAGTTCTTCTCATTGTTGCAGAATGTATCCTCGGTCACTTGAATCGAGAATGTGCGGTTCTTCCACCAGGCATTAATGTAGCTGCTACCCCAGAGGATGCTACAGCAAGTTGGACCTCTAACTTTGGAAAGGATAAAATTGGTGATAAATGTCTTCCCGTTCCTCCTGGTCACCACATCTTGGAGACACTCATCCCAGAACATTGGTGTGAATTCCTGGATGATCTTGCACTCTCTTGTCAGCCTTCCTTCTTTGCCAGATCATATTGTTCCATGTGTAAAATTGGGGAACATCAGCATAGTAGAATGTTCTTGAAAATGGCTCTTGAGAACACAATGGCATGAATTCAGTTAGGCATTCTCGTGATATCATGATTTATCACCAGCTGAACAGCATCGGCTCTGATGATGACTCGTTGTTCTTGTGGTAGATGTACCGGGAGTCAAAAGACAGTGGTGTGTCTCTCATGAGTCAGAAATCCAAGGACTGGTGCCACTGATTCTGATGGACCAATGTATCTGCCAGTCAAGTATTGTGTAATTTCGTCATCCCTGTTAACTCTAAAAACTTCTTGATCACTCCCCTGCAAAGCGTACTTGATCACGTATTGGACAGAGGAGCACATCTCAACATTGATGTGACATTTGAACAACTTCAATAGTTGAGCATTATAGGGCAGCACCCAATCAGAAATAATAGGTCGATCCCGGTGTCCCTCTTGATGTCCCTGAAATCCTCCCATGTCTGGAGATCTCATGTACAGAGGATGTGAATTGTGTTCACACCTTGTGCTCTCGATAAATGGCTTTGGGAATCTCTTACTACATATTCCATCCTTCTGACAGGGAGAGGTGTGCTTGCAGAATGGTCCAAGAATCATGTGCTCCAGTACCAATTCATGCAGCTCAAGATATTGTTGTGGGTCTGATATTTCAGCTTCCACAAATCTGTCAAAATGTTGTGGTCTTGGCTTACTCGCTTTGTCAAGCCACAGCAGGGAGTGTAAATGAGGTAGGCTTCTCTTCTTATATACAACAGTCAAAATGAAAGCTATACAGTTGCCAAAGAGGCCATGTGGTCCAGTGAGATACTTGATGAATAGCTTTCTTTTCAGATTGAATACTCTTGCAATCAAGTCTGGTCTATCACACGGCTGCTGATTGTGAAAGAGGCACTGTTGCATCTCACTCCACTTTGGATTGCAAGTCATCATAATGAAGAATGAAGAATGAAGCATTGCCATAGTTATGAACATCAATGCGTCCTGGCATCGTTCCATCATGTATCTCGGTCCACCGATAAATGTTGAGGAGAGGATGATGTGCTTTCTGACATTTTCCAAATCATCATTGTTGTTTAATGCATCCGTAAGGACTCTATAGGCTGTTGACCTCAACGATGCTTGATTCATGCAAATATAATTGAGCCTATCACACTCAATCTTAGCTGCCATATCAACGACATATTATTGAAAGAGTCGTCCTCCTCTCAAAAGGCGGTTTAATTCATTATCATGTTTCATGATTCTATAGGCATAATATCGCATTGCTGTCAATTTCTTGCTGTTACTCATTTGGAGTTGGTATGCCATCCATCATCTCCATGATTCAGAACGAGCCTGGTCCATCTATTTATTTTCCAAATGTACTAAGCGGACTGAGGGTGCTGCTAGCCATGAAAAGGCAAATATAAAGTCACAGACCTGGGTTCTCTGACGACAATGGTGACTCTTCCCCTGATCATACAACAATGTGCGGGAGGATGGGAACATGGAGCTGATGCTCCAACCTTTGATTACATAAGGGTCCAAGGGCCAATGCTGTCCAAGAGGGCCCATACCAAGAACAACATATGGAGGGTTCCATATATTGGGGTTCCTTCCAGCGCCTTGTTTAGGACTGGAAGATGCCTCCCTACAATATGATTTGGGAGAAGCAGGGCAGGATGCAGCTGACCCTGGTGCTGGTGTCCCTGCTTATATGCAAACGTGCACAAGAGCCACGCTCCGGGTGTCTCGGAAATGGCAATGAGTTGCTATTCCGGATGGGACTGGTGAGGCAATCGAACAATCCCTTGCCAGCAGTATCAATTATTTAGTACCTCACCAGCTCCAGCAAGATATGATGCAAGTGACTGCAAACAAATATGAGACACCTGTTTAATGTGTATCACTGAAAGTGCCCACCGCGATCCAGGTTCTGGGCACCCATGAGTCCTTCTTTGAGGGGACAGGAGGTTCGGTGTCAGCAATTACTGCATTTGGCACTATGGTCCAAGGGACAATCATTCCTCAAACTCACAACAGATATGTTGGGTATTTTATGCAATGCATTTTTCAGGAAATTGCATCAGGGAATATCGCCAGGCCAACACTAAACCAAAAATGTGCTGCTCTATGTAAGGCAACTAATGTACAAATGCATGAATTCCTGTTTGGAACGGACCTTGTCATGAAAATTCGTGAAATTAATGATGAGGCCAAAACAATTGGCTTAATGTAGTCAAGCATTTCGAGGTCACCTATTCGCATCCCTGGGTTAATACTGAAGGTCAGATCCAGGTGCTGGGCTCAGCAGGGGGAGGCCAGTGGGGCAACGAGGGTACCCACCGAGACAGACCGGCTACAACCCCAATATGAGCAGACAACAAATTTACAGGTCAACTGTAGAGGTACAGGGACTTTTTTTAACGATAAAGTTCTGGTGGCCAATCTCCTATTGCAGGTTGATTATAAATGTTTTCTAACGAATGGTGCTGTATAACGTATGATATGTTTATACTAAATAGTGTCTCACGTCTACCATTGAGTTTATCTCAGGGATGGATCCACGTCAACAGCACAAGCCTAATAAAACGTGGGTGTTTTCTGCTCGAGAGCCTGAACAGGTAAACAATGGTGCTTGATAAAGCCATTAATCATCCTCCACAATTGTGTCTAATATTTCCCCAGATCTCAAAAAGATGGGTGTTGTAGAGTAATTCTCGTCCACAATCACTTAAATTCTTCAGTTCAGTTCTCTATAGGAATTTAAACTGGACACCTTTGTTACTACTAAACAGCTGCTATCACAGGGCTGTTATGTGGCAACTATTGATTTGCACGATGTATATTATTCACTGCTAATTCATGCTCATTATCGCAGGTACTTAAAATTTAATTGGATGGGACAGCTGTGGCAATACAAAGCATTGACTCATGGATTACGTTCAGCACCCAGGCTATTTATTAAATTGTTAAAACCTGTGCTGGTGCTATTGAGGGCCATCATCACATTGTAATGGCGTATTTAGCTGATATCTTAATTATCAGCAACACTAAAGAGTCAGCTGAAGAATCGGTTGCAGCAACCAAAGAATGTGCTTGAGTCATTAGGGGTTGCTCCATCCAACTAAGTCCAAGTTACAGCCAACCCAAAATATTGAGTATTTGGGGTTTCTTATTAATTCTGTTGCTATAACAGTAACATTACCAACAACCAAGGTTGTCGTTGATGTTGATGTCTGTACTTGCCTCACACAAAATGATTTGGGAGAAGCAGGGCAGGATGTCGCGAAGGTCATTGGGAAATGGGTAGCAGGTTTTCCTGCAATACGTTTTGGGCTTTGCATTATCAACATTTGCAGAGAGCACGAGCACTAGCACTAAAATCAAATGCAGGCCATTTTGCTCGAGTTAAGCATTTACCAACCATAGCTCTCGGACAATTGCAGTGGTCGATTGTTAATGTTAATCAAGCTACAAATAACATTTTGGGTACTAGACCCTTCACTAATCTTCCAGACTGATGTCAGCGCTCTCGGATGGGGGGGGGGGGGGGGGGGGGGGGGGGGCTACAGACACCGAGTCTAGCTGTGGGGGTAGCTGGCATGAACACGAAAGGTTGATTCGCCACACACACGGGAAAAATTCTTTCGCATTATTGGGGGATTTTATGGGTAAAGGTATATTGCTCCTCAATTAAGGATTTACACGTTCAACTCCAGATTGATAACACCACAGCAGTGGCATATATTAATCATATGGGAGGAGCACGATCAGTATCATGTGTTAACTTGGCTACCGTCATGTGGCATTGGTGTATGTCAAGGCATATCTGTGTTTCAGCCATTTATTTACGACCTATAGACAATGTGGTGGCCGACCATAGGTGAAGTATGTTTCATGCCAATATAGAATGGATGTTGAATTCTAAACTTTGTCACACAATTGTCACTCGATTTGGGTTGCCAGGCATTGATCTGTTGCATCGCTCGGTCCGCAATAACCAACCCGACCTCCCGGTGGCTCAGCACTTCAACTCCCCCTCCCATTCCACATCCGACCTCTCGGTCCTGGGCCTCCTCCACGGCCAGAGTGAGCAACACCGCAAGCTGGAGGAACAGCACCTCATATTCCGCTTGGGGAGACTGCATCCTTTGGGCTTGAATATTGAATTTTCTCAATTCTGTTAACCCTTGCTGTCTCCTTCCCTTCCCACCTCTCCCTCAGCCCTCGGGCCCTGGCATTCCCTCTATCTCTATCTCCCTCCCCCACCCCAGTCGCACCAGCTTCTCATTTTCACACCACAAACAGCTTACAATGGCTTGTTCCCTTTATCACCGATACTTTTTTGCATATCTTTCACTCATTGTTCCTTATCTCTCCACATCACCGTCTATATCTCTCGTTTCCCTGATCCCTGACCAGTCTGAAGAAGGGTCTCGACCCGAAACGTCGCCTATCTCCTTCGCTCCTTAGATGCTGCTGCACCCGCTGAGTTTCTCCAGCTTTTTGTGTACCATTGATCTGTTGCATCCAGTTTACATCACCAGTTGCCTAAATATGTTTCATGGGAGCCAGATCCAGGTGCAGTTGCCGTGGATGCAGTCTCGTTACATTGGGGGCACTAAAATTTTATGCAATTCCTCCATTTTTTTCATTCCAAAATGCCTCACCACAATAGACTGAGACTCCACCACAGGTGTTTTGGTGGTCCCAGATTGGCCAACACAACCATGGTTCCCATTAATGCTTCCAATGATGGTTCAGCCATTCATGATGATTCCCAGCTGCAGTAATTTGTTGGTGCATCCGGTTACAGGAGAAAGTCACCCTTTACGTGAATGTATTAATTGTTGGTCTGCAGGTTCTGACCAGACAATTCCAAGGACTTGGATTGTCGAACAGGGCCATGGAGGTTCTCACTGTAGGCTGGTGAAATAGCACTCAAAAAACAATATGTGGTTCACATAAAGAAATGGGAGCTGTTTCTGTGTACAATCCAATATGTCTTGTCATAATGCAAGCATATGTGATGTGCTGGAGTTCCTTGCTAAGTTGCATTTTGATGAGCATCTGAGTTATAGTGCCATTGCCAGTGCTCGGAGTGCGTTGTCCTCTTATTTAGGGCAGTCTTGAGAACAACATCCTATCGGATCTCATCCGTTAGTATCCCGATTTATGAGGAATTTTTAATAAAAACCCTCTGAACCCTCGATGTACGGAAATCTGGGATATCAGTCTTGTTCTCACAATGCTTCGGCATTGGGCTCCAATTACTTCATTATCTATGCAGAGATTAACTCTTACTGTGGTTATGCTAATGGCGCTGGTTTCACCAGAACGTGTACAAACATTACAATTGTTACAAATACCTTGTATGCATCTGTCTGTCAATGGCATTACCTTCTATGTTTATGATTTAATCAAACAAAGCAGGCCAGGTCTGGCTGGAACCAAGCTGACGTTTAAAGCCTATCCTGTTGACCAAATGTTAGATGTAGTTAAACACTTAAGGCAATATATTAAGGTAACAAGGAGTCTCAGAGGTCCTGCTCTTCACAAGACTGACTCTTTTTCGCCCTCTTCTTGACATGATGTTAAAAAAAACAGCCTAAACACAATTTCAGTTGTTAATGAACACTGAAGAATTTGATTTAAATGTGTTTTTTTTAATGAAATTCTCAATGAAAACCAGTGTTTTGCGTGACTTACGCGTCACTGCCGTTTTTTTCAAAAATGAAAAAAAAAATTAGTGTTGAAAATAGTCTAAGCACAATGTTAGCTGTGAGGGATTTTTTCTCAGAATGAAATGAATGTGAATGAAAAGTGTGATTTTTAATGTAAATTAAATTTGGGATTGCATTGTGATGTCATTGTGAGGTGGAAACCTGCTTTTATGTAAATGAGATCCCATTGTGATTGTCATTGTGGGGTAGAACATTACTGATTGGCAGGGGAAAATAGGTTTCTTAATGTGATTTTTTTTTAGTTTTAAATGTCAATAACTTGTAAATTATACCATCAAGGCGTTGGACACTGTTCCCCCAATGCAATATTCCAGCACTCACCCATAGCCCCCAACTGTGCAGGCACGGCTGAGGGAATCCCCGTTGTGACGCTAGTCATGGCAACCCTTCCCAACAGAGTCTCGCCATTATGTCAACCCTCCCCCAACTGAGCCTCACCATCCCTCTTCATACACCTATATTCCTCCATTCCCCCTCATCCCCAGCACTCCATCCCCCTCCTCTTCACCCTACCTCTATTTTCCCCTGTCCTCCTCCCACACTTCTCCCTTCCTCTCTTTTCCCCTATCCTCACTCACTCCCTTCCTCCCTCCATAACCCCTCTCCCATCCCTACCCACCCTTTCTCCCTCTATCCCCCCCTCCTTACCTCACTCCCCCCTCACCTCCCACACTTTCCCCTCCTGCTCCCTCCCTATCCCCTCCTCTCCCTCAACCCCCCCAGTCTCCCTCCTCACCTCCCCAAGATCTCCATGTAAACCACTGCTAGCCCCGTTTTCTCCTGCAGGGCGGTGATGAAGTTGTGGTTCCAGGGGAGGGGACGGGCTTAAGACGGGGGCTGTTGGGGGGGGGGGGCGAGTGTCCTGGGAATGGGGAAGTGGGAAATGGAGCCGATCACTGAGGGTTCCTGGCATGACCTCTCCCTGCCACTGGTCCACGCACTGGCTCCAACCCCAGCCCAGGGCCCGGGGAGGGGGGGGGGGCAGAAATTAAGATAAAAGGAAACTTACCCATAAGCCGTCAGTTTGCCTTTGTAACGGGAAAAGAAGATGGTGGTGTGAAATTGTGGAAAAGCTGCTCTGAGGACCCGTGGGTGTCTTTTGTGATGACTGTCAATTAAACGGCAAGTTGGGGCGGGGCAATTGGGGGCAGGGCTAGTGGGGCGCGCTGTTTCATTTACTTAAGTTTTAAATGTCAATAACGTAAAATATTCCATCAATCTGAACAAAACCCATTTAATTTACATCACAGGACAATGATGAGTAAGGTGGGCCAAGAATTGTAGCGTTATCGTGTACCGTTTTTGTGCAAATACAAACCGAGCAAACAAACAAGATTTGTTTTAATAATATGTATCAGGCAGACAGATAGACAGACAGACAGACATAGATAGATCATATTATTTTGGTAAATGTGATAATGCTTGTAACTGAGATGAACACATTTCCAAAAGATTATGCCTTATGGTAAACATAGATTTTCTGGCAAGTAGATGGATTTGCATAACTGTCACAGCTAATTGGCTATTTAATTGTTTAAAAAGTGTGAATGTTGCATTTTTATTGTGTTCAGTCTTTGTCAGATTTTTTTTCAGAAAAAAAAACTGCACCCAGTCACCATTCGATATGTTAGAATGTAAATGCAGTATTTAACTTTGTGATTTTAAAATGTATCTAAAATGTGGAGTCAATGTAACCTATATTACTAAAAGTCTGAACTTAACCACTTCTGTATATTGATTTTAGAGGGAAAAAAACGCTGTCACTTACGGCTGTGATTTTTGGCCATCTTACTCTGAGTCCCCCTCTGCTGCACAGGACAAGAGGATTTTTCCCATCGATGAAAAATAAAAGAGTTATTAGTGTTAAAAAAATGTTGAGATTCTCTCTCCTGAAGGCCACGACCTTTTCGGAGGGACTATAAAACCCGGAAGTGTGTAGGTGTCTCAGCTCTCTGCAATTTGGGGGAGCGAGAGGTTGCAATTCTCAGTCTGGGCTATGAATAACACAGAACACATGTCTACTAAACTGTGAGTGGTTTTACTGACCTGTCAGTGCCCTTAATGTGATTTGAAAATGTAGTTTGAAAATGCAAAAGTGTGTTTTGGTTTGAAAGTGCTAAAGCTGTGTTGCCTTTGGTTTTAAAAGTGCTAAATCAAGCTGTGTTGCCTTTGGTTTTGAAAGTGTTAAAGCAAGCTGTGTTGCCTTTGTTTTTGAAAGTGCTAAAGCGAGCTGCCTTGCCTTTGGTTTTGAAAGTGCTAAAGCGACCTGGCTTGCCCTCTGTTTTGAAAGTGCTAAAGCGAGCTGCCTTGCCTTTGGTTTTGAAAGTGCTAAAGTGAGCTGCCTTGCCTTTGGTCCTGAAAGTGCTAAAGCAAGCTGCCTTGCCTTTGGTTTTGAAAGTGCTAAAGCAAGCTGCCTTGCCTTTGGTTTTGAAAGTGCTTAAGCGAGTTGCCTTGCCTAATTACAGCTGCATTGCCTTATATATAATTAAAAGTCTAATCTTGACCACTTCCTGTTTGCGCTTTATAATAATTTTAGAAAAACCGCTACCACATACGGCTGTGATTTTTGGCCATCTTACTCAGTCCCCCTCCGCTAATCAGGTGCCGGGGATTTTTCCGATTGATGAAAAATAAAAGAGTTGTTAGTGTTTTTAAAATGTTGAGATTCTCTCTCCTGTCAATCATGCCATGAAGGCCATGCTCCTTCTAGTGATAGGGGGGGAGGGATTATAAAACCCGGAAGTGTGGGCATGGCTCAGTCTCTGCAAGATGTGGGAGGGAGAGGTCATGACTCGCTGTCTTTAGTGGCCTTGCACCCTGCTTGAAATGGTGGAACAACTGCAGGACTGCTTGGAGTCTGTAGAGTGGGCAATGTTCGGAGACTCGGCAATGGACCTGAATTAAGACACCACAGTCATTACAGACTTCATAAGGAAATGTGTGGAGGACTGTGTACCAACAAAAACATTCCGAATGTTTCCTAACCAGAAGGCTTGGATGAACCATGAGATCCACATTTTTCTGAAGATCAGATCCTGGGCATTCAGGTATGGCGATGCAGAGGTCCATAAGAAGTCCAGATACAACCTTGGTAAGGCCATCAAAAAGGCCAAAAGGGACCTGCTCTAAGCTGGAGGATGAGATGGATGTTTGGCAACTGTGTTTGAATGCCATCACCTCCTACAAGGCAAAATCAAGAGGTGACTCAAATGACAGCGAAGCATCACTCCCTGATGAGCTCAATGCGTTCTACACACGGTTCGATATGGAGAACATTAATGTGCCTCCCCGAGCCCCTATTCACCCTGATAGTGTTACAGTCATAGTCACAGAGGCCAACGTCAGTAGATCCTTCGGGGGCGGGTGGGGGTGAACCCTTGGAAAGCTCCTGGACCTGATGGTATACCAGGTAAAGTTCTCAAGACCTGTGCAGACCAACAGCCGGGAGTTTTTGCAGACATTTTCAACCTCTCACATCTGAGGCCTGAGGTTGCTACCTACTTTAAAAGGCCATCAATAATAATGGTGCCCAAGAATAGTAAGGTGATGAGCCTCAATGACTATCGACCAGTGGCACTAATGTCTGTGGTGATGAAGTGCTTTGAGAGGTTGGTTATGATGCACATCAACTCCTACCTCAACAAGTGCCTCACATACTGCCACAACAGGTCAACGGTAGATGCAATTCCACTCCGCACTGTACCACTTGAACAATAAAAACACCTACATCAGGCTGTTGTTTATAGACTACAGCTCAGCATTTAATACCATCATCCCTTCCAAGCTGGTTACGTGAGGAGGTGTGGTGATTAGGAGCTCCCGTCCAGACACAAGAACTAGTGTGTTTTACATCTATATGGAATTCGGAGGAGATATATCGGTACCTTAAATATCTTGGTGTATCGCTGCTTTTTTTTTGCTTGTTTTGGGACTGCGAGCAGACTTATCAATTGACTGCGTAGCTCCCACAACTGTGGGAGCCGAGATAATCCAGCGAAGATGTGGTGACGCAGCAGTTTTTCGGGTGAGCCGCCATAATCAGCGTTTGAGGAGACAACAATTTCCCTCCCTCTCTAGAACTTCCATTAGTTTTTTGTCTTTGGACTTGGCCTCGTGCCATTTGGACTCTTTGTGTCTCAGGCTTTACTGTGATATGTTTTAAATTGTGGCACCTGATAATATACCGGGTCAGTGTTCTGGGGGAGCGGGGCCTTCCAGGAGCTATGCAAAGCTGCTGCTCTGGGGGCCCGGTTCCCCATGAAGAACCTGCCTTTTGAGCATGGGATAAGGTGCTACTTGTCCCCCCAGATCAACCTGGAGGACTGCTTGGCTGCCGTTGCCGTGGCGGCCAAGCCCGCAGGTGTCCTGTATGTGGGCAAAATGTTTGGGAAGGCCGTGATCTTCCTTGAGTCTGTTGAGGGGGTGAACGCGGTCGTGAGTAAAGGGGTCACAGTGGGAGAAATGTTTTTGCAGGTCGAGCCCTTGGTGACCACTGCGCAGCAGGTGGTCCTTTCTCACGTCCCACACTGCATCACAAACGAGGCCCACTTCCGCACTTTCACACCCTGGGGAAGGTACTCACGGACATCACCCCAATTTCCCAGCGGTTCCGCAGGAAGGAGCTGCGGCATTCTTTCGCTCCGGTGCCAGCTGTCAATGATGCTGGACCAGGAGGAGGTAGTTGACGGGCACTTCTGTGTCCAGCAGGATGGGCGTGACTTTACCATCTTCTGGACATCGGAGCACCCAATGTGCCATGGCTGTAAGGAAGTGGGGCATATTCGGAGGAATTGCCCCAAATCCCGGGCGGGGGCCTCCGCCTCCAGTGCCACTAACCCCCCTTTCCCCCCTGCTCCAACCCCCCATGTAGTTGAGGCAGCAAACCCTGAGGTTGCGCAGAGCATGGGTGGGGGTGGGGAGGTTCAAAAGGAGGGGGGCGAAGGTGGCAAAGAAGGTGAAGCACCTGGGGAACAAAACCCCCGAGGAAAAGAGTGATCCACCCATCCTGTCACCTCCCATTAGGAAGTCCACAAGCCCCATAATCCAGCCGAGGGCGGTGGGGATCGGGGGGGGGAGGGGGAGCCGCAGAAAATGGTTGCCAAGGCGATGACAGTCTGTGAGCTCCTCCCCTGTGAAGAAAAGAAGGAGGAATCTCTCTAAGGAGGAGCAGAAGGGGGACGAATGGGAATCCTCCAGGGGGGAGGGGAGTTCTGTGTCGGAGGAAGACTCCTGCCCTCTGGCTCGGCCCTGGCCCCATGTTCTGGAGGGGATTCTGAGGAGTGTGGCGATGGGGACCACTCGGGTCTTCTGGAGCAGGGGGAGATTCCTGTTGGGGAGGGAGACCTGCATCATGCATCTGAGGAAGCCCAGGAGCAAGCCACCCAGGATGAGGCGCAGTGCAGTCTCTGGAGTTAGAGACTGTAGGTGGAGGGAAGGTTGGGGAAACCAACCCTTCTCTGCTTCAGGACCTGGCTCCAGAGGGACTCCCTGAGTCTGGTGCACCAGAGTCCTCTCTGGGCCCAACTGGGGGAGGGATAGTCACCCCCAATGTCGATGGTTTTGAATCCCCGGGTACACCTGGAGAAGGCCCCTCTACCACTGGTCCCAGGGTTGGGTCTGAGGTGGAAGAGAGGCAAGCGGGTGGGGCAGAGGCAACCGTTGCACAGGGTGAGGCGGGTGTTTTCAGCACAGAAGGTGTGTCCGGAGTTGGGGGTGACTCCATCTGCAGTGAGCACCTCGGGCAATGAGTCAATGGATGTTTTTGCTCCCCCTGACGCCACTCCACTCATTGCAGTGGAGGAGATCCGTGAGTTCATCACGACCACCGAATGAGCCCAACATCAGCCCAAACTGGCCTCCCTTTGGTGGCCGAACTTAAAAGGGCTCACCAGCTGGCTGAACCTCATCCTCAAAAAGAGGAGGGGCAAGGGGTCGAAGGGGATGAAGGGGAACGGCCGGCGTCAGCTCAGGTCCTTTTTGGATGACCTGCAAAAGGACGCCAAGGCCAAGAGCAGCACCGTTCCTGCTGAGGGTAGAGGGAGCAGTAGAGCGTCCATTGTAGCACAGATCCGGAAGGTAAGACGCACCTCTAAGACGTAGGGGGAGAAGCAGCTCTGCTGTCAGTGACCGGGGGACTGGTGAGGGGATCTAGTGTAATCCTGACACGGCGATCACCATAGCCAGTTACAACATAAATGGCAGCATGCGGCCTCTCCGCAGGTTTAACTATCTCTCAACCCTGAGGGATGGGAAATATGCGGTGAGCTTCCTGCAGGAAACCCACACCACCCCAGGAGACAAGTCCACCTTGCTCCTGGAGTGGGGTGGCGAGGTCTTCATGAGCCACCTCAGCTCCATTTCCAGTGGGGTGGCCATTTTGTTGGCCCCGAATTTCCAGCCTGAGATCCTAAAGGTTCAGGAACTGGTGCCAGGCAGTTTGCTTCACTTGGCCGTGTGCCTGGATGGCGTGCCATTGCATTTTGTCAATGTGTATGTCCCCAAGCTCGCCGTGTTTCAGACACGCCTGTTCCGGGAGGTGTCTGCCCTGCTGAGCTCCATCGACCGTGGTGACTGCGTGATCCTCGGGGGTGATTTCAACTGTACTCTCGAGGAAGGAGACCGTTCCGGTCTCCAGCGTGGTCAGGAGTCGGTGAAGAAGTTAAAGGAGCTTGTGGGCTCCTATGACTTAGTAGACACCTGGAGGAACCTCCACTCCGACTCTAGGGCCTTCTCCAGGAGGTCATAGGGGGGTGGGTCTCGCATCGACCGCCTGTATATTTCTCGGGCGTACGTCTCCCGCGTCTTGGCGGCCTCCATGCTGTCGGTGCCATGCTCGGACCATCACCTGGTGTGGGCGGAGTTTACCCCGCTGCGCACGAGGGGAGGGTCTGCGTACTGGCATTTTAACAACTGGCTGCTGGGACTTGTTTGAGAGGTTCTGGAATACCTGAAAGGGGAAGCGGGGTGGATTTCACTCCCTGCGGCTATGGTGGGACGTGGGCAAGACCCACATCCGGAGTTTCTGTCAGGAGTACACTAGAGGGTCGACCAAGAGACGCGATTCCAAGATCAGATAGCTCAGGAGAGAGCTGCTCGATTTGAGAGTCTGGAACCTGGTTGCCATCGACCAGGCCCCCCCGCCCCACCGGGTGTCGGGAGGGCTCAAATGTGTGGAGTACCTGTGGTTGAGCAAACCCCCGCTCAGCCGGAAGTATTCCTCGGACCCAGGCGTCATAATCCAACTCGGGAGCCGGTCCCACACAATTTGAGCCGCCTTTCCTCGACACCCTTCATCTCCCTCCGAGACGCATGGAGGCGTGTCCTGTACGGGCTACTCCTCCACACCCTGCACTACCTCGCCCTGGTCCACTGTCCATTAAGTGACGGTCGGTGTTGCCTTCCGGTCGTGATGGGGGCCCCCGGTGGAGGTCCCTCTATGCAGGGATTCTCCCCCTCTACATTGGGGACCTGGGGTGGAGGGTATCGCACCGAGGTGTTCCTTGCAACCCGTTTCTCTCGCGGTTCACAGACCCGCCAGCCACATGCCACTTTTGCAGGCTGGAAGTGTGTACCACGTGTACATGGAGTGCGTGAGGCTGCAGTTTGAATACCTGAAGGGGCTGCTCCTTGCCTTCTGGCTGCATTTTTCACCTACCATCCTCATCTTTGGACACCCTGTGAGTAGGGGAGAGAGTAGGGCTGAAGATGTCCTGATTGGGTTGCTCCTGGGCCTGGCCAAGCTGGCCATCTGCAAGTCAAAGTGCCAGGCGGTGGAGGGCTTTAGCCCGAGCTGGCTGCCTGCCCCTTTTCCGGGGATACGTCCGTGCCCGGGTGCGGTTAGAGAAGAAATATGCCCTGTCCACGGGCACCCTGAGGGAGTTCCGCGACCGCGGGGCACCCCAGGGTGTTTAATGTATCCTCAATAAGGATTGTATCAAAGCTGTATAATAGTTCATTATGGATTTATGTTTGTATTATATTATGGTGGTAGGTTCTGGCTTGTTTTATTGTACTGTATGTATTATTTTTTATTAATTGAATAATTTAAAAATAAACTAAAATAAAAATTATAAATAAATAAATAAAAATAGTAAAAAAGCTGGTTACCAAGCTCACGGAACTGGGCCTCTGCGCATCCCTCTGCAATTGGATCCTCGACTTCTTCATCTTCAGACCACAGTCTGTTCGAATTGGAGGAACCACTTCATCCTCAGTAACAATTAGTACGTGCGCACCTCAAGGCTGCGTGCTCAGCCCTCTAGTTTACTCACTCTATACCCATGACTGCGTAGCCGGTCATAGTGCAAACTCCATCATCAAGTTCGGCGATGACACCACTGTGGTTGGACGAATCACAGATGACGACGAGTCAGAGTATAGAAGTGTGATCGACAGACTGACCAAATGGTACCAGCACAACAACCAGGCTGTCCACATCAGTAAGACCAAGGATCTGATTGTGGACTTTAGTAGGGGAAGGATGAGGACCCACAGTCCTGTTTATAATCAACGGGACGATGGTGGAGAGGGTCAATAACTTCAAATTCCTGGGCGTGCATATGTCAGAAGATCTTTC
Organism: Okamejei kenojei; assembly: GCA_035221665.1. Classification (NCBI taxonomy): domain Eukaryota; kingdom Metazoa; phylum Chordata; class Chondrichthyes; order Rajiformes; family Rajidae; genus Okamejei; species Okamejei kenojei. Next base: position 79,337,311 of record CM069136.1, on the reverse strand, counting down.
CTGGACCCAGTGCACCGATGTAATTGTACAGAATATCTGCGACTCTACTTCCTGAGAAGATTTCGGAGATTCGGCATGTCGAAGAGGATTCTCCTAAACTTCTAAGGTACAGGAGCCTGAAGACTGTAACGTCCAGGTTCAGGAAAAGCTTCTTGCCCACAGCCATCAGGCTATTAAACACAATGAAGAAGCTATGAGCTCAGAACTGCAAAAGACTATTATTATTTACAAAAATGGAGCGAAGGAAATAGGCACCGTTTCGGTTTGAGACCCTTCTTCAGACTGATGTGAGGGTGGGGGGGGGGGGGGGGGGGAAGGGAAGAAGAAAGGAAGAGGTGGAGAAAGTGTGCTGAGGGAGAGCTGAGAAGGGGAGGAGAAAGTAGGGACCACCTGAAATTAGAGACGTCAATGTTCATACCGCTGGGTGTAAACTGCCCAATGAGGTGCTTTTCCTCCAATTTATGGTGGTCCTCACTCTGGCTATGGAGGAGGCCCAGGACATAAATGTTGGATTTAGAATAGGAGGGGGAGTTGAAGTGCTGAGTCACCGGGAGATCAGGTAGGTTAATGCGAACCGAGCGGAGGTGTTGGGCGAAGCGATCGGCAAGCTACGCTTGGTCTCACCGATGCAGAGCAACTGATAGCTAGTGCAGTTATTTGCACTATATTTGTTATTTATTGAACTTTTTCTTTTTTCCCCGTTATATACAATGTTTACATATTCACATATTCTGTTTTGCTGCAGCAAGTAAGAATTTCATTGTCCCGTCCGGGACATATGACAATAAAACACTCTTGACTCTTTTGAAATACAACAATGAGTGAAAAAACAGCAGCATGGTGCAACCTTATAGTGCAATCTGAAGTGCAAAAAAAGTAAAGTACAGTAAAAGAAGAAGGTAAAGTTAATGGTATGAGGCAATATTTCCAGGATTGGGGTGTGAAAGAGATGATCGGTTCAGGAGTCTGATACCCTTGAGGAAGAAGCTGTTCTTAAGACTCGATATCTGGGCTTTCAAGCTCCTGTACCTTCTCACAGAATGTAGTGGAGGGAAATCTGAATAGCAAGGGTGGCAGGCATCCTTGACAATACTTCCAGCTTTCCTAATGTATCACTCAACGTAGATAGGAGGAAGCGAAGGGCCCAATGCTGGACTGGGCTGTGTTCAACACTCTATGCAGGTTAGGTAGTCAAGAGCAGCTGCCATATCAGGCTGAGATGCACAGATAATAGAGCTGAGTACACAATCCTAAGGGGCACCAATGTAAGGGTCAGGGTAGAGAATACGACCAATTCTAACTGACTCAGGTCTGCCACTCAAAAGCCAGTTGCAGATGAAAGCTCCTTAGATAAAGGTCCAGAAGACATATAAGGATTTTTTGCATGTTAGGTACTTCATAATTGTGTATATTTCAATAATTTTAATAATATTTAGGTCATATCAAATTGCATGTTTATGTCAATGGATTGTAACTTGTATGCCTGTTCCTTGAGACTTCTATTCTCAGAAGAGTTTTAATGTTAAAATTATGTTAACACCAGATATTGCTTGCTTCCCCATTCTTAATAACTATTTTCAAGAATATTTTCTTGAGTCAGGAGTCGAGTTTTCATTTGTCGTATGCATTGGATATAAATCAGATCAATGCAATTCTTATTTGCTGCAGCTTTAAAGGCACATTCGACGCAACATCTGTGCTTATCTCTTTGATTTTTAAATTTAAATCTGTGCATTTTTAAAATGTGTTGCTAGTAACATTCACAGATGTCAATCATAAGCCTCGCCAATTAACTGAACTATGTACAATAAAGATCTCCAAAGAAAAGGAACAACAACTACACCTACAGGCACTGCGCTGTTATTGTCAATCCGTGAGATTTGATTTACAAAATAACCTAGAACTCTCACATCAGAGGACAATGAAGTTAGAGGAGCACATACATTTTAACCTCACCTGGAAGAGCTGCTGGGGTCCATGGGTGGATGTGAAGGAAGAGGTATATAAACAGTTGTTATATCTCCAGCGGTTGCAGGGCAAAAGTTCTGGGAAGGGTGTGCTTCCCATTCTGTCTTTAAACTTAAGGAGCAGCTGTTAAAAAAAACTCTGGCAATGCCCTTTGTCTTTGTGAATTGTTTCACAACTAAAGTGTATGTATGGATGGTTGTGAATTTATGGAATTCCCTGCCACAGAGGGCAGTGGAGGCCAAATCACTGAATGGATTTTAGAGAGAGTTGGATAGAGCTCTCAGGGCTAGTGGAGTCAAGGGATGTGGGGAGAAGGCAGGCATGGGTTATTGATAGTGGACGATCAGCCATGATCATATTGAATGACGGTGCTGGCTCGAAAGGCCGAATGGCCTCCTCCTGCACCTATTTTCTATGTTTCTATGTTAAATATGTACAATTTCCAATAGTTTTATGGGTTATTAAGGAAGACTTTGAGATACAAATATCCATAAACGCTGAAGAATGTGTTATCAGTGAGAAATAGTACTCAACTGAGGATTCAAACATACAGTCTTGATATGAAACAACACATCCTCCCGTAACAGTCTTCTCATTTCTTATGTCCACTGCATTTCTTTTATGCACTGGGCATTCTTGTAATTAGAAAGTATTAACTATTATTGTTACTTTTGTCTATCCTGTGATTGCTTTCAATAATTCTGCATTGCAATTACACAAAACGGTTTGGCTCAATAGGTTTTCTTGAATTTCCACAACATCAATCACCAGCAAGATATAATACATATGTGCAACTTAAACCGCTTATAATGATCCTTCTTCAATCTGCTTTTTGAAGATTAGAGGTGTTTTATGAATCATGATGCACCACTAAACTGTGATAACTTTATAAATTTGGGCATAATGACTGGCCATTTTAAAAATATGAATTTATAGATTGGATAAAGCAGACATATGGATGCATTCCATTATCATTATTTAGTCTTGAATATGGGGAATTTAATGAGGGAATGGAAGTTGTGGGAATGCCCTAAGAGCCAGCAAAGTGTCTATGTACTGAATGCCCGTCAGCTTTGTCTGGGAACACATGAGAAAAATATGAAAATTATCAGAATTGTTCGATCTATGATTGGAATGATTCACATTCATATTTTTATATCTCTAAAAGTTATGATGTTCATGTATGAGAAACATACAGATTATGGAACCTGGGTGACTCCTAATGGCGGAGTTTGCAACTGCATCTTCATTCGTACTTCTCGCCTTCAATTTTACCTACAATATATGATCTCATGGCCCATAAATGATGTACATTAAAAGTGAAAGCCTCATAGGGTCTATGTAATATAATGAATAAACCATATGCTAGACTTAAATCTCCTTGATCATAATACATGCTGCTTATTTTTCATTGATTTCAATTTCATAAATAAATGACTTGCAGAAATAATGTCTAAATCTACTAAAAGTCCTATGTTGGTGCCTATTCAAAAAGTCATCCCTTCAAATGATACTTTGGTTGAAACATCTGCAAACACACTTGTGTAGACGCTCTATTCAAATTACGACCTGATGTTCAGATGCATCAGGACATTTTTTCTCCTCATGTTATGCTGCATTTTTCTCTGTTTTATTCTGAGAATGGGCAGAATCCTCTTGTTGTGTTTCATGCTTTTTTACAATGTCCAAATAAGTTGTATTTAACGATGAAAAGCTTCCACAGCTGCAAATTTCTAAACAAGAAATTAGAGTATACCGTCATGGTAATATATGTTTTGTGAATTAATCTCTTGAGGAAACTGACCTGTAAGCATTTTCATGCCTGGTCCTTGGTTTGACTGATCAGGTGAGTACAGTAAGTACCCAGGCATCCATGCTAGTAGCAGAAAGCAAGGGATGCTCACAGTGTTGACAACTGTTTTGGTCTATGTCTGAGGGAAAACCTGCATGAGCATATCCTAAACCACAGAGTTCAATATCAGTAACCATTTTCAGATGGGCCCACTTTAACTAGAAACCTACACTGCTCCTTTTGGTCCCACAAGTTCCATTGTGACTTCTTCCTATAGTCCATTGCAATCCTCACCCTAATATCCTCACTGACACTCATGATAATCTCCTACCTGATATATTAACTGTCCCACATATGATAGTCATACAGTATGTAAGCAGGCCCTTCAGTTTAACCTGTCCATGCAACCAAGATGCCTTATATGAGCTCTCCCATCAGCTTGCATTTGGTCTGTATCCCTTTCAGCCAATACTATCCATTTAGCTGCCCAAATATCTTTTAAACATTGTAACTTGAACCACCTCTACAACTTCCTCTGACAGTTGTTCCATGTAACCAACAGCCTCTGGGTGAAAACTGGAAAACACTTGGAGGAAACTTACATGGTTACAGAGAGAACATGCAAACTCCAAAGAGACACCTGAGGTCAGGATCAAACCCGGGTCTCTGGCGCTGTGAGACAGCAGCTCTACTGCAGTGCCACTGTGCTGTTGTTTGGGCTTCTGTTTTCTTGTGATTTCCTTGTGACAGAGCAAATAGGGGAAACCTTTGGGTATATTAACTTTGCAAGGCTTGCTCCATTGCTTATGATGTCTGCTTCATATGCAATAAAATGTTGCAATGTTGGGCTTACAGTAAAGGAATGTTTGATTCTCTGCAACTTCCATGTTTAACATGCGTTTTATGGCTCGGAGGAATTTCTGGATATTTTTGTCTAATATATATGAATAATGGTTGAATGAATTGATGCAAATGATAATGGGAAAAGTGTAGCACATTCTTTGGACTGATTGTTGACATTAACATCTGACAATTTATGCTGATTTATGTTAAGGTGTTCAAAGGACATCGGATGACGACTTTCAAAAAAAAAAATTGCATAAATAAAATGCAGGCAAGAGAAAACGGATGCTCATCTTTTCCTCTCATTATGATTCTGAAAATCATTTCAATTATCTCCAATGGCTATTTTCAGATGCCTATTCCTGACTGTACTCGAAGAGCAATTAAAATGTTATGCAAAAGAACATCACAAAACATCACAAAGAAATTTCCTCTAAAAAAGCTTAATTCAGCTCGGGGAAAATGTCGTCAATCCAGTATTGTTTTCTGAACAGCTGTTTAGCCCACACAATCGCAAGGCTTTATAAGAGCATACTCAGCCCTGTAACAGAAGCTTGTAAACGTCTCCAGACATGTGAGTACAGAATATAAGCTGATATCGCAATGAAGTAGATGGTGAATTCTGCATTGGCTCCTATGTTGAGTTCCGCACTTTGGAGACCTCACTTTGGAGACTCAGGTTTTCTCAGTCAATGGGGTCAACAATCTATTGCTTACTACATGCTCAGCTCCAGCTATATAAAGCTAAATTGCTTCACATGTGTGGAGGTCAAGATCAATGTCGCCTTCAACTTCCATAGCACATAGGTGCTATAAATCACAGTTTACTGCTCAGTGCAGCAAAGAGAGGTTGCCAATGTTCCCTACTTCATGTCACAAGACGTTTTCTATAATAGGGACGCCTCAATTTATGAATGTTCAGCTTACAAATTTTGGTTGTAAAACCTTGCCTTTTCAGCATATGTAATCTTGATTTACAAAGTTTTTTTCCCCACTATAACAAACAATTCTTAATTTTAGGAGCATAGAGAGAGGAATCACATCAATATTATCAGAATGTGGCAATTGAAATCCCTGCATAATCTATGTCAACAAAGATTACTATTCATTAGGCTACCAGCTGAAGTGAAATGGACAGGTGTCAACCAATAATATAATTATCCATGGAAACAAATCACAGCTTACTGTCATTAATCACTTCTGATGTAGTGGCCACTTGGCTTAACTTAGTATGTTATAAATTATGGCATTCGCCTTAAAATTTTATCCACCTATAATTATGTGGGTGGGATTTATGACGTAGTCGGAGGCGTGTTTGCTGCTGGGATTCTTGTGCAGAAGCTTGTAGTTTTTTAGTTTAGTTCGGAGGAAGCTTGGTGGGACGGCATAGCTTTCGACCATTTCAGAGCTTCCCAACATCAAAGGCGTTTTCTAACGTTCGGGGGCCACATTTGACTACAAGTAAGCCTAGTTTGACTACAAGTAAGATTAAAATGAACTTATCAAGGAGAAGGGATTAATATCTTACTGTTTTACTTTGACAATAAATAAACTATTAATCAAGAGACTGTGTTTTGAAGAAATATCTTTCGATGGCTTTGAATGTCTTGTGGAGAGCTCACATGCGGAAACGAGGCTATCTCCTTACCCCCATGTCTTCTTATAGTGGCTAAATGGAGAAATTCCTTGAACAATATAATAATCTGCCACTATAATTGACACAAATTACTATTGGAAATAGATCTCCAATGATTGTAGCAGAATGTTACACCAGAAGTTCATTGTGTGTACAAAAGACTAGGACTGGGATAATACATGTAGTGGGGAAAGGGTTAAGAAAGCTATTGGAAGATCACAATCAATGGCATGTTCCTCTAAATTTGATGATTAGCCAGATAAAATCAAGATTTGAAGAACACGAATTGGGTGTTGAATCTTTTCAAAGTACCAATACTTTCAAGACAATTGTGGTGAGTTGATAATTTCATGAAATATGCAAACCAACATAATATTCATCTTGTAGAAAAGGCAGTGAGTGCAGATGTTGTGCAGCAGAAAATCTTCCAAAGTGGCTGAAACAAACAAATGTCTCACATGGATGAGGTGGGGCTCTGCTGTAAACTGATGCCTCATTCATGTTTGTTTTGAGGGATGAGAACTATTTCAGATTATAATATAACCAGAGGTCACCTTACAGTTCTCATAAGTAATGTCAATGGACATTGGAAATGTAATCTTCTAAAGTCGGAGGTATCAGTGAAGGTTTGTTATAAACATTTATTGCAGAATCTTGATCAACCGGGCAAGTTAACATAAACCAATTAACCAACAAACCTGTACATTCTTTGAGTGTGGGAGAAAATTGGAACACCCAGAGAAAACCCACAAGGTCACAATGGGAAGGTACAAACCCTTTACAGAAAGCACCCTTAGTCAGGATTGAATCTAGTTCTTTGGCTCTCTATGGCAGCAACTCTACCGCTGCCCCACTGTGTCAAATCTCTGTGCCTCTGCATCTGCCTCTGCAATTGTGGTCTATTAACAATCACATTCTAAATTCAGATAATATATACATTATCTTAATTTAAAATGTGATTATTAATTTTAGTTTAGTTTAGAGATACAGCACGGAAACAGGTCCTTCGGCCCACCGAGTTTGCTCCGACCAGCAATCCACACACATTTACACTATCCTCCACACACTAGGGACAATTTACACATACACCAAGCCAATTGACCTATATACCAGCACATCTTTGGAATGTAGGAGGAGATCGAAGATCTCGGAGAAAACCCACGTGGTCATAGAGAGAATGTACAAACAGACAGCACCCGTAGTCGGGATCAAACCAAGGTCTTCGGCGCTGCAAGCACTGTAAGGCAGCAAATCTACCGCTGCGCCACCATAGCTGCCCCGTTAATAAACCAACATTTTATTAATCAAATGGATTTCATATGTTAATAAAACCAGAATGTATTAGAAATACTCAGCAAGTCAGTCAATGAGGAAAATACAACAAAGTTAATATTTCAGGTCAAGAATACTTCATCAAAAGGCATTTGCACATTGTTTTGTCTGCAGTGTTCTGTACATCATGTGTAGCAGGTTATTAGAAGATTAATTCTGATCGTCCTTCAAAGGGTCAGGCTCATCTATCTTTGTAGAAGTAAGAGACTGTATGCACTGTAACAATGATTTATTCTCATTTAGTTAGGGTCTATACAGTAGCATGTAACATCGTCAATCTTCAACGAGAGTAGATTTCACATTGCAGAAGCTACTAAAAGTTGTATTCTTAACTGCATGGAAGAGAGTCATACAGCATGGAAATAGGGCCTACAGCATGGAAATAGGGCCTTCAGCCTAACTTTCCTATGCCAACTAAGATGCCCCCTCTACACATGTCTTCAACTGCCTGTATTTGATCCATATCTCTCTAAACCTTTGCTACCCATGTTCCTGTCCAATTACCTTACAAATGTTGTTATAGTACTTGCTTTACCGAACACATCTGGTAGCTCGTTCCTTATAACCATCAAAAACTACCAAAAAGTTGCCCTTCAGGTTCCTATTAAATCTTTCCCTCCTCACCTTAAACCTCTGTTCTCTGGTTCTTGATTCCCTTACTGTGGGTGAAAGATTCTGTGCATTTACTCAGGGCTGGATTTAAATGAAGAGAGGCCCTAAGCTATTTCACTCGTGGGCCCCCCCCCCCCCCCCTCCCAATCCCCCACCCCCATGACTAGAGGACCATGACTACCCGACCGTGATAGTGTGACACTTTTAGATCCTACTGTATGTTGTTATTAAACAGTTGGTTTTAAAATACATATTGGATTCACCGCGGTGTGGGTGATGCCTTACCTGGATCGCCGTTTGAAGCTCTGGAGTGTTGGGCCTGCTGCTTCAACATCATGGAGCTGTGGTTTGCGGAGCTCCCAGTCTCGGACCATGCTGATTGCAACATCCCTTTGCCGAGGGCCACCAGCATGAATCTCCACCCAGCTCAGCCTGTGGACTTCGGGAGCCGTGGTCTCCAGTAGGAAGTGGCTGATTCAGATGTCCAAGCCACTGAGAATGTTCTCCCATTCCGACGTCGGATGGTGACCCCTAAATTTCATTGCACCAATTGGTGCATGTGACAATAAATGTCTCTTGAATTGAATCTTGAATATTAAGAAATAAAGAAACTACAAATACACTAAGAGCAAAAATGCTTTTTCCTAGCCTTCTTCCTAACAAAAACATCCAGAAGTTCACCAAGATCTGTTTGTCTAAGTTTGTCACTCTCAATGCACAGAATGTTCAGTGCAGACAACCTCTCTTGAAACATTGTGCACCTTAATTCATTTTTAATTCTTTTGAGTCTTGAAAAAGACCTCTCTCCCGAGCAGTTGGTGACTATTAAGCTAAGAAACAGCCGCAAGATTGCTTCCACATTAGGGAAGGCCATCTGAATTGTTTCCTTGTATATTATTTGATAAACGTCTGTATGAGACAGAGAGTGCTCTTCTGTATGCCTATGGCTTTGTCTCACGTACGAGTGAAAGTTCAAAAATTCATCAGTAAGTTTCAGGTCAACACCTTCTGGGTATGCTTCCATCAACAGTTCAACACCTTGCTGAATTTCTTGCTTAGATGCGGTCAGATTAGCAAGAAAGGAAAACTGTTGTGCAACTTCACTATACACAGTAACTTTTCTTATTAAATTGGTGTCAAGTGCATCTCGTATCGGAATAAAGGATTTTATCCTAAACTTATCTCTTGAAGAGAGTTTATCTAAAGCATCAGGACCAGGTGCACTTCCATCCTATCCTTGCCATTTCCTTACTCTTTGTCTCCCTGTGACTTCTGTAGTTAACATCTGGCAAGGTAGCCTTTGCTTGTTGCTCAAGCTCATCAAAATCTTCTCTAATTTTGCTTACAAAATCCTGAAGTGAACTGTACAAACTTGCACAAGTACTCAATAACAGTTTGGATTTCTGAATGGCTTTGTTGACCTTGTGGAAATGACCCAGCAGAAATGCAGCATAAACACAAATTCCAGTTCTTCAATTCTCTGCAAAAGATTGTTAGCTTGAAGCCTGGTATCACCCTTCACATTAACATCAGAGTACAAATGACTGTGGGCATCAGTGATAGCGCTGTAACATCCAAAAATAGCTTCTGTGGCTTTTGTTTGCATGTGCCTCACGTTGGGAACTATTTCTTAAAGAATTGTTCCTTATTGACAATTATATTGCAAAACCTGATTCAAAGCTGAATCAAATCTGCTTGAAAAAGGCGAACTTATAACTAAACAAACAGGTTCACTTCTTAATAAACAGACAACACACAAAGCAGTTTGGTAGACCAGTTCAAAACTTTACTAATTATCGGCCGATGGAAGTGGCAAGGAAAACAAACCCCAGCCAAGTGAGCAACACAGACACTTGGTTGTCCTCTCTCCACTTCCCTGAACGCAGAATTACATGGTATTATATACTGTTGAGGCGGTTGATGTCCTGCCGGCAGTTTAAATTAAAATAGTCTGAAGCTGGAAGATGGACATGAGGGGGGTCCAAGAGAAGGGGGTCCGTTGGAGATGGGAAAAAGGATCATCAATGGGGGTGAGTACTCCTTCCCATGGAAGAACGGTGTGAGGCGGAGGCGATGGAAGAAGAGCTCCAAATCGCGGAGGTGTGAAACTCATTGAGGTGGGGATGGAGGGGGACAAACGTGGGGCCTCTGCTGAGAACAGACCGTTCGGTATCTGAGAGGGGGAGGTCAGGGGGGATGGTGAACACACGGCAGGGATAAGGGTTGGGGCCGGAGGAAGGCAGGTGAGTGGACTGAGGCCGAGGTGATGTCTGGTGGGGGGGGGTGGTGGGTGGTCAGGGGGTAGGGGGGGTATGAGGACAGTAGTAAGGAGTTTGAATATAAAGGTTCATCAATCTGATAGCACACAAAACCATATACCCTCTATTCATTGCACCTGCAATCATGGGCTACACCTTTACGCTGCAAATAAAGGACATGATTTCATTGCAATTACTTGGTTGTATTACTAAGTCTTTAAAATTTCAATCAAATATATTCTTAGTGAGGCATGAAGGCACAATTTTAATGGATGTACGAGTATTTAAAATTGTTGCAGTTCCCAATAGGACAGATCACTAAGGAATTGTATACGAAAGCTTTGAGGGCCAAATGTGACTTTCATCATGAGACACTCGGTAGACATCTGCCACATCGCTCTCTTCAAAACTAGAACTCTGGCTTTTTCTTTATGAAAGGGAATATTTAAATTATTTAGTTCATTGATTTCTGAAGTTCCTCCATATGGTCTTTTCTTTCATTGACCTTAACCAAATGAATGAAGGATGAACATTACAATGAGGATCATCATATTGGGAAACATTTAATCCATCTCTCATGAGGTTGCACGGTCACTTTAAATGTCCTACCTTATAAAAACCCACATGTGTTGTTATACGAGGTTGACAATCTATAACACCACATAAACCATTGGGGGAGAACCACGCAAAGATGTATTAGCATTCCTACTATGGACCAGATGAATTTCAGCAATTACTTTGTTTAAAATATCTGCACAAACAGCAGTGTTGTAGCAAAGAACAGGAAACAGGGGATGACCATGAATAAATGTTAAATGCATTTGCTTACTTTTTTTACTTAATAGCAATCGCGTTCATTTTTTCTTTCACCTTGAATAGGCAGCAACATATTGAAGACTAAATCAGATTTCCCTGAAAAAGGACACAAGAGGTCTTGATACATAACTCATCCTGCACTATGGCTTCCAGTGCTAGCAGCACACCAACCTTATGCTGCCTGCTTATTTGCATCTTGCCTGCATTTTGATTGTTGAGGTTTTTGGGTGGGCTAATGTTAAGGTGTTAACATTAGCCCACACATCTCACAAAAGAGGCACAATGTAGGTGCAGTGAATGCTTGCAGCCATTCCACAACTGAATCCAATCCAGGAAACCTTGAAGACAATAGAAAGTTCAAGCATTAGTGAGGAAGTGGAAAGGAGATTTGTGCCCTAAATAACAAAGTAAAGGTATTGAAATCAAGCCAGGAGCAAGCAAAGAGGCAAACCTCAAAGACTTACATGCAGTCATAAATAATATTATCATCATTTCATGCACCAAGCATTTCAAGCTGCTCTACCTTACTGCACCAGTAACATCTGATATGGTTCAATACATTCTATTGCTCATGTGAGTCCCTTGTTCAGAACTCTTATCTAATTGCATCACTTAAACCAAATATCTTAACACTACTTAAAGCTGATTTAACGCAGATTAGCCACACAGTCAATGATTAAATCGTAACGTGCACATTACTCAAACACGCAGTTCAGCACTCACTGAAGTTCTCAGCGCACTTGTAGCTCATAATCAGAAGAGCAGCAGCTAGCCAGTGGGAGACAGGAGCTTCTGAGTTCCACAGATAATATTGAGCCTGTGATCATCACAGTGGCTGTGCAGAAGACTTAGGCAGGAAAAAGACTGTTGTGCCTACAGATAATTTTCCTTCTCATGTCCCACTTCCCCTTCATTCACAATTTCTTCTGATTTAAAACTACAATTTGTATGAATTTAATTTCCCCATCACATCTTAGAATTTTCTCCTTAACAGATAAAGAAGAACTAAAAATGTTGAGAGGTGATTTCATATCTCATATTTCCTTGCAACATCGAAGAAGTCTAATTTGAGTCCATGCTGGCTCAGAGAGCAATACTATGGCCCAGCAATTGTCCTTGTAACCCATTCTCATCACATTCCCATCAATTGTACCACCTGCCCACACTTGTAACAATTTACAGTGGCCATTTGATCTTCCAAACTGCACAGTTTTTGGGAATGTGGAAACAAATTTAAGCATTCAGAGGAAATAAATGGACACAGAGAGAATGTGCAAACTGCAGTCAAACATCACCAGAGACAGGATTGGTTGTGCCAATATGCCCTCATCGAATCCCTGGTCCTCTAGTCTTTGATGAGAGTTCTTGGGAAGAACAAGAGGACATTGAAAAAATAATTACACTCTCACTGGATTTAACACATATCAGACACCATTAGATTGGAGGGTACACAAAAAGCTGGAGAAACTCATGCAGCAGCATAGGCGACGTAGGAGGGGTCTCGGCCCGAAACGTAAAGAAAACCATTAGAGCTATGTAAAGAAGAGGTATACATGTATTTTCTTGGGTTAGACTTTGCAATAGGAAAGCGTAGTGTAAATATTAGTACCCCAGAGGAATCTGATGCTGTTTAACTAAAAGCTTCCACTCAATTTTATATGGGACTGATGACTTTGGTGATATGGAAGAATTGGTGACTAATGTGGGGTTCTATAGAGTTCAAAAATATGCAAATGAAACATTTCAGGTGTAGACTGACTAGTAACTTAATTCTAGCATTTTCATTTAATGTATCACAAATGTCTTAATCAAATAAAAATACCAGAAAAGAAGGTATTGGGAAACAATTGTCACCAGTTCCTGAACAAAGATATCTAAATAAACAACAATGACTTCTTCCAAAAATTTGATGAGCAGAATACAGTTGCTCCTTAAACCACAATAAATATTTTTGGCCAACCAGTTCTATTCAAGTGACCTCGTTCTATCCAGCAATATTCTAAACTAAATAGGTACATTTATCTCCCCTTATTAATTTTGCAAGCATCCATATCTACCCTTGCTTCAGGCATCCATATCTACCCTTGCTTGGGATACGATTATATCCATAAATTTATTAAGGAAAAGAATGCACATTAAATCCAACACCCCTAGCATTTTTATGTAATAATTTAAGCAAAAAAATCTCAGTCCCATGGGAAGAAATGGCTCACACACTTTGCTGGGGGGCATAGCTAATAAGAAAACCATGTCTTATTCATTAAAGGCAGCATGTATGAAAATCATCTCCAATTTTAGCTGCAAAATGTTAAATCTATTCAAAGTTGGTTAAAACCAACATCTAATATGGAAAAGTTGATTTAAAAGGAATCAATTTATAAAATGTAAACAGCTTTAAAATGGCTAGAACGTTTAGAACGTTTTGATTGAATCTACTGTGCCTTTGTGATATTGGTGATATGAAAGATAACAAAATCCTTACACAAAAATATAATAGACCATTATCCTGAAGCTGAAATGTAATACAAATATTCATAGATTTCAAGAGGAATTTTTATGATTGTTAGCCTGCTGAATTATTTAGAAAGTGCATGGAAGATTATGCAAAGTTATTAAAGCAGGCAAAACATATATAGATTTTAAAAGCCTTCAGTAAAATAATTGACAGTAAAAAGCTCACATCTAAACTCAGAAGCTAGAATCATAGGACAAAGAATACATTTTAAAACAGCTGCAAAAAGAGAAAACATCAAGTCAGACAAATAAGTGGAGTGAGTATTTTCCTCAAGGACATGTTGTAGGTCCACTATGGGTGACAATTTACAAAACAGCAATAACCAGAAGTAACCAGAAGTAACATTTCAAGATTTACAGAAAGCAATGAATTAAGTGCAATTAATACGACAAATCTATAACAAACATTGGATGACATATCAGGCAGCATTTATAAATCAAGAAATAAAATCAACATTTCAGGTTAACATTCTTACATCAGACTTGGGAATCAATAGAGAAATAAACAGGGTTGAAAGTTGCACAGGCAAAAAGGTGGGAGGGGGAGATTGAAAAAGGAGGTTTTGTGTTAGGGCAGGAAGCTGGAGTGTTAAATTTGTTTTAAATGGATGACAATGCACAATGAAAAAGAATTGTGAAGGGATAAATAAAGAAACAAATAATTATTCTGGGGGATGTGCGGATGAGGCAGAAACATTCATTTAATTATCAACGGAAAATATTATGAATGCTGGAAATAAAGAATAAAAACAGGAAATGTGTATGATCTGGTATGTCTGAAATCAGTTGAATTTACATGCCCTAGGATTATTGGAAGAGCTTAGTCAATAAATTGAATATATGTTCACACATTTAAACTCAAGATTGATTGCAACAGTGATCACCTTCAGATAAAGGTGTGCCTTGAGAAAATTGGTTGAACATTTTGGTGCTTAAATTATCTTTGATCTTAAATGTGTGGTCATATGATAAATAGTAGAATTTCACACAAAGATTTAAAATAACAGCATATAAGAGGCATTCTAGGAATAACTGTGCATAGTTCCCTGAAGGTGGAATCGCATGTAGATGGGGTGGTAAAGAAAGCCTTTGGTGTGCTGGCCTTTATAAATCAGAGCATTGAATATAGGAGTAGGGAAGTAATGTTAAAATTGTACAAGGCATTGGTAAGACCAATTCTGGAGTATGGTGTACAATTTTGGTCGCCTAATTATAGGAAGGATGTCAACAAAATAGAGAGAGTACAGAGGAGATTTACCAGAATTTTGCCTGGGATCCAGCAACTATGTTACAGAGAAAGGTTGAACAAGTTAGGTCTTTATTCTTTGGAGTGCAGAAGGTTAAGGGGGGACTTGATTGAGGTCTTTAAAATGATGAAAGGGATAGACAGAGTTGACGTGGATAAGCTTTTCCCTTTAAGGGTAGGGAAGATTCAAACAAGAGGGCATGACATGCGAATTAAGGGATGGAAGTTTAGGGGCAACGTGAGGGGGAACTTCTTTACTGGGGAACTACTTTACTTATTCTTTACTGGCTGTGTGGAATGAGCTTCCAGCAGAAGTGGTGGAGGCAGGATCGATTTTAACATTTAAAAGTAAAGTGGATAGGTATATGGACGGGAAGGGAATGGAGGGGTATGGTCTGAGTGCAGGTAGATGGGACTAGGGGAAAACAAATGGTCGGCACGGACTGGAAGGGCCTAGAGGGCCTGTTTCCGTGCTGTAATTGTTATATGGTTATATGGTTAAGAGTCTGCACTGTGACATTGATACTCCACTCACATTACTTCCAAGCCTCAATTTTCAATGATTAAGATTCTCAAAAAAGAACAATCAGTAATTCATTCACTGTTCACACCCACTTTTAAAAAAATAATTTCTTGCTAGTAAATTTTGATCTTTTGACCATTTCACACTTGTTTGGAAGATGATTGGGCCTGACTATCAGATTAAGCTGCATGTCATTAAGGTTGCCCATACACACAAGAGGGCGCTATTTTTCCTTGCCCCTGTGCTTCCCCTCACCTTCATCGTTTCCTGCTGTTATATACGGTTGTTCCCTTTGTTGCTTTACTTCCCACCAAACAGCAAAGAAATGGTACAGCAGCTAAAAGCTCTGTATGTGCTCTCAAAGGGAACATCAAAGCCCCCTTCTTAGTGCATAACTCAGTGCAAAAAGGCCACAGCAGCACTTTCAATATATTTCTCCTCAATTTCACCAATTTTAAGGAGATCTGAGTGGGCAATAAGCAATATATAAGAAACAAGGAAGTGCAGTTGAGCAAATGAAAAACAAAATGCTGGGGGTCCTGAGTTTTTCCAGTAGTTTTTATTCAATATGTAACACTTGTTTAGTTTACCAAAAGTTAATTGAAATTTAATTTCTTGACATTATTTTTCATTTAAATGGAGACGCCGAGAGCCAGAAAAGGTGGCTGTTTTTCATGAAATGCTAACTGGAATATAGTTGTGAGCATATGAGAAAACAAGTTCTATGAATTTCCAACACTGTACTGCATATCTTGTTGCAAGAGGCTGTAGAAAGTCCTCCAGACAAATGCCCCAAATTAGGTAGAAATAGTTATGCCCCTCTCCCACTTAGGAAACCTAAACGGAAAACTCTGGAGACCTTGCGCCCCGTTTCCGTGAGGTTCCCGGAGGTTCCGGTCACTCTCCCTAATGGTGGAAGATGGTTTCCAGTCTCGTTCTTGCGATTATTTTTAAAAAAGTCTCGACTAAAAATAGGTTGCCGTTTGGTCGAAGCCAGTGGAGTGGGTTGCTATTTACTTACAGGCAGTCGAAGGTAATCTCCTTCGCTGACCGGCCAATTTGATTGGCTCATTGGAGTTTTCAGCAAAGATACTATCGGATCTTTGGTTTTCAGGACCTAGAAGGTCCACCGGAAGGTAAAATGCCCGCTAACTTTATTAAACTTCTTAAAACTGTCGCCACTCCTTCTCCCCTTCTCCTCCCTTCTCACAGTCTAAAGGACTTACCGTGCTCTGTGGCAGCCATTTGCCCTCCTCTTCATCGTGCAGATAGTGCTCCTCCGCTGTCCCTGGCCCCCACATTCGCGATGTGTTTGTGTGTGTGTGTGTGTGTGTGTGCGGTCGGTAGCAAAGATCCTATGGGATCTTTGATCAGTAGATAGAAACATAGAAAAATAGGTGCAGGAGTAGGCCATTCCGCCCTTCGAGCCTGCACCGCCATTCAATATGATCATGGCTGATCATCCAACTCAGTATCCCGTACCTGCCTTCTCTCCATACCCCCTAATCCCTTTAGTCACAAGAGCCACATCCAACTCCCTCTTGAATATAGCCAATGAACTGGCCTCAACGACCTTCTGTGGCAGACAATTCCACAGGCTCACCACTCTCTGTGTAAAGAATGTTTTCCTCACCTCGGTCCTAAAGGAATTCCCCCTTATCCTTAGACTGTGACCCCTTGTTCTGGACTCCCCCAACATCGGGAACAATCTTCCTGCATCTAGCTTGTCCAACCCCTTAAGAATTTTGTAAGTTTCTATAAGATCCCCCCTCACTCTTCTAAATTCCAGTGAGTACAAGCCGAGTCTATCCAGTCTTTCTTCATATGAAAGTCCCGACATCCCAGGAATCAATCTGGTGAACCTTCTCTGAACCCCTTCTATGGCAAGAATGTCTTTCCTCAGATTTGGAGACCTAAACTGTACGCAATACTCCAGGTGTGGTCTCACCAAAACCCTGTATAACTGCAGTAGAACCTCCCTGCTCCTATACTCAAATCCTTTCGCTATGAATGCTAACATACCATTTGCTTTCTTCACTGCCTGCTGCACCAGCATGCCTACTTTTAATGACTGGTATACCATGACACCCAGGTCTCATTGCATCTCCCCTTTTCCTAATCTGCCACCATTCAGATATTCGTCTACCCTCAGGTTTTTGCCACCAAAGTGGATAACTTCACATTTATCCACATTATACTGCATCTGCCATGCATCTGCCCATTCACTCAGCCTATCCAAATCACCCTGCAGCCTCCTAGCATCCTCCTCACACCTAACTATACCCCCCAGCTTGGTGTCATCTGCAAATTTGGAGATGTTGCAATCAATTCCCTCGTCCAAATCATTAATGTATATTGTAAATAGCTGGGATCCCAGCACTGAGCCTTCCGGTACCCCACTACTCACTGCTGCCATTCTGAAAAGGACCTGTTTACTCCTAACCTTTGCTTCCTGTCTGCCAGCCAGTTCTCTATCCACATCATTATTGAACCACCAATACCATGTGCTTTAAGTTTATATACTAATCTCTTATGTGGGACCTTGTCGAAAGCATACTGAAAGTCCAGATATAACACATCCACTGGTTCTCCCTTATCCACTCTACTAATTACATCCTCGAAAAATTCTATAAGATTCGTCAGACATGATTTACCTTTTGTAAATCCATGCTGACTTTGTCCAATGATTTCACCACTTTCCAAATGCGCCGCTAACCCATCTTCAATAACTGACTCTAGCAGTTTCCCCACTACCGATGTTAGACTAAATGGTCTGTAATTCCCCACTTTGTCCCTCCTTTTT
This sequence comes from Okamejei kenojei, assembly GCA_035221665.1. NCBI lineage: Eukaryota > Metazoa > Chordata > Chondrichthyes > Rajiformes > Rajidae > Okamejei > Okamejei kenojei. The sequence goes on along the minus strand of CM069136.1, from coordinate 79,318,968 downwards.
TAAAAAGTGGGGTTACATTAGCTATCCTCCAATCCTCAGGAACTACTCCAGAATCTAAGGAGTTTTGAAAAATTATCACTAATGCATCCACTATTTCCGTGGCTACCTTCTTGAGCACTCTGGGATGCAGATCATCTGGCCTTGGTGATTTATCGGCCTTTAATCCATTCAATTTACCCAACATCATTTCCCGGCTAACCTGGATTTCACTCAATTCCGCCATCTTATTTGACCTCCGGTCCACTGCTATTTCCAGCAGATTATTTATGTCTTCCTTAGTGAAGACAGTACCAAAGTAGTTATTCAATTGGTCTGCCTTGTCCTTGTTCCCCATGATCAATTCACCTGCTTCTGACCGCAAGGGACCAATATTTGTTCTAACTAGTCTCTTTCTCTTCACATATCTATAAAAACTTTTGCAGTCAGTTTTTATGTTCCTTGCCAGTTTCCTTTCGTAATCTATTTTCCCTTTCCTAATTAAGCCCTTTGTCCTCCTCTGCTGGATTTTGAATTTCTCCCAGTCCTCTGGTAGGCTGCTTTTTTTGGCCAATTTGTATGCCTCATCTTTAGTTTTTATACTATCCCTGATTTCCCTCGTTATCCATTGATGCACCACCTTCCCTGATTTATTCTTTTGCCAAACTGGTCTGAACTATTTTTGTACTTCATCCATGCAGTCTTTAAATACCTTCCATTGCACATCCACTGTCAATCCTTTAAGACTCACCTGCCAATCTATCTTGGCCAATTCACTGCTCATACCTTCAAAGTTACCTTTGTTTAAGTTCAGAACCCTTGTTTCTGACTTAATTATGTCACTCTCCATCCTAATGAAGAACTCAATCATATTATGGTCACTCTTGCCCAAGGGACCAGACACAACAAGACTGCTAACTAACTCTTCCTCATTACTCAATACCCAGTCTAGAATAGCCTGCTCTCTCGTTGGTTCCTCCACATGCTGGTTTAGAAAACTATCCCACATACATTCCAAGAAATCGTCTTCCTCGGCACACCTGCCAATTTGATTCACCCAATCTATATGCAGATTGAAGTCACCCATTATAACGGTGTTACCCTTGTTGCACACACTTCTAATTTCCTGCCATCCCCAACTCCAATACTACTGTTAGGTGGCCTGTACACTACTAGTGTTTTCTGCCCCTTAGAGTTGCGCAGCTCTACCCATATCGATTCCACATCCTCCATGCTAATGTCATTCCTTTCTATTGCATTAATCTCCTCTCTCATCAGCAACACTACCCCACATCCTTTTCCTTTCCGTCTATCCCTCCTGAATATTGTATATCCCTGGATGTTCAGCTCCCAGCCTTGGTCATCCTGGAGCCATGTCTCCGTTATCCCAACTATAGCATAGTCATTATTAGCTATCTGCACCTTCAACTCATCCACCTTATTACGAATGCTCCTCGCATTGAGACACAAAGCCTTCAGGCTTGTTTTTGCAACACTTTTACCCTTTATACAATTATGTAATTATGACAAGTGGCCCCTTTTGATTTTTTTTCCCTGGATTTGTCTGCCAGCCACTATTAATTTTCACCTTGCTACCACTTGCTTCTATTGTCATTTTATACCCCTCTTTCTCTCTGCTCACACCTTTCAGACACCCACCACCTCTTATTCTCTGTTTATTATTTTTTTTCTTCTTCCCCCTGTACATGTTGGGTCTGAGTGCTTCCCTTCTCTGCCTCCTGCCTCAAATACCGTCCCCTATCTATCTCTATTTGAGTCCCTCCCCCTAACCTATCTAGTTTAAAGTCCCCCCCAGTAGCCTTTGCAAATTTCCCTGCCAAGATACTGGTCCCCCTTGGGTTCAAGTGCAACCCGTCCTTTTTATACAGGTCACTCCTTCCCCGAAAGAGGTTCCAATGATCCAGAAACTTGAATCCCTGCCCTCCACACCAGTCTTTCAGCCATGCGTTTATCCTCCACCTTGCTCCATTCCTACTCTCACTGTTGCATGGCACAGGAAGTAGTTCTGAGATTGTTATCTTTGTGGTCCTTTTCCATAGCTCTCTTCCTAACTCCCTAAATTCTCCATTTAGGACCTCTTCTCTTTTTTTACCTATGTCATTGGTACCAATATGTACCACTACCTCAGGCTCCTCTCCCTCCCTTTTCGGTATATCTTGGACACGTTCAGACACATCCCGGACCCTGGCACCAGGAAGGCAAACTACCATCCGGGTCTCCGGACTGCGTCCACAGAATCGCCAATCTGACCCCCTAACTATGGAGTCCCCTATTACTAATGCCCTCCTCTTCTTTCCTTATGCTTCTGAGCATCAGGGCCGGTCTCTGTACCGGAGGCCCGGTCGCTATTGCTACCCCCAGGTAGGCTGTCCACCCCAACATCACTCAAACTGGAGTACCTATTTTCAAGGTGTACAGTCACAGTGGTACTCTCTAGCCCCTGCCTTCTTTACGATGGCCTGGGTGAGCACTTGGTTACTAACTCAATGTCAGTAAGCCTGTTACGACTCCCGAATGCAGGTACTTCAGAGTCGCGTAACAGTCAAAAACCAGGCTCAAATTCAAGAAAATCGTCTTTTATTTTGTTAAAACCCAAACCTGATCCAAACAACCCAGACAAGGACAAGAATACACTAATAAACAAAGATAACAGTGCTTCAGCCAGCCTCGCAATGGGCCGTCGAACTAGAGTCTCTAACCTGCCTAAATGGAAATAACCCTGAAACAAAATACACGAAAACCCTCAGGTCAGCCCTTATCTGTCCCAATTCAATATTAATTAACAAATGTAGTTAATAATACACAAAGTTCTATGCCGTGTGGCCAGGCCTCCTGCAGCTCAGACCAGCAACCTGCTCACGAGCCAGGGTCGATGAAGAGAGAGAGAATTCTGGGAGATTCTGGTATTTAAGCTTCCGATGAGTCACTGTCACCTGATGCAGCTTGGCCAATCAGGTACAGGAGCCCTTGACCCCTTGATTCCTAACTCCCAGCCACGGGGCCTACACTCAGGAGAAAAACAGAAGAGTTAAGTACATAGCATTCACCAAAGGGGGGGGGAATGTACATAACAAAGACCATTGAACTGATTGGGCCTGGTGTGGGTCTCTGATGATGCCTTTTTTGAGGCAGCGACACTGGTAGCTACCTTTGATGGTGGGGAGGTCTTAGACAGGTTTGTGTGTCCTCACCCTTCCTCTTCCAAAGTCCACAATCAGTTCAATGATCTTACTGACATTGAGTTAGTAACCCAGTGCTCAGCCAGACAGAGTGGTAGCTAACAGGTGGAGGATGGTGACAGGTGGAGCTGCATGTCACTGCACTGTGGAGGAGATGGAGTCATTGTGTTTGAAACAATACAATAGTGATGAGCAAGGTACAAGATGTTGCAGTGATATGCTGTTCCATTCTTGAAAAAGTCCAAGTTAATGTTTTGATTCCAATATCAAAGTTCACAGGCCAGTTATTTTTGCATGATTGACAATGCACTCTTCCCGCTGCTCTGGAGGTGCAGATGAGGCTGGGAAGATCCTTACTTAAACATAACAATTCACAAACTCATCGAGGTTCATATAAGAAGCTTGTTCTTTCAATTCCTCTAAATAACTCATGTAAGCATGTATATGGAATTAAAGGATCAGTTAGTAGACTTTAATACAAACAGACAAACTGATGGAGAAACTCAATAGGTCAGGGAGCAATTGTTGAGGTAGAGGGATAGTTGAGGTTTCATCAATAGCTCCTGGGGGGGTGAGGGGAACATTGAGTTGTGGACCACCCAAGTTTAATAACTGGAACTCCTTGTGTTCATTTTTCTCCTCTTTTGATCCTCCCAGGTTCTTTCACCACTTTCTTTCCATCCACTCCCCTCTACATACGTACCTATCTGTTTCCACTTGCCACCTTCTTTACTGAACCATTCCCAGCATCTGTAGCCTCTTGTGCCTGCACTTATCTCCTTTCAACCTCTCTCTACCTCCACCCACCCCTCCCACTTGTTTTGATTTTTTTATTCGATTTTTGATGAGTACAGGTGTCAGAGGTTATGGGGAGAAGGCGGGAGAATGGGGGTTAGGAGGAGGAGATAAATCAGCCATGATTGAATGGTGGAGGAGAATTGATGTGCCGAATGGCCTAATTCTACTCCTATCATTAATAACCTTATGATCCACAACCTGGCTCCATCCACCCCTTTTTATCTCTCTCCTTGCCAGTTTCTAGCTATACCAGCTGCTGTCCTCCAGCTCCATTCCATTCCCACCACATGGCTCCATCTTCCCATTATCTCCATCACCACCTGATTCTACCTACCCAAGCCAGCCCATGCTTCAGTCCTGCTTTTCCACCTCCATATACTGGCATTCTCTGTGCCTGATCCAGTGCCCCGATACAAAATATTGACCATCTCTTTATCGCCACAGAGTTTTCTTGACCTGTTGAGTTCCTCCACCAGTTTGATTGGTGTTCCAAATTACAGCATCTGCAGTCTTATGTCTCCAGTAGATTTGAAAAAACAACTAAACTTCAAGTGGTGGATATTCTTCGGTGTTAATTAGGATGTCAAGCTGAAAATAGCAAAACATTGTGTTTAATAGTAAGATTAAATGAGAACTTATCAGTTTGAAGTTTGATCCTTATTTTATGAGGAGTTACGATGAGGGATTATGTGAAGAAGCCCCGCCAGAGCGCATGCTTGTCATACTTCAAAGCAGCGGTGTGAAAACACAGAAACCCAATAGCAGAAGTAATATAGTAAGGCTTTTAGAAGAATAGAACTACCAGATAATCCTTTAGATTATGAGGGTGGGAGCGGAGGGTACGTAATCCCACATTGTAACTCCTCATAAAATAAGGATCAAACTTCAAACTGGTAAGTTCTCGTTTCATCTTACTATTTTACTTTGGAGTCATTTGAGTGACTATGTGAAGATTTCAAAGCTCTGTAATTTCATGCCACAGATACAGTTCCACACGACACACTGCCTTGGGTGGCACAGGATAACCAAATAATATATCAAACATTGCTTAATTTATACAATAAATGTCTTAAACAATAAAATTTTACGAAACAGTAATAACCCCTCTTTCGCAGGGGAAATTACAAAGGAGAAAAACAGAACCCAAAACAGCTTGCCCAATCTTTGCATTGCGAGGACAGGTTTGTCAGAAACCCTAAAAGGTTCCTTAACTGGACTATCCTGCGGTGAGGATTTGGTCTAATGGCACGTCCTGCGCCTTTGCTGCGTACGTTGATGCCGCCCTGGTGGAGTGATTTAAGCACATCAGTGTCTACTCCAGCAAAATGCAAACCTGTTTCAGTCATCTAGCAATAGCTTGTACTGACACCTTTGTATGAGGTTTTATGTGGCTGATGACCATTGCCGTTTCAGAGCCTCTGAGACTCTTGATGACGATATTATTAGCTCAGATGCGTAATTACATATAGTCTTAGATCAATGGGTATATTTTAAGCTTATTTTGGTTCCAGCAATCCCTGGCCTGCTCTGTTTGATTAGATCGTATGCATAAAACACAGTATCATCTACAGAAGAATGCATTCCAGTCATACCTTTTGCAATATTTGGACCCAAAGTGCTGCACCATGAACATGATCAATTTGAGCGTTAACTTCCTGAAAGGCAGAGATGTAATTGGAGCCCATTCCCAAAGCAGCGTGAGAACTATGCTCACATCCCAGATTTCTGAATATGTATGTCTGGGCGGCTTTTGTTAAAATACCTCCTATGGATCGGCCACCAATAGATGAGATCCGACAGAGTGTTGTCCGGACCCTTGCCCTAAGTAGGAGGACAAAGTACTTCTAGCACTATAAATTGCACTATAGCTTAACTGCTCATCAAAATGCAATGTAGCCAGGAACTCCAATACATCCGTTATGCCTGCAACTTATGATAAGATATATTTACTGTAAACAGGACATCTCCCATTTCTTAATATGAGATACATATTGTTTTTTAGTAGTATATTTCCAGACCATCGTAATCACATCGACAGTTCTACTGAATAGTCTGAGTCCCTGGAGCAGTCTGATCAGAAGATACAAATCAATAAATTAATATGCTCATGTAAAGGGGAACTTTCCTCCTGTCCCAGTGTGAACCAACAATTTACTGTAATTGGGATGATCATGAATGCTGTGTCATCCGTCTCAAACCAATGGGATCATGCTGTGTGGACCAGTTTAGAACCCACTAAACACCTAAATGTAGTCATACTCTATTTTGGTGAGACATTGATTGAATGAGGAAGAAATGGGGAAGCGTAAGAACATACATCCCCAATGTAGCGAGAATGTATCCTCCGCTACTGCCCCTAGATTTAGTTCCCATGCCGAATACAGGTACTGATAATTTAACCCAGATGCAACAGATCTATGTCTGGCAATCCATACCAGCTAACAATGATTTTGAACTTTTGGATTCTTAATTAATTTTATGTTTGTCATGGAATTTACATGACCTGGTGTCTGCAACTTCCGCATTATCTCTACCTGATATAAATATATATATCTGAGACCCAGATGTTCCTTGTAATGCACCAGTGCCAGATAAGGCTACGCAGACTGTTACAGAATAATTACATCATTCTACCCATGTGATTGATATGGGTACCAGCTGTGGTATTGTGAATCTGAAACTGCACATGCAATCATGCTTTGTTGAGCAGAATTCTTTAGGCCATAGAATGCACCCAACAATTCTACGCAGTTTACCCCAGCCTCTTCAGGGTTAATGCTTCTTTCACACTTTTCCTGCCGTCCCAGCCAGACTTGATATCAATGGCTCCTCATCCTGAAGCTCCCATCAGTTTGTAAACTAAGGTTATTGAGTCAGAATGACGCTAGTACATCTCGAGGCATTAGTTACAATTTTGGCCCTAGCCAAAGTACTGTCATGTTAATTAACCAATGATGACCTCAAACAGCCAATCAATCTAAATGGTACTAATCTAAGTTTAATTAGATGGGTGAGGACCTAACCTCTCAACAGGTGTGTGGTAGCTGAATATTTATCTTTCAGATCTATGGCTGTCAATATAACACCCTGTTTTATCCCAGTTACAATACTGACATTTTTATTTAAACCTTTTATACTCTACCTTAAGGGTTAAGTATGTTCCGGCCCAGAATGACTCGACACCAACCATCCTTTTGGGTGGGGAATTGGACACAATTGTTAAGGCTGATATGCATGATCCACCTATAGAATTAGTGGTATTGAACCCCAATACCAAACTGTGTCTATTTTGTACGAGTGGATGTAATTCCGAGATACATATTCGAGATCCCCAGAAACTGTAATATTCACTTTACTGTCTATTTTGTACGAGTGGATGTAATTCCGAGATACATATTCCAGATCCCCAGAAACAGTAATATTCACTTTACTGTTCACGAATCTGAAAGAATACGGTTTTTGAGGTGGCATCCTGGCCTCAGTTTTAGTCTCATCGTCCAGGTATTCCCCTGGGTACTAGAGGATCTGCGCAAGTCTGTGAACCATGGGTTGAGCGTGGGCTGGATATTTATTTATGTATTTTTTAGGTCTTTTGCAGCCTTAATTAATGCGCCCTCACGATGCGCTCCTTTAGAGTGATCCCTGGCTCTCCCGGCTGATGCGCACGCGAGGTCACACACAGCCCTAAACAAGGTGCTGGTGTGATGGGTCCCTTAACTTCAGGGTCAGCATCCTACTGCCCTGGCTCTCCCGGCTGATGCTCACAGGAGGTCATACACACAGCCCTGTCAACAGGTGCTTGTGGTGTGGCTCTCCCATAGTCCTGCGCTGTGAAAAGGTTCGGTGTCAGCAACCCATTGACCCAAACTGGTCTGCCCTCTCCCACAGGGAGACCTTGAGCAGCCCTCTCCTAGGCGTTGCTGGGCACGGCTCTCCCGTAGGCCGGCATTTTCACACATGAAGCAGCCCTGCTCCAGGCGCTGCTGGCACGGCCTGTCCCATGGTCCCGCGCTGTTATAGCAGAGTTTCACTAATTTGGTAGTGTGAATTTGTAAAGGGAGAAATACCCTTATTATCGAAGAGGAAATCTTGCAGCCTGATTCACCTGAGTTCCAATAGGGCTGCACAAGTTCTCTCACCCTCCAATTTACCTCCATGCCTGGGGCACCGTGTCTGTGAGTCGCTGACCGACTGTCAGTGACTCTAGCATTATTTAAAAGGCAACCCCGGTGGCTGGAAGCCACTGACTGCTTTGTCAGCGGCTGTTATCAGAAAACCCGATCTTTTTGCCGGCTATCCGCTTCTGCGGTCGGACCAGGGTCCCCCCCATAGCCGGCTTAGGCATCGGACCTCTGATAAATTCGGCAGGAAACCTCTGTAAAGAGAGGCTCCTGCTCAAACAAAGAACCCTGGTAAGTAAAAAACACTTACCTTCTAGGTTGAAACTTACCACCGGCAGGAATTTGCCCCCGCAGTCCGGTGCTTGCCAATGCATCTGACGTAATGACAAGCATGCGCTTTGGCAGGGCTTCTTCACGTAGTCACTCAGGTGACTCCGAAGAAAAATCAACATTTACAGGTGTCACACTCTTCCGCCTGCATCATTCTAGCAACTAACCATGGCTCTCTTCAACCAAAGATACCCCCCACCATCATTTATTCTGAAACAAATATTTATGTGTAAAAACCTTTCTAGCTTTACAGTAATTGTATTGCTGTGCCCTTGCGGATATAAAATTATGCTGAGGAAGTATAAAAATTATAATATATTGTAATAATCATATTTTCTATCTATGCATTTCTTATCCTCTTTAATCAGTTCCTAATCCTGGATTGTTTACTCCAATATTGGTAGTTGAGCAATGTTTAATAATAAAGTAATTTATTGTTAGAATAAACAATTGCACACATTCATAATCCCACATTTCTGAGCAATATAACAGGCAGAATATAAAGGAGAATATGTAATCAAATGAACTGAGACTAGATAAAAAAACTTCAAAAGAAGGTGATGGGGCAACTGCAATTGAGGCAAATCCTTCTGCACTTGTATGTCAGAGTGTTTTCTATGCAATTACAGCCTAAACAAATTACTTCAGTGTCTGGCCAATTAACAGAATGGAAGTATAAATTCCCGTTCGTAACACATTTTTATGTTCCACCTGAGCACATTTTGTTTAAATGCTTTATCATTAAAGGTACTTGTGTCCATAGCCTCCAAGCCTGAACATTTGCATGGACCGTTCTTTGTAGGAATAGTGACATCCGTTTGGAAAAGAGCATGATTCAAATCAATCCCACAAAATTCATTCAAATCAATCAATCCATCAATCAGTTTTATTCATCACATACACATATAATTGCAGTGAAATGAATTTGCCAGCAGTGTTACAATCAAAAATGAACGCGTAATACACAATAAAATTAAACACAAACATCCACGACAGCATTCTTCATTGTGGTGGAGGGCACAAAGTACAGTCAGTCAATCAGTTCAAAAGGCTTGTGAACACAGTAGGCCTCATCTATGGAGTTAAAATGGCTGGCAACCTGCAGATTCAGATGGCCACAATGGACATAGTGCAGGTGCTCGGCAAAGCAGTCGCCTAATCAGTCGAGCAACCGTGCTCACATTGCCGAATGCCTCCACTCTACCTGCTGTGGCCAACTAAATCACCAGTTACCAGCCAGGTTAATTCCCCTTTCCCTTCTCACACCTTGTCTGTCCACAGCCTTCTTCAGCTGTTATCCTTATTTTGCTAAATTCCAGCATCTTGTGCCTTCTTGTCAATTAATATCTTGTCTGGTAGTACGTCCAGCAAGCCATCCCTCAACACAATAAACAAAAGTAATATATTTTGGATCTGGTGTTTCATGCTCAGAATCCAATGGACAAGGCACTGAGATTTGAATATCCAGAGATTCTGCCATTTACGATGTTGCCTCCAGTGGAAATATGTAATGCTGCAATGTTATGTGTCTAAAGTGCTAAAGTAGGTGAGTATAACAAGGTAATTATGACCATCAATACTGACTTAATTACATTGTTATATTTCTGTTAGAAATGTATGAAATATCATTGTACTGTTGTGTGTCATGAGATGAGAAATAGATTCCTCAGAAGTAGATGAACAGAGTATTTTACCCAAAATAACCATATAACCATATAACAATTACAGCACGGAAACAGGCCCTCTCGGCCCTTCTAGTCCGTGCCGACCATTTGTTTTCCCCTAGTCCCATCTACCTGCACTCGGACCATACCTCTCCATTCCCTTCCCGTCCATATACCTATCCACTTTACTTTTAAATGTTAAAATCTGGAGTCCTGTACAATTTTGGTCCCTGGAATGTCAACACAGCCACCACCCTAGTAAAGAAGTTCCCCTCACGTTACTAAACTTCGTCCCTTAATTCGCATGTCATGCCTCTTGTTTGAATCTTCCCTACCCTTAATGGGAAAAGCTTATCCACGTCAACACGTCTATCCCTTTATCATTTTAAAGACCTCAATCAAGTCCCCCTTAACCTTCTGCGCTCCAAAGAAGGTAAAGACTAACTTGTTCAACCTTTCTCTGTAAATAGTTGCTGGATCCCAGGCAACATTCTAGTAAATCGTGTACTCTCTCTATTTTGTTGACATCCTTCCTATAATTAGGGACCAAATTCACCATACTCCAGAATTGGTCTCACAATGCCTTGTAAATTAAGGGACGGAAGTTTATAAAGGGCACACCAAAGGCTTTCTTTACTCAGAGGGTGCGAATTCCACCTTCAGGGAACTGGTGGATGGCAGTTATTCCTAGATCTCTCTGTTCCACAACATTCCTCAAAATTTACCAAGTGGATAGGGGAACCTAAAATGAGGACATTGGTTTAATGTGAGAGGGGAAAAATTTAGGTCGGCAGGAATCTGAGGGGAGGAACGTTTTCACAGAGAGGATGGTGGGTATATGGATATGGTTATTATAGGAAGAAGTTGAGGAAGACCGGACATTCCTCAGTAGGCCCCACTTGCCCCACAGGCCTCGTAAGCCTGTGGGGCCAGTGGGCTATCACCTCCTCTGGTAGCCCATTGCAGCAAACATTGCATCCATTTCTTTGCTAAGTTGGTCTCTGTACTATCAGACATGGAAACTATCAGACATGGCTGCCAGTGGTTACTGTGTGGACAAGCGCACCAGCTAGGTAACTTGATTTATCTCAGGTTGAGGATCGCAGGCCAAAGCTCATGTACTCTGCCATGGCAGAGGAATGTCTATCACAATAATCACAACTCCTTTGGTAAGTTCCTTTGATCCATCTACAAAAGGATTGAGAGTGGTCTATAATGGAATGACTCTTTATTCTCACTCCAATGGCTCCCCCTCCTGGTGTGTTCTTTCACTGGCTGGCTTTATCACTGAAAGGGCCCAGATGTGTCACTCTTCCATCCAGGTGACAGTGACTGATTTCCAATCATTTGTGCATATTTCTTCTTCCTCTCTCCCAGCTTGGTCTTCCTGATCTTCAAGGTTTTAGAATCCAGGAATTAGTAGGTTAACATATGGTGAGTGTTTGATGGCTCACTGGAGTTTAGAAAAATAAGGGGGGACCTCAATGAAACATACAGAATGGTGAAAGGCTTGGATAGAATGGATGTGGAGAGTATGTTTCCACTAGTGGGAGAATCTAGGACTAGAGATCATAGCCTAAGAATTAAATGATGTTCTTTTAGGAAGAAGATGAGGAATTTCTTTAGTCAGAGGGTAGTGCGTCTGTGAAATTATTTGCCACAGAAGGCTGTTGAGGTCAAGACAATGGATATATTTAAGGCAGAGATAGATAGATTCTCGGTTAGTACAGGAGTCAGAGGTTATGTGGAGAAGGCAGGAGAATGGGGTTGGCAGGGAGAGATAGATCATCCATGGCCTAATTCTGCTCCTATCACATGATCTTATGATCTTATGAACTTGGTGTATATTGCCATAAATCAAATTATTTACCCATCTGTTTCCAAATAACTTTCTAATATAATCCATTCTACTGAATACCCAACTATATCATAATCATTAATAGCTATCTGCATGTTCAACTCATCCACCTTATTACGAATACTCCTTGCATTGAGACACAAAGCCTTCAGGCTTGTTTTTACAATGCTCTTACCCCTTATACAATTATGTTGAAAAGTGGCCCTTTTTGATTTTTGCCCTGGTTTTGTCTGCCTGCCACTTTTACTTTTCACCTTGCTACCTATTGCTTCCACCCTCATTTTACACCCACCTGCCTCTCTGCTCTTGTACCCATCCCCCTGCCACATTAGTTTAATTCCTCCCCGACAGCACTAGCAAACACTCCCCCAAGGTCATTGGTTCCATTCCAGCCCAGGTGCAGACCGCCCTGTTTGTACTGGTCCCACCTCCCCCAGAACTGGTTCCAGTGCCCTAAAAATTTGAGTCCCTCCCCCTTGCACCATTTTTCAAGCCACGTATTCATCTGCAATATCCTCCTATTTCTACTCTGTAAATACTCTGTACTCTGTATTACTTTACTGGAAGCGCTTAAATGTAATCTTTCTTGTATTCTGTAATGAAGGCTGATTTTGGGAGTGATTATGATATAGACATGACTCCAGGGTGACGTAGGCTGGGAGCTGAACATCCAGGGATATTCAATATTCAGGAGGGATAGAGAGAAAGGAAAAGGAGGTGGGGTAGCGTTGCTGGTTAGAGAGGAGATTAACGCAATGGAAAGGAAGGACATTAGCTTGGAGGATGTGGAATCGGTATGGGTAGAGCTGCAAAACACTAAGGGGCAGAAAACTCTGGTGGGTGTTGTGTACAGGCCACCTAACAGTAGTAGTGAAGTTGGGGATGGTATCAAACAGGAAATTAGAAAAGCGTACAACAAAGGCAAAACAGTTATAATGGGTGACTTCAATCTACATATAGATTGGGTGAATCAAATTGGCAGGGGTGCTGAGAAAGAGGATTTTTTGGGATGTATGCGGAATAGTTATCTAAATCAACATATAGAGGAACCAATGAGAGAACAGGTTATTTTAGACTGGGTTTTGAGTAATGAGGAAGGGGTAGTTAGAAGTCTTGTTGTATGTGCCCCCTTGGGCAAGAGTGACCATAATATGGTCGAGTTCTTCATTAGGATGGAGAGTGACATTGTTAATTCAGAAACAATGGTTCTGAACTTAAAGAAAGGTAACTTTGAGAGTATGAGACGTGAATTGGCCAAGATTGACTGGCAATTAATTAAAAGGGTTGACGGTGGATTTGCAATGGAAGACATTTAAAGACTGCATGGATGAACTACAAAAATTGTTCATCCCAGTTTGGCAAAAGAATAAATCAGGGAAGGTAATGCATCCATGGATAACAAGGGAAATCAGGAATAGTATCAAAGCAAAGGATGATGCGTACAAAGTAGCCAGAAAAAGCAGCATACCAGAGGACTGAGAGAAATTCAGAGACCAACAGAGGAGGGCAAAGGGCTTAATTAGGAAAGGAAAAATAGATTATGAAAGAAAACTGGCAGGGAACATAAAAACTGACTGCAAAAGTTTTTATAGATATGTGAAGAGAAAGAGATTAGTTAAAACAAAGGTAGGTCCCTTGTGGCCAGAAACTGGTGAGTTGATCATCGGGAACAAGGATATGGCGGACCAATGGAATAACTACTTTGGTTCCGTTTTCACTAAGGAAGTCATAAATAATCTGCCGGAAATAGCAGGGGACCGCGGGTGGGTCAAAGGAGGAATTGAGTGAAATCCAGGTTAGTCGGGAAGTGGTGTTGGGTAAATTGAATGGATTAAAGGCCGATAAATTCCCAGGGTCAGATAGGCTGCATCCCAGAGTACTTAAGGAAGTAGCTCCGGAAATAGTGGATGCATTAGTGATAAGTGGTGAAATCATTGGACAAAGTCAGCATGGATTTACGAAAGGTAAATCATGTCTGACGAATCTTGTGGAATTTTTCGAGGATGTAACTAGTAGTGTGGATAAGGGAGAACCAGTGGATGTGGTGTATCTGCACTTCCAGAAGGCTTTCGACAAGGTCCCACATAAGAGATTGGTATACAAACTTAAAGCATACAGCATTGGGGGTTCAGTATTGATGTGGATAGTGAACTGGCTGGCAAACAGGAAGCAAAGAGGAGGAGTAAACAGATCCTTTTCACAAGTGCAGGCAGTGACTAGTGGGGTACCGCAAGGCTCAGTGCTGGGACCCCAGCTATTTACAATATATATTAATGATCTGGATGAGGGAATTGAAGGCAATATCTCCAAGTTTGCGGATGACACTAAGATGGGGGGCAGTGTTAGCTGTGAGGAGGATGCTAGGAGACTGCAAGGTGACTTGGATTGGTGAGTGGCCAAATGTTTGGCAGACGCAGTATAATGTGGATAAATGTGAGGTTATCCACTTTGGTGGCAAAAACAGGAAAGACTATTATCTAAATGGTGGCCGATTAGGAAAAGGGGAGATGCAGCGAGAACTGGGTGTCATGGTACACCAGTCATTGAAAGTAGGCATGCAGGTGCAGCAGGCAGTGAAGAAAGTGAATGGTATGTTAGCTTTCATAGCAAAAGCATTTGAGTATAGGAGCAGGGAGTTCAGTTCAGGGTCTTGGTGAGACTACACCTGGAGTATTGCATACAGTTTTGGTCTCCAAATCTGAGGAAAGACATTATTGCCACAGAGAAGTTTCACCAGATTGATTCCTGGGTTGTCAGGACTGTCTTATGAAGAAAGACTGGATAGACTCGGTTTATACTCTCTAGAATTTAGAAGATTGAGAGGGGATCTTATAGAAACTTACAAAATTCTTAAGGGGTTGGACAGGCTAGATGCAGGAAGATTGTTCCCGATGTTGGGGAAGTCTAGGACAAGGGGTCACAGCTTAAGGATAAGGGGGAAATCCTTTAAGACCGAGATGAGAAAGACTTTTTTCACACAGTGGTGAGTCTCTCGAACTCTCTGCCACAGAGGGTTGTTGAGGCCAGTTCATTGGCTATATTTAAAAGGGAGTTAGATGTGGCCCTTGTGGCTAAGGGGGTTAGAGGGTATGGAGATAAGGCAGGTACGGGATACTGAGTTGGATGATCAACCATGATCATATTGAATGGCTGTGCAGGCTCGAAGGGCCAAATGGTCTATTCCTGCACCTAAATTCTATGTTTCTATGTTTATCTTTTGAAACTTTTTTAATTCTCCATCTATGTATTCTGCAGGATAACTGAGGATCTGATAAGACCTGATAGGAGGTTTGCAGCCAACACAACATGATGCCACGCTTATGTACCTGTAATAGTGTTTTTAAAAGTGCAATTAGCTACATCAGCTTGTGGAAATCATTATCCTAAGATGGGAATTAATGTTATTTCTGTTCTATTTTGTATCAAATGGGCATGGGTTAATTTTGCATCACAATGCCAGCATATCTTTTCCAATGTTATCAAGTTTAGCCTCATAATTTCAGGAAAGTGGAAATGCTGGTGATAAAACCTTAACAAAAGCTAATGCCACTTTGTGTCATAAATAGAAATATCTTCACAATGGAGAAAGATTTAAGATGCCGAGGCTCTATACATTGGAGCACAATGTATTAAAAAGGTGATTTAATAATGATTTTTGAACTGCTGTGTAATTCATAAGTGTAAATTACAATATAATTTTTCCGAGGATTGAGGATCTTAAGTTGTACAATTATAAATGTGAAGTTGTTTATCAGAGAGTGTAGAGAATAAATGTAAAGGTACTTGAGGCCAGTTCATTGGGAGTTAGATGTGGCCCTTGTGGCTAAAGGGATCAAGGGGTATGGAGAGAAGGCAGGTACAGGATATTGAGTTGGTTGATCAGCCATAGTCATATTAAATGGCGGTGCAGGCTCGAAGGGCCGAATAGCCTACTCCTGCACCTATTTTCTATGTTTCTATGCTCCTATGTACTCAAGATCTTCTTACAGTGTAATAGCCCTGTCCCACGTGCGAGTCCACCCATGAGTTATGCCGAGTTAAAGAAAAAATCAAACTCGCGGTTTTCAACGAGATTCCAAGTTTATGTTCATGATTTTAAACAAGTTCCCATGTGTATGTCTAAGTTTGCCGTTTACTTCTCATTTCTGTGATGTACCAAGTTCCTCTCCTGAGTTACCAAGTTCCTGTCCCGAGTTACTCTTGTTTCAAATAATTTCCCACTTCAGACCAAACTCATTGTTTCATACGGCCTTCCTCCCATATTAGTGGAATTATAAAACAAGTATTAATAATTGTATTATGAAATAGGACATACGGGTGAATTCAGTCGGTCAGGCAGCGTATGGGGAAAGAGGAATAGTCAGGGTTTCTGATCTTCGGCTTCCTCGTCAAATTGGGAAACTATTGTGTAGGAAGGAACTGCAGAGGCTGGATTATGCCAAAGATAAACACAGAACTCAGCAGGCCAGGCAGCATCTCTGGAGAGAAGGAATGGTTGAATTTCCGGGTAGGAACTCTTCAGTCTGAAAAAGGTTTCGGATCTGAAACGTCGCCTATTCCTTTTCTCCAGAGATGCTGGGAAACTAATTTTCTAGATTTGAATCATCACCCAAATCTTTTTTATTAAACTAACAAATGGATGTTCAATCTTATGCATTGATAATGAATGACCACATTTCATGTACGGGTGAGATGAACGCCATATTATTTGTTACCCGCGCAGTCCGCACTAGTTTGCAGAGCCTCTTGTCATCCATGTTCGCTCTGCGGGCCCCTACAAATTCATTCATCTGGAAAACCCAGAGACAAAAAAATGGTGTTAAGAATGGTGTTAGATTAAGGAGGGGCGGGATTACTTAAACAAACCCACAACAAAGGGAGCGGAATGTGACCTGTCACAACAAAAGAAAAAGAGAACCTTTTTTTTCTGCATGGCAAAAGCAAGATTTGCGAGTAGTCACTCAATGGACGAGACTTGTCTAGGACATCATCACTTTGTTCTGGGGCAGAAGGGGAGTATCAGGAACTTATAGAGGGGATATTCTATTTGATCCAACATTAAAGGTTATTATCAGATGCTTTATATTAATATCAGAGGGCCCATTCGACAAATATTATGTGGATTGTATCAATAGTCTGTCCTGTAAATGCTTTGAATTTAATGCGATTACCCACTCTATTCCAAAGGCCAAGGTGAGATTCCCACAGGTGTCTCCAGCATCAGGGGATCATTCCTGACAGGCAGACTTGGCGAACCTTTTTTTACTCACCTTTTTTTTCTCTGTCCAGCTGTAAGAGTACCCATGGTAAACTCACGAGTCACTACGGTAAACTCACGGGTTTAAAAGTTTCCAAATTTTCCTTCAAGAGTATATTTGACTCATGGAAATCTTTCAACATGTTGAAAAATTTTCATGAGTTAACACATTTCCCGAGTACCTGCCGTTAGCGTTATGAGTCGCTAAGTTACGTCCACGAGCTCCGGCGTTCCCGCTACGTTCATTCTACGTGATTACCACGAGTTTGATTTGTTTTTAACTCGGGATAACACATGGGTGGACTCGCACTGTGGGACAGGGGCTTTATTGTACCGCAAAATGACAATCATTTAAACCAGTCGAAAATAGTAGGCTTTTTGGGGGTATGTTGGGCGCTGGGATCTATATTAAAGCTGATTTTGAGCTGGTACAGAAAAAATAGCCTGAAAGGTCTCCTGCAGATGATGTTTTTAACTTCACAACTTTCATTTCCTCAGATACATTGCACTCCATAATGTTTTGGACAAAGACTCGTCATTTATTGATTTGCCTCTGTACTCCACAATTTGAGATTGGTAATAGAAAAACATCACATGTGGTTAAAGTGTACATTGTCAGATTTTATTAAATGCCATTTTTGTACATTTTGTTTTCACAGTGTAGAAATTACAGCTTTGTTTATACATAGTCCGCCCATTTCAGGGCACCATAATGTTTGGGACAACTGGCTTCACAGGCATTTGTAATTGCTCAGGTGCATCAAATTGCCTCCTTAATGCAGGTATACGAGAGCTCTCAGCAGCTAGTCTTTCCTCCAGTCTTTCCATCACCTTTGGAACTTTTATTGCTACTTATCAACATGAGGACCAAAGATGTGCCAATGAAAGTCAAAGAAGCCATTATGAGACTGAGAAACAAGAATCAAACTGTTAGAGACATCAGCCAAACCTTAGGTGTAACAAAATCAACTGTTTGGAACATCATTAAGAAGAAAGAGAGCACTGGTGAGTTTACTAATCACAAAGGGATTGGCAGGCAAAAGAAGATCTCCACAGCTGATGACAGAAGAATTCTCTCTATAATAAAGATAAATCCCCAAACACCTGCCCGACAGATCAGAAACACTCTTCAGGAGTCAGGTGTGGATTTGTCAATGACCACTGTCCGCAGATGACTTAATGAACAGAAATACAGAGACTACACTTCAAGATGCAAACCACTGGTTAGCCACAAAACTAGTTGTTAAAGAAGGAACTGCAGATGCTGGAGAATCGAGGGTACACAAAAAGCTGGAGAAACTCAGCGGGTGCAGCAGCATCTAAGGAGCGAAGGAGATAGGCGACGTTTCGGGTCGAGACCCTTCTTCAGACTGGTCACGGATCAGGGAACGAGAGATATAGACGGTGATGTGGAGAGATAAGGAACAATGAATGAAAGATATGCAAAAAAGTATCGATGATAAAGGGAACAAGCCATTGTAAGCTGTTTGTGGTGTGAAAATGAGAAGCTGGTGCGACTGGGGTGGGGGAGGGAGATAGAGATAGAGGGAATGCCAGCGCCCGAGGGCTGAGGAAGAGGTGGGAAGGGGAGGAGACAGCAAGGGTTAACAGAATTGAGAAAATTCAATGTTCAAGCCCAAAGGATGCAGACTCCCCAAGCGGAATATGAGGTGCTGTTCCTCCAGCTTGCGGTGTTGCTCACTCTGGCCGTGGAGGAGGCCCAGGACCGAGAGGTCGGATGCGGAATGGGAGGGGGAGTTGAAGTGCTGAGCCACCGGGAGGTCGGATTGGTTATTGCGGACCGAGCGGAGGTGTTCGGCGAAGCGATCGCCAAGCCTCCGCTTGGTCTCACCGATATAGATCATCTGGCATCTGGAGCAGCGGATGCAGTAGATGAGGTTGGAGGAGGTGCAGGTGAACCTCTGTCGGACCTGGAAGGACTGCTTGGGTCCCTGAAAGGAGTGGAGGGGGGAGGTGAAGGGACAAGTGTTGCATTTCTTGCGGTTGCAA
This sequence comes from Okamejei kenojei, assembly GCA_035221665.1. Classification (NCBI taxonomy): domain Eukaryota; kingdom Metazoa; phylum Chordata; class Chondrichthyes; order Rajiformes; family Rajidae; genus Okamejei; species Okamejei kenojei. The sequence continues at coordinate 79,299,754 of CM069136.1, read as the reverse complement.
GGGAAAGTGCCCGGGGAAGGGGTAGAGCAGGGAGGGGAGGGAAGAATTGACAAGGGAGTTGCGGAGGGAGTGGTCTTTGCGGAAGGCAGACAGGGGGGGGAAATGGGAAGATGTGGCGGGTGGAGGGGTCACGTTGGAGGTGGCGAAAATGGCGGAGGACTATATGTTGTATTTGCCGGCTGGTGGGGTGAAAGGTGAGGACCAGGGGGACTCTGCCCTGTTTGCGAGTGGGGGAATGGGGAGCGAGGGCAGTGTTGCGGGGTATGGAGGAGACCCTGGTGCGAGCCTCATCAATAGTGGGGGAGGGGAATCCCCGTTCTCTGAAGAATGAGGCCATTTGTGATGACCTGGTGTGGAACACCTCATCCTGGGAGCAGATGCGGCGTAGACGGAGGAATTGGGAATAGGGTATGGAGTCCTTACAGGAAGCAGGGTGGGAGGAAGAGTAGTCCAGGTAGCTGTGGGAGTCAGTTGGTTTGTAGTGGATGTCGGTCAGGACTTTTTTGCATATCTTTCATTCATTGTTCCTTATCTCTCCACATCACCGTCTATATCTCTCGTTTCCCTGATCCCTGACCAGTCTGAAGAAGGGTCTCGACCCGAAACGTCGCCTATCTCCTTCGCTCCTTAGATGCTGCTGCACCCGCTGAGTTTCTCCAGCTTTTTGTGTAGCCACAAAACTAGGATGGCCAGGTTACAGTTTGCCAAAAAAAGAGCAACCACGGTTCAGGAAAAAGGTCTTGTGGACAGATGAGACGAAGAGTAACATATCAGAGTGATGGCAAGAGCAAAGTATGGAGGAGAGAAGGAACTGCCCAAGATCCAAAGCATACTGCCTCACCTGTGAAACACGGTGGTGGAGGTGTTATGGCCTGGACATGTATGGCTGCTGAAGGTACTGGCTCACTTATCTTCATTGATGATACAACTGCTGATGGTAGTAGCATAATGAATTCTGAAGTGTATAGACGCATCCTATCTGCTCAAGTTCAAATAAATGCCTCAAAACTCATTGGCTGGCGGTTCATTCTACAGCAAGACAATAATCCCAAACATATTGCTAAAACAACAAAGGAGTTTTTCAAAGCTAGAAAATGGTCAAGTGGCCAAGTCAATCACCCGATCTAAACCCAATTGAGCATGCCTTTTATATGCTGAAGAGAAAACTGAAGGGGACTAACCCCCAAAACAAGCATAAGTTGAAAATGGCTGCAATACAGGCCTGGCAGAGTATCACCAGAGAAGACACCCAGCAACTGGTGATATCGATGGATTGCAGACTTCAAGCAGTCATTGCAAGCAAAGGGTATGCAACAAAATAATAAATATGACTAATTTTATTTACATGACATTGCTGTGTCGCAAACATTATGGTGCCCTGAAATGGGGGGGGGGGGGGGGGGGGGGCTATGTATAAACACGGCTCTAATTTCAACATGGTGAAACAAAATGTATAAAAATGGCCTTTATTAAAATCTGACAATGTGCACTTCAACCACATGTAGGTTTTCGTATTACAAATCTCAAATTGTGAAGTACAGAAGCAAATAAATAAATGATGGGTCTTTGTCCCAAACATTATGGAGGGCACTGTCTAAGAATAAAGAATAAGCCTAATTAAAAAATAAGCTTCTCACAAATTAGGGAAATGAACTAGTATTGATAAAATATATAATGGCATTAATTAATTTATCAATTTAGGATGAAATTGGTGGGTAAATTTCAGCATGGCATAAAGTTTACTCACCAATTGCGCCATTGTGCATTTTGTTTGCTCCTTGGAAAATAAGAATCTAAATGGCAGAGAGGTAAAAGGATCTTAATACAGACGGTGATGTGAGAGGATCTTAATACAGATCACAAATAGCTCAAGTAGAAACAGGTTAATGTGTTGGATCAAGCTTGACTTAGCCCCACTATCCAAATTTACTACATTAGTCCCTGATCACCTTCACCTCCCTGAAGCAGAATAACAAACTCCCCTACACCCCTGCACATGGTGGCACAGTGGTGCTGCAGAAGAGCTGCTGCCTCACAGTGCCAGAAACCCAGGTTTAATCCTGACTATAGGTACTGTCTGTGCAGAGTGAGTAGGTTTTCTCCGAGTACTCCGGTTTCATCCCATATCCCAAAGACATGCAGGTTTGTAGGTTAATTGGCCTTTGTAAACTGCCCTAGTGTGTCAGGGGTAGATGCAAACGTGAGATGACAATTGTGTGCAGGTGATTAATGGTCAGCGTGGACTCAGTGGGCCAAAGGATCTGTTTCCATGCTGTATCTTTCAATAAATCAATCAAAATGCAATAATAATAACAACTTCAGATGTGAGAGATTATAAAGATGATTCAATTGCTGTGGCACCTTTTCTTAAAATAAGATAGCTGAGGGTAACATTAAGGTAATAAAAGGGGTGACAAGGTAGGACTTGACAGAGTTTCCAAAAGAGTAGAATACAGCAAGAGGAACAATAACGTGAGGACTTTGTTAACACAATATGAATTTAAGAGAATCTGCTTTATCATAAATTGGTTATAAAAGGGAAATTGATATAAAAAATATTGTTCAGGTTAATAGCATGGATGCATTTAAAAGTAAGTGAGGAAGTTATACAAGAGAGTAAAGAATAGAAGTACCATGTGCACTGATGAATACTGAGGTAGGAATGTCCAGGTCAAAGGAAGCACTGTAAGGATGATCGTGGTCCAGTTGAGCCTATTAGCCTGACTATGCATTCCTCCACTGTGCAATTTTAGTTTAGTTTAGTTTAGTTTTGAGATACAGTGTGGAAACAGGGCCTTCGGCCCACTGTGTCCGAGTTGACCAGCGATCACCCCATACACTAACACTATTCTACCTATCCTAGGGACAATTTACAATTATGCCAAGTCAATTAACCTCCAAACATACATCTTTGAAGTGTGGGAGGAAACCTAGCTTGCCCGGGAAAAACCCACGCAGATCACGGGAAGAACGTACAAACTCCATACAAACAGCACCCGTGGTCAGGATCAAACCAATGTCTCTGGCGCTGTAAGGCAGCAACTCTGCTGCTGCGCTACCGTGCCTATCAAAACACCACATAACAATTGCTGTACTGGGAAGTGGTTACATTATGGTACAAATGTAGCAGGTACCTCACAATTAGAAATAAGTGTCATGTTATTGTGCCTGATCATCAGGAAACCTGTGCAATCAATGTAATGGAATCTTAATCTTAAATCCTTACCTTTTCCTTTGGAGTCTAGTCTGACACTCAAATTAAAGTTAAATTATTGACCAAATGACATCTTTCTCGATTGATTTCACCCATGACATATCACCGGAGGTTAGATAAACCTCTTTCCAAACCAACCATTAAAATGGACACATTCTCCTTGATCAAAATCAAAGTCAATTTTATACGTCACATGCACCCGATGATGCAGTGAAATGAATTTGCCAGCAGCGACGCACTTAATAAGAACACACAATACACAATAAAATTTAACACAAACATCCACCACAGCATTCTTCACTATGATGGAAGGCAACAAGGTTCTGCCAGTCCTCCTCCTTGTTCACCCGTGGTCGGGGCAATAAACCCTCCATTGTCGCCGCTACGGATGGCCTGATGTACGGGCCCTCTCATTGGGATGATCGAACCTCCGACGTCGGGACGGTCAAACACACTCTTGGAGGTCCCGAATCGGCACTTTCCTACCGGAGACTGCGGCTTCAGGATGTTATAGGCCACAGGCGGCGGTCTCCAGCGATCCCTGGCAAGGCATCCCAGACTCCAGATGGTAACTCCATGCCACACCCGCGGCTAGAAGCTCCACAGACCACAGTTCCATGATGCCAAAGTCACCAGTCCAGCATTCGGAGCACTCCTCTCTGGTGACCCCCAGCAAGGGTTCGCCTGCTCCGCGATGGAAAGTCCACGCTGCGCCTGCTGCCGATGCTCTGGGCCTGACTCCGGGAAAGACCGCTCCAATCCATGCTGTTAAGCCGTGAGGGAGGAAAAAGTTGCCTCTCCGTGGAGGAGGCGACCAAAAACGGTTCCCCCCTTTCCCCTCCCCACCACCCTCCACACAGGACACACTGAGAGACACCGAAACCAACACTAGACACATCAAAAGAAACAAAAAAAGTAGAAATAATGCACACGCTGCTGGCAGGGCAGCCGACTCGCAGCGCCCCCACTGACCGATGCAGGATAATAAGCCCTTCACAACACCCTAAGCAGTATGTGACAACATAGATACTGGAGGACACATTCTGTTCAAGGAAATCATTCAGAATTTTCTTTACTTGCCACTAAATAAAATGCTTTCTTAAAATTCCTTAAAATAAACATTTTTTCTGACTGTAATTTAACTTCATTATTGATCTAAAGAAAAGCCTTGCTAAATGAAAATGCCTACACAATCAGGCATAATCTCCTATTCCTAACTTGTAGGTGAGGGTGTTTACAAACTAAGGAAATTTCAGAACCACATATCTTTCAGGAAGACGGAGCAAAGTGATTTGAAATCTTTAAGCATCTGCTTCCAATTTCATCAACAGAGTTTTCTATGCTGTAGTCATTAACCTATGGTGCTTTGGTGGTAATGAGCAGTCTGCAGCTACATATTTCAATGAAAGAATGGGAACCGTCTTGCTGTTGATAGCAAACAGCTGCAAAAAAAATAACATGGAGAGGTCTGTTATAAGTAGGCTTTAAATATCTGCCCCTAACGACAACAACAGAAATTTATACGTTCCAGTCATTTACTTAAGTTGCTTGTATGGGATATGAATATGTTGTTCCAGTTCCTTTATACTGTCAGTAATTTTTTGCCATCATATCCATTGACAATGCCATTTGCAATGAATAATTCAACAAAATTCTGTGAAACTGAACTGCCTTCAGGATAGAAGAATTATTATTTTTTTAAATGAAAAATGAGTAAATACATATAACAAGCAGAAAAGACAATATTAGTTGAGATTAGTTTAGAGAAACAGCATGGAAACAGTCCCTTCAGCCCACCATGTCCATGCCAACCAGCGATCCCCACACACTAACACTATCCTACACACACTAGGGACAACTTACATTTATACCAAGCCAATTTACCTAAAAACCTGTATGTCTTTGGAATGTGGGTGGAAACCAAAGATCTCAGAGAAAACCCATGTAGTCATGGGGAGAACATGCAAACTTCGTAAAGACAAGCACCTGAAGTCAGGTTTGAACCCCGGGTCTCTGGTGCTGTAAGGCAGTAGTTCTACCGCTACGCCACCATGCCACCCAGTCAATCGATCAATTTCAGTGAAAATATATTTCCAATGTTAGCCATTCCCTTCCACCATCAAAACCATTACCACCACTTACCCATCATGAAGCATGCAGGAGATTACATTTATTGCAAATCACAACTCATTCTATGCTGGGATGTACAGCCACTGGAAAGATAAGCAAGGATTCCACTGATATTCACTAAACAGATTTAACAACATCTTTCAAAACTCAGGTGTATCTTAATTCTGCCCAGCCTGGCTCCAAAAAGTGACTTTTGCTAGTTTACTCGGGAATGTTGTCTGTAAAAAGCCAAAAGGAATAGATGGGATTTGAAAACTTAAATCTACGTAAACGTTTACTCACTTGTCCAAGGAAGCAGGAATTCTCTGTCAGATCTCCAAAGTAAATTCAGGGTCCCAAGCTTTCCATCTTGACTACAATCATTTATCATCATTCCATCCACCATTTACCTAAGTCCTCAAATTTATTCCCATCAGTTATCAGCCGCAGCTTCCTCCCATCCATGACCAGCAACAGCATGATTGGACTGGACGTTGGTGGTGTGAGGCTTAAACAAGGTGACAGGTTGACCTCATGAGCAGAACTATGACTCCTCAGTTCATATTAGATCTTGTCTTTTGTTAAGGTAGCCATTATGAAATTCATTCTGCAAGTATAAGAGACAAGAGACAAGACAAGAGACAAGAGACATTTATTGTCACATGCACCAATTGGTACAGTGAAATTTGTGGTCACCATACAGCCATACGAATAATAAAAGAACACAGTACACGATAGTCTTTAACACAAACATCCCCACATGGCAGAATCAAAGTTTCCCACTGTGAGGGAAGGCACCAAAGTTCAGTCATACTCCTCTGTTGTTCTGTTGTTCACCCATGGTTGGGGCCTCCCGAGCCCCCCGCTGTCGCCGCTACAGATGGCCCGATGTTCAGGCCCTCTCGCCGGGATGATGGATCTCCGACGTCGGAACGGGAGAACATTCTCAGTGGCTTGAACCACTGAATCGGCCACTTCCTACTGGAGACCGCGGTTCCCGAAGTCTACAGGCCAATCTGAGCGGAGATTGATGCTGGCGGCCCTCGGCAAAGGGATCCCATGACTCCACGATGTGGGTCAGCGCTGCCCGCGGCTGGGAGCTCCGCAAACCACTGCTCCCCGACATTGAAGCAGCAGGCCCAACACGCTGGAGCTTCAAACGATGATCCAGGTAAGGCATCGCTTGCTCCGCGATCATCTCTGACCCCTCTCACCCTGGCCACAAACTCTTTCAATCACTTCCCTCTGGAAGGCGACTCCGGACTGTCAAAGCTGCCACAGCCAGACATAAAAACAGGTTTTATTCAGGAATTGTTGCTCTGCTCAAAAGCCAAAAATCTGCAGCCTCCCTTTGATCTGGTTGATCTGGTATTTTGTTGGTTCAAATGCTTAATGAATGGTGTTTTATCATTAATGTTTTATTATTGTTAATGTTTAGTGTTTTCTGAGTCATTCGTAACTGTCACCGTATGTCATGTTGTTACTTGTGGGCGGAGCACCAAGGCAAATTCCTTGTATGTGAATACTTGGCCAATAAACTTACTTACTTACTTACTTATTTAATTACTGACTTACTTATTAACTTACTTATCCAGCGCTGCGCCACCACTAAAGCTTTGGCTGGTGACCAGCAGGAAAGGCCACGCCAATCCAGTTGGTAGGTCGTGAAGGGTGGGGGGGGGACTAGGACGCGACTCAGAGATTAGTCGCATCTTCACCAGGAGGTGACTGGGAAACGGTTTCCCCCTTACCCTACCGCCCTCCCCCACATAGAAATACTAAAGAAATCCTCCAAAACATGCTTTTCAACAAACTAAAAATTCAAAACAGATAGAAAAACAGACAGACTGAAGGCAGATGCTGCCATCATGCGCCCCCCCCATATAAATTGTATATAGGCTATAGTTAAAATTTTATATAGGTATTAGCTATAGTTAAACAATCTGACTGACTAAGGGAATATTTGATTTACCTTAAGGTACAAGATTCCATGACTAAAGTGGTCATTAAGCAATGTGAGAATAAACTACAGCTTGAATAATTAAAGGAGCGAAAGGGTTTAGGTAAGAGGTGATTAACCATTGCTATAAATTTATTTTACATCAGTCATATGAATCCTAGCTCTGAGTAATAAAAGAGTGGACCCATCTTCTGACTTTCAATACACTGAAAATATTGGATGTTGAGCAGTGTATCGATAAAGCCATTAAATAAATTACACAAATATAGTTATGTTTGGTGGCACTAGTTGCCAGTCATATGTTCTGATTCATATTAAAGCTGAAACTGCTACTTGAGTAAAATGTCCAGTCACAGCCCAAGAATTAATGCGTAATTGAAGCAGAAACTGTAGTTAAGGGACTTTGTTGCAAAATAAAGATTTATGACAACAGAAATTGGAACTGTAGATACTGATTTACAAAAAAACACAGTGCTGGTGTAACTCAACGGGTCAGGTATCATCTCTGGAGAACATGAAATATATGACATTTTGGGTCAGGACTCTTTTTCAGACTGATTGTAGGGGGGAAAGAAAGCAAGAAGAGAGGAGGAACAGTATAAAGCCTGGCAGATAATAGGTTGAGCGTTAAAGAAGGAACTGCAGATGCTGGAGAATCGAAGGTACACAAAAGGCTGGAGAAACTCAGCGGGTGCAGCAGCAGCATCTAAGGAGCGAAGGAGATAGGCGACGTTTCGGGTCGAGATCCTTCTTCAGACTATAATAGGTTGATACAGGTAAGGAGGACTTTTCGATAGGCAGATGATTGGACTAAGACCAGAGAAAAAAAGACAAAAGGTGTGAGACAAAAGGATTAAGGAAATGCAAATTGTGAAGGAATTAGGTGGAAGAGGTTAGGAAAAATAGGTGGGTCCAGGTGGAGCACAGGGGAGAGGGTGGGAGAAGAACGGAGTTGGGGAGTGTTACGCTGTTATCTAAAATTGATAAATTCAATGTTCATTCCATTGGGTTGTATCCTACCAAAGCAGAATTTGAAGTTTTGATTTCTCAATTTGTGTGTGACCTCACTCTGGAATTGGAGTAGGCCCAGGATAGAAAGGTCAGTGTGGGAATGGGAAGAGTTGAATAGTTAACAACCGGGAAATCCAGCATGCCTTGGCGGACTGAGCGCTAATGTTCAGCGAAACGGTCACTAAATTTACTCTTGATCTTGCTGATGAACGGGAGGACACATCAGGCACACTGGATGCAGTAGAAGACGTTATAGGAGGTGTGCGTGAACTCTGTTTCACCTGGATGGACTGCTGGGGTACCTGTATGGATGTGAGGGAGGTTGTACAGGGACAGGTTTTACATCTCCTGCAGTTGCAGGGAAAAGTACATGGGGAGGGGGTTGTTTGGGTGGGAAGGGATGAGTGAATCAAGGAGTTGCGGAAGGAGTAGTCTCTGCGGAAGGTGGGAAGGGCTGGTGTTGACAAGATATGCCTGGTGGTGAGATCACATTGGAGGTGATAGAAATGTCGGAGGATAATGTGGTAGATGTGGAGACTGGTGGGGTGAAAGGTGAGGGCCAGGGGAACTATTCTTGTTCTGACTGGAGGAAAGGGAATGAGGGCAAAACTATGGGACAAGGAGATGCGGGTGAGGAAACCATCTATGACAGCAGGGGGAATGTCCTAGAATGGAAAGTCTTATCTTGGGAGCAGACGTGGCGGAGACAAAGAAATGAGAGTCGGGAATAGCATATTTACACGAGGCAGGGTGGGAGCATTATGATAGCATTTGGGTACTGCATTGTGAAGGAGTTAACAGCTTGATAGGTTAAGAAATTAATTTTCACAGAAACGTCATCCTTATTTAGCATATTATCTGCTTCTTGAGATATTATTAATAAATAACAAATGAATATCATAGCCCCCTGAAAAAGGAATTACTTCGTTTTCATTCCATTAATGCTTATTTTCTTTGTAGATGGAGATCCATATACATTACATGCATAAGCATGTTAGATTATGCTATTTGCATGATCTTATATTACTAAAAGATTTCCGAGAGAACGCCGCCACTTACGGCCATCATTTTTGGCCACCTCGCTCAGAGTCCCCCTCCGCTGAGCTGGACCAGAGGATTTTTCCCATCGATGAAACATAGAAGACTTATTAATGTTTTAACATTTTTTAACATTCTTTTTTCTATTACAGGTTAAAGTGTATAAAAGGAAAAAAAAGAGAATTGTACACAAAATGTATTATGTTGCATATCATGATTAGGATGTATGTACAATGCTTCTAATTAAAAAATATTTAAAAAAAAAGAAAATATGGTTGGTTTGAAGTAAAAGGCACTTCAAATGGTGGCTTGGGTGCTTTGGGTTGAGGTAAAAGGCACTGCAAGTGGTGGCTTGGGTGCACTTGACAACTTCCTGTTTGCACTGTATATTGATTTTAGATAAAAGGCTACCACTTACGGCTGTGATGTTTGGCCATCTTACTCTGTCCCCTTCCCCTCATCAGGTGCAGAGGATTCTTCCCATCAATGAAAAATAAAAGTGTTATTAGTGTTTTAAAAATGTTGAGAATCTCTCTCCTGTCAGTCACGCCATGATAGCCACACCTTTTCCGGTGGGAGGGGGAGGGGTTATAAAACCTGGGAATGTGGGTGTGGCTCAGTCTCTGCATGATGGGGGAGGGAGAAGTCATGACTCTGTCTGAGCTGTGAATCAACTGAGCACACTGAATGTCTACTAAACTGTGAGTGTGGCATTTTGTGTGGTTTTAAGGTGGTTTTATGGTGATTTCACCCTGCTTGAAATAGTATGAAACTGCATTTGAATGTGGTGGCCTTGCACCCAGCTTGAAATTGTATGAAACTGCACTTGAATTTGGTGGTCTTGCACCCTGCTTGTAGTGGAAGTAAACTGCACTAAAGTTGATGGCCTTGCACCCTGCTGAAAGTGGTATGAAACTGCACTTGAATTTGGTGGCCTTGCACCCTGCTTGAAGTCGTATGAAACTGTACTTGAATTTGGTGGCCTTGGATCCAGCTTGAAGTGGTAGGAAACTGCACTTGAATTTGGTGGCCTTGCAACCTGCTTGAAATGGTAAGAAAATGGACTTGAATTTGGTGGCCTTGCACCCTGCTTGTAATGGAATTTCAAGGAATAGCCGTGAGTCAACTGCCAGCCCACCAGCCGTGAGTGAGCTGCCAGCACATCAGGCTTGAGGGACTGAGCTGCTACCCGAAGAACACATACCAGCGCTCTAGAAAGCCCCCCCACTGGCGACCAATATTGGAATTGGTGGAGAGGTGGGATATTTCATTGGCGGACCAGCCCTCCCGTGTGATGCTGGGACCCAACGGGTCCCACTTCGTCAAGTATAATATGTAATGATGTATATCAATTTAAAACAAAGATAAACAACTCATACACGCACGCACAAACGCACATGCACACACTCATTTTTAAAATGTTTTTCCATTAAATCTAATGACCGAGCTATCTAGGATAAAGAATTGCTAAGGATCACCAGCCACTGACAGAAGATGTTTCACCTCATCTGAATCTTAAACATCCTACATCCTATTCTCAAACCATGCCCCCGGATCCAAGAATCCATGATCAGGGGAAATATTTTCCCTGTAACTCATCTCCCTGAATTTATAATGGGAAACAAAGAAATGTCAGAACAGTTAAACAAATATTTTGGTTCTGTCTTCGCTAAGGAAGACACAAATAATCTCCCGGAAATACTAGGGGACCAAGGATCTAGTGGGAGGGAGGAACTCAAGGGAAACCACATTAGTCAGAAAATAGTGTTAGGTAAACTGATGGGACTGAAGGGAGATAGATCCCCAGGGCCTGATGGTCTGCATCCCAGAGTAATCAAGGAGGTGGCCCCAGAAATCATGGATGCATTGGTGATCATTTTCCAATGTTCTCTCGACTCTGGATCAGTTCCTGTGGACTGGAGTGTAGCCAATGTAACTCCACTTCTTAAGAAAGGAGGGAGAGAGAAAATGGGGAATTATAGACAAGTTAGCCTTACATCGGTAGTGAGGAAGATGCTGGTGTCGATCATTAAAGATGTTATAGCAGCGTACATGGAAAGCAGTGACAGGATCGGTCAAAGTCAGTATGGATTTAAACTTTTGGAATTTTTTGAGGATGTAACAAGTAAAATGGATAAGGGAGAGCCAGTGGATGTGGTGTATCTGGACTTTCAAAAAGCATTTGACAAAGTCCCACACAAGAAATTAGTGTGCAAAAGTGGAGCACATGGTATTGGGGGTAAGGTATTGACGAGTCCTTTAAGAATGGCAGGCAGTGACTAGTGGGGTGCCGCATGGCTCCTTGTTGGGCCTTAATTGTTTACAATATATATTAACGATTTAGACAAGGGAATTAAATGTAACATCTCTAAGTTTGTGGATGACACAAAGCAGGGTGGCCGTGTGAGCTGCGATGCTATGAGGCTGCAGGGTGACTTGGAAAGGTTGGGTGAGTGGGCAGAAGCATGGCAGATGCAGTATAATGTGGATAAATGTGAGGTTATCCATTTTGGTGGCAAGAACAGGAAGATTATTATCTGATGGTGTTAGATTAGGAGAAGGGGAGGTGCAACGACACCTGGGTGTGCCTGTGCATTAGTCACTGAAAGTAAGCATGTGGGTATAGCAGGCAGTGAAGAAAGCTAATGGCACGTTGGCCTTCGTTGCAAGAAGATTTTGAGTTTTGGAGCAAGGAGGTCCTTCTGCAGTTTTATAGGGCACCGGTGAGACCACATGTGGAGTAGTGTGTGTAAATTTAACAATAGACAATAGACGATAGACAATAGGTGCAGGAGTAGGCCATTTGGCCCTTCGATCCAGCACCGCCATTCAATGTGATCATGGCTGATCATCCCCAATCAGTACCCCATTCCTGCCTTCTCCCCATATCCCCTGACTCCGCTATTTTTAAGAGCCCTATCTAGCTCTCTCTTGAAAGCATCCAGAGAACCTGCCTCCGCCGCTCCCTGAAGCAGAGAATTCCACACTCACCACACTTGTGAGAAAAAGTGTTTCCTAGTCTCCGTTCTAAATGGCTTACTCCTTATTCTTGAACTGTGGCCCCTGGTTCTGGTCTCCCCCACCATCGGGAACATGTTTCCTGCCTCTAGCGTGTCCGAGCCCTTAACAATCTTATATATTTCAATGAGATCCTCTCTCATCCTTCTCAACTCCAGAGTGTGCAAGCCCAGCTGCTCCATTCTCGCAGCATATGACAGTCCCGCCATCCCGGAAGTGGCGGCGCTATGTGGCAGCTGCGGCTCACCTGCAGTCCATCTGTTTTTTTTCTTTTATTTGTCTTTTTGTGTCTGTTTTAGTTAGAATTGAGGTTTAATAGGTAGTGTTTGTGTGTTGGGGGGGGGGGGGGGGGGGGGGGGGGGGGGGGGGGGGGGGGGGGGGGGGGGGGAGAAACAAGGTTTTAGTCTCTCCCTTCCGGGGGATGCAACCTTTTCTTGTCGTGTCCCCCGTCACCGTCTGTGCTGAGGCCTAATGGCGGAGCTGGCGGCCGCGGAGCTGTGGCGAGCGTTCAGAGCTCCAGTGTTCCAGCGGCGGCAGCGGCCCGGCTTCAGAGCTCCGGTGCTCCAGCGGTGTTCCAGCGGTGCTCCAACGGCGGCCAGCCTTCAGAGCTCTGGCGCTCCAGCGGTGCTCCAACGGCAGCCCAGCTTCAGAGCACTGGTGCTCCAGCAGTTGCTCCAGCGGTGCTCCAGCGGCAGCCCAGCTTCGGAGCTCCGGCGTTCCAGCAGCGTTCCAGTGGTGCTCCGACGGCGGCCCGGCTTCAGAGCTCCGACGCTCCAGCGTTCCAGCGGTGGACCCTGATTCAGAGCTGTCGCGGTGTTCCAGCATTCCGGCGACGGCGGTGGTGGCAGTCGGCTTCCGAGGCTCGGCCGCGGGCCTAGTGGACGATAACATCAGAGGCCTGGATCGCCTCAGCGCAGAGGGAGAACAGGTAGAGAAGAAGACAAAGACTTTAAGACTTTTGCCTACCACCACAGTGAGGAGGTGCCTGGTGAACTCCCTGTGGTGGATGTTAAATATGTGTTTATTGTGTGTTTTGTTTTAATTTATTATATGTTATGACTGCAAGGTAACAAAATTTCATTCAGACCGAAAGGTCTGAATGACAATAAAGGAATCTTAAATACTCTTAAATTAACCTTGTAAACCTATGCTGCACTCCCTCAATAGCAAGAATGTCCTTCCTCAAATTAGGGGACCAAAACTGCACACAATACTCCAGGTGTGGTCTCACTAGGACTCTGTACAACTGCAGAAGGACCTCCTTGCTCCTATACTCGATTCATCTTGTTATAAAGGCCAACATGCCATTCACTTTCTTCACTGCCTGCTGTACCTGCATGCTTACTTTCATAGACTGATGTACAAGGACCCCCATAGTCCGTTGTACTTCCCCTTTTCCCAACTTGACACCATTTAGATAATAATCTGCCTTCCTGTTTTTGCTACCAAAGTGGATAACCTCACATTTATCCGCATTAAACTTCATCTGCCATGCATCTGCCCACTCCTCCAACCTCGCAAAGTCACATTACATTCTCATAGCATCCTCCTCACAGTTCACATTGCCACCCAGCTTTGTGTCATCTTCAAATTTGCTAAAGTTACTTTGAATCCCTTCATCCAAATAATTGATATATATTGTAAATAGCTGCGCTCCCAGCACCGAGCCTTGCGGTACGCCACTAGTCACTGACTGCCATTCTGAAAGGGACCAGTTAATCCCTACTCTTTGTTTCCTGTCTGCCAATCACTTCTCTATCCATGTCAGCATTTTAACCCCAATATCATGTGCCCTAATTTTGCACACTAATCTCCGATGTGGGACCTTATCAAAAGTCCCGGTACACTACATCCACTGGCTCTCCCTTGTCCATTTTCCTAGTTACATCTTCAAAAAATTCCAGAAGATCAGTCAAGCATGATTTCCCCTTCATAAATCCATGCTAACTCGGACCGATCCTGTTACTGCTATCCAAATGTTCAGCTCTCTCATCTTTTATAATTGACTCCAGCATCTTTCCCCACCACCGATGTCAGCCTAACTGGTCTATAATTCCCTGTTTTCTCTGTCCCGCCTTTCTTAGAAAAAGTGGGATAACATTAGCTACCCTCCAATCCACAGGAACTGATCCTGAGTCTATAGAACATTGAAAATTATCACCAATGTATCCACGGTTTCTAGAGCCACTTCCTTAAGTACCCTGGCATGCAGACTATCAGGCCCTGGGGATTTATCAGCCTTCAGTCCCATCAGTCAATCTAACACCATTTCCTGCCTAATGTGGATTTCCTTTAGTTCCTCTGTCACCCCAGATCCTCTGGCCACTACTATATCAGGAAGATTTGTTGTGTCCTCCTTAGTGAAGACAGATCCAAAGTACCTATTCAACTCATCTGCCATTTCCTTGTTCCCCATAATAAATTCACCTTTTTTGGTCTTCAAGGGTCCAATTTTGGTCTTAACTAATATTTTCCTCTTCACATACCTAAAGAAGCGTCTACTATCTTGCTTTATATTCTTGGCTAGCTTACCTTCGTACCTCATCTTTTCTCCCGGTATTGTCTTTTTAGTTATCTTCTGTTGTTCTTTAAACATTACCCAATCCTCGCTTCCCGTTCATCTTTGCTACGTTGTACTTCGCTTTAATTTTAACACTGTCCCTGACGTCCCTTGTCAGCCACGGCCGTCTCTTTCTCCCCTTGGAATCTTTCTTCCTCCTAGGAATGAACTGATCCTGCACCTTCTGTATTATTCCTAGAAACACCTACCATTTTTGTTCCACTGTCATCCCTGCTAGTGTATCTTTCCAGTCAGCTTTGGCCAGCTCCTCCCTCATGGCCCCATAGTCCCCTTTATTCAACTGCAACACTGAAACCTCCGATCTAGTCTTCTCCCTCTCCAATTGTAGATTAAACCTGACCATGTTTTGGTCACTGCCTCCTAATGGCTCATTAATCTCAAGGCCCTTTATCAAATCTGATTCATTACATAACACTAAATCCAGAATTGCCTTCTCCCTGGTAGGCTCCAACAGAAGCTGTTCAAAGAATCCATCACAAAGGCACTCCACAAAGTCCCTTTCTTGGGGTCCAGTACCAACCTGATGTTCCCAGTCTATCATGTTGAAATATCCCATAATAACCACAGCATTACTTTTACTACATGCCAATTTTAACTCCTGATTCAACTTGTGCCCTCTGTCCAGGCTACTGTTTGGTCTCCTAATTTGAGGAAGGACAATATTGCTATTGAGGGAGTGCAGTGTAGGTTGACCGGGTTAATTTCCGGGATGGCGGGATTGACATATGATGAAAGAATGGGTTGACTGGGCTTGTATTCACTGGAATGGCTGACAGGGTAGATGCAGGAAAAATGTTCCCGATGTTGGGGGAGTCCAGAACCAGGGGTCATGGCTTACGGATAAAGGGTAGGCCATTTAGGACTGAGATGAGGAAAAACATTTTCACCCAGAGAGTTGTGAATCTGTGGAATTTTCTGCCAGAAGGCAATGGAGGCCAATTCACTGGATTTTTTCAAGAGAGAGTTTGATTTAGTACATAGGGCTAAGGGAATGAAAGGACATGGGGGAAAAACCCGGAACGGGGTACTGATTTTGGATGATTACCCACGATCATATTGAATGGTGGTACTGGTTCGAAGGGCCGAATGGCCTACTCCTGCACCTATTATCTATGTTCCTATGTTTCTATGTCATGCTGTGATATTCTGTGATGAAATATCCTCTCATTGTTCCAATATGGATGTCAGGGATAATGGGGAAAAGGCGGAAGAATGGGGTTAAGAGGAAAAGCTAGATCAGCCATGACTAGAACCTACACTGCACTTCCTCAATAGCAATATTGAATGGCGGAGTAGACTTGATATTCCAAATGGCCTAATTCTGTTCCTATCACTTATGAACATGCTCTCAGTCAATTGAACCTCTCCTCATATGGCAAGCCCAGCATAAGTCTGGTAAATCTTTATTGCACACCCTTTATGGCAATACCTCCTTTCTTAGGGCCAAAACTGTGTGCAATATCCCAAGTGATGCTTCACAAATGCACCATAGATCTGTCTATTATATATACTCCATTACACACACGATATATTCTAAAGTACATATCACTAAAAATATACCCAAAATCAGAAGCATCTTATTGCATTGCCAATGGGGAACAGATTTTTAAAAAAAATGATTTTAACTTATTTCTTCTAAACTTGTTTAACATTGGTTTTAATCTATTCCAATTCAGAGAGTATTATTTTAAATGATTTATCAATCATGCTTGAAAGTGGTAAACTAAAACATACCTAACTTTTCAGAAAACGTGAAGGATACATTGCTCATAATGTAGTTCCAATACAGAGAGCAACCTTTATACATTGGAGCACTATGAATGAGAAAAATACTTTTTAGGAATATACTCACAGAAGCCTTTGAGGCCGATAAGCATTTCCCTCATTGAATTTGCGAAAAATTCACTTTGCACCATTAGAATAGTTCATTATAATTTCTTGCATTCAAATCTAATTGGTCTCTAATGCTGAGTTATGACCATAGATGAGGGAAACATCATAATGCATACCTAGAAACATAGAATTAGGTGCAGGAGTAGGCCATTCAGCCCTTCGAGCCTGCACCGCCATTCAATATGATCATGGCTGATCATCCAACTCAGTATCCCGTACCTGCCTTCTCTCCATACCCTCTGATCCCCTTAGCCACAAGGGCCACATCCAACTCACTCTTAAATATAGCCAATGAACTGGCCTCAACTACCCTCTGTGGCAGAGAGTTCCAGAGACTCACCACTCTCTGTGTGAAAAAAGTCTTAATGGTGTCTTAAATGGTGGCAGGAGTAGGCCATTTAAAAGTCTTAAAAAGTAGGTATGCATCATAATGCATACCTACATGACATAGGTTTAAAAACATGCTGATGCTGATAAAAGAACAAACAATAATACCAGTAACACCTCTCAACCGAGGGGAACTATAAATTGAACCTAAATAGAGTTGGCAAACACCCCTGGTCTGGCAATGGGTTAAAATAAATGTTGGATACCTCGTTTGTTAGACCATCCTGCAGTAGACAGGATGTGGTCCAGAGGACCGCACATAACCCTTCTTGCTTGTGTTGTAGCAGCCCTGGTGGAGTGAGATTAGAAATCAGTATCAACTTCTGTATAAGCCAAACCTCGCATAACCACCTGGAGATGGTCTGAACTAGTATCAGAGCCTCTAAGACTCTAGATGATCTTGAGATAATGATATAAACGTGTGACCACATGTAACCGAAGGTGCATGGAGTATGTAAATATGAATTATGATATTGCAGGTGTAATGATCCTGTCCATTCGCAATTTATGTAATGACTGGACCCGTGCGCTGAGGGCAGCGCCAGGGAATAACCTACCTGTGAGAGCCGAACCAAAGATAGAGATATAGCTGGAGACCCCATGGTAAATCAACGATAACACAATGTTAATATCCAACACTTCCGTGTACTTGGGTCTGGAAGAACTTGTATTAATGATATCCTAAATACTGGACACCAGAGGGTGAAACCCGAGAGAGTGGGTCCCACTTGCTGCAGCAACTATGAGGAGAAGCAGATTGGGTACAGTTAATGGGACTATAACTTAATTTATTGTCAACAACCCATAGAAAATAACTCTAAGTCATCATTGTCCATGCCATACTCTATGTAACGTAACATTTAACAGAAAACACTTACCATCTCATGAAGAGGCAAAGTACTGCATTTTTGGTTGCTATCCCTGCATACTGCAGTGAGATATACATGGATCAACAGAATAGAGAGAGTACAGAGGAGATTTGCTAGAATATTGCCAGGGTTCCAGCAACTATGTTACAGAGAAAGGTTGAACAAGTTAGGTCTTTATTCTTTGGAGCGCAGAAGGTTAAATGGGGGACTTGATTGAGGTCTTTAAAATGATGAAAGGGATAGACAGAGTTGACGTGGATAAGCTTTTCCCATTGAGGGTAGGGAAGATTCAAACAAGAGGGCATGACATGAGAATTAAGGGACAGAAGTTTAGGGGTAACGTGAGGGGGAACTTCTTTACTCAGAGGGTGGTGGCTGTGTGGAATGAGCAGAAGTGGTGGAGGCAGGATCGATTTTAACATTTAAAAGATAAGTGGATAGGTATATGGACGTGAAGGGAATGGAGGGGTATGGTCTGAGTGCAGGTAGATGGGACTAGGGGAAAACAAATGGTCGGCACGGACTGGAAGGGCCAAGAGGGCCTGTTTCCGTGCTGTAATTGTTATATGGTTAATTGTTATATGGTTATATGATCAGTCTAACAGCCTGCTCCGCAGGAGCGGTCTTCTCAGATTCTGTAAAGCAATGAATTGATTAATCATGTAGAGGCTGGTTCCACAAATCCCAGGCTGAACCAGCAAAGTTTTATGTTTAGAACCCCATATAAGACTCTATATTATTCCCAACATTTGCGGGAAACCATGCAGTCAGCCAGTCAGACAGTCCGAGAAACCTGAATGCGGGATCTTGCTGAATATTACAAGCCCCGACTGCTGTGGCAAAATGGAGAACCACATAAAGGAACATTCCTCCCCTGTGTAGCGAGAATGAGCCTGCATGCAAAACACAAAGTGGGTGCCACAGAGCCATATATCCTAAAATGCTTTACTTTGCGATCTAGCATCCAAACTGTGTTGTCATTGACTTTGCAGGATGATACACCAGCGCCAACAAAGGTTGGGTAAATTATGACAGGATACTTTGACTTTATTGCATCCATGTGACTAACATATGCCACCACCACAGTGTATCAACTTGGAACTAAGCATGCAGGTTTTGCATATTCGTACAATAACCCTTTAACCCATAGTATACACCTAGTGTCTATAGTTAGTCAATACCAATAACTGAAGAATTGGTGATTCATGCAAATTCCATCTGCCTTCGTTACTGGAGATGGCATTTGTGATTGTCCATCTTAGTTCTATCACGTGTAAGTAATATAACTGAAGATAATATGACCAAACTACTGGAGCAATACGGAATGTCGTTTGACCACCATTGTGACCATGGTAGCTTCAGCTGATAATAGCATTGGTCTGTTAACAATGACCTATATGGCACTTGAGAGGTTAATACTTGCACATTGAAAGTTCTAATGATGCAAGACCCAATTGCACAGCTGAAACACAGCTGCTATAGCCAATTACCCTTAATAACTAGGTTTACCTTTAATAGTTAAAGGTAAACCTGATAAACCACTTAAATTAGACTGGATGGCTGAAACAGTTGATTTTAGCAAAACACAGCGTAAGAAATATCCTCCAGACCAAATTGAAATCTGGTGATTTGGTCTGGAAAATTGGTCTCTGGTGACCTCCTGTGAATGGGTCCTAAACAGTATACATGCCATAAAGATCCTAAGCAAATAATTAATTAGACCGCAGAGAAATTCCATATACTGAAAACTATGTTGCACATGGGAGTAAACGCAATATGAAAGGGCATCTCTCCATCTTTCACAAGGAACAAGTCACGCCATAATCCCATGCCTGCCTTGAATACAGCTGTGGCCATACTACTGGCTTGCCTTAAAGCTGTTCCGGCATTCTGAGTCTGCCTCGAGAGAGAACTCTGGCCATATTACCGACTCTGGCCCCAATTCCAAGCCATGCTTGGTACACTTGTATACTGTATAATAATTACCCATCATATGTCAACATTTTCATTTGTACCAAACAAGTGTAAATATTACGAACTTGTAAATGGTCCACTTACCCCACATTTCAAACGAACCAGACCCACCTAGCTCCATGGCTACCAGTGGTCTTATGATAAGCCCAAAGGCTCATGATGTGGGTTCCATTCCCATCCCTGATTTCCATATTCTTGAGACCAGCTTGGCCCAGCTTTCAAGCGCCCATCAACTTCAGCGAACTGCTACTGCCGTTGAGGCATGGGGTGTCATCGCCGACATTATGGTTTCATTTGATCGCTCTGTGCACTGCCTGCGCTTGTAGCGTCAGGGAATCTGGTCCCTGCCGGGTTTTTTGCCTCATCCCTTGTGAGTGTGTCCTCGCACTCCCCTCCACTGAGAGGGAGACTCGTAGACAGCCCTGACAGGTGCTGCCGCAGGCCCCTGAGGCTACCTGCGCTGACATGGCCCCTCGGACCTATATCAGAGTATGAGTCTGGGCCAGAGCGAAACTGACCCCTGGTGCTCCCCTCCTCAGAGAGGGAGACATTGTGCAGCCCTAACAGGTGCTGCCGCAGGCCCCTGAGGCTACCTGCGCTGACATGGCCCCTCGGACCTTTATCAGAATATGACTCCGGGCCAGAGCGAAAACTGACCCCTGATGCTCCCCTCTGCAGAGAAGGAGACATTGTGCAGTCCTAACAGGTGCCACTGCCTGCGGGTTTTTCATAATACCCGGGCTCAGATAACTCTCTTCTAAAGCATATCTCTCTGGAGCAACTTCATTAGGTGCCTATTCCAGGTGGGTTTTAGGCATTCACAGATGCTACCCATAGGAGGGGGGATCCTCCTGGCCCGACTCGACCGAGTCCCAAGGCCTGACCGGCTTCCTCATGGTTTAAACCCTTTCCTGGGGAACAATAGCGATCTGTGAGTTGCTGACCCCATAGGTAATGACTTGGTCTCGAGACCAGCTTACTGCCAGTTTTTCCATTATTTAGGAAGACCTAAATGGTCTGGAAGCTGCTGACCCCATTGTCAGCGACTGCAGTAGCGTGACCAGCTTACTGCCAGTCTGACCGCTTTCTCTAGGAAGTCCTAAGCGGTCTGGGGGTTGCTGACCCCAATGTCCGAGACTGGGGTAGCTAGACCGGCTTACTGCCAGTCTAACCCCTATTTCTGGGGACCATAATGGTGTAGAAGCTACAGACCCCATAGTGAATGGCTGGGGTTGCAAGACCGACTTGCTGCCATTCTAACCCCTTCTGCTAACCCCCTTAACAGTGACTGGGTAGTAAGACAGGCTGACTGCCAGTTTAACCCCTTCTCGGGGGGAACCATTGTGGTGCGGGAACTGCAGACCCTAAAATGAATGGCTGGGGTTGCAAGACCGGCTGACTGCCAGTCCAACCCCTCCTCTGGGGGAACCATGCGATGTGAGAGCTGCTATCCCCATTTAACAATGACTGGGGTAGGAAGACCGGCAAACTGCCAGTCTAACCCCGTTCTCTGGGGGACCATAGCAGTCTGGGAACCCATACTCGCAGAACTGCCACTTGCATTCCCATCCTGGGTGTCGCTGACCTCCTTGTCAGCGACTAGGGAGTGAACCCGACGGCCGCTGGCTACCCGCGATACCACGGTCCGGACTGGGATTTACCCACGGTCCATAGCCGGTTTCCCGTGGCCCGTCCAACTTCACCCCAAATTCAGCAGGCAATCCTGCAAAACAAAACACATCCCTAGAAATAAGTTAAAACTTACCTTCCAGGTTCAAAAACTTACCGCTGGCAGGAGCCGCGTGCCCACCAGTCAGTCCGTGTGCAATGCGTCAGACATAATGACGCGCATGCATGGGGAAGGCCTTCTTCACGTAGTCACTCACGTGACTCCGAAGTAAAATTAGCTTGAATTGTGCATTTCCAAATGAAGCGAAAATCACATCTATTGAGCTCTCCAATTTACTTTACACATTCATTAAATACAGTATACCTAACACAATATGGGTTCATAGAGAACATGATTGTGAGTGAATTTGCTGAGGAAAATGTCAGGATATGTCTCCTGGGGCAGAATCTGGTCCTCAGTCTCAGGATAATGGCATATGCATTTAGCAATGAGATGAGAACAAATGTCTATGCCAGGAAGAACATGTGGAATTCTATACCCTGAGTTCTGTGAATGTTGAATTATTAAGTATATTAAAGATTTGTGGGCCACTGGGGAATCAAGGCTAATGATTGGGTCAGCCCTGATTTTATTGATGAGAAAAGCAGCTCATTATTTGATTACAACTTGATTTACTAATGTACCCATTTATTATGCACTCATTGTATTTAGCTAGCAAAAATGGTGCATAAACATACAGAAAAGAAAACAAAGGCAAGAAATCTGAGCATAGTGGAAATTGTACGTAACAATAGCAATACCGGGAAATTATGCAGTTTGTTCCCATGCCATTTCTATCTCAAATTCATTCACACAGGAATTGGAGAATTGAATTATGAGAGTATTTACTCAATATCTACAGCACAGCTTCCAACAATAGCACACAACAATGCAAGAGTGAAATCAAAACACCAGATGAATATGACAACAGAAATGAAGTTGAGCACAATTAGAATGAGGCAGACCACACATGAATTGGCAAGATGCCAAGGGCTCTACTGTCCAGCCTAAAAGAATGTTTGAAACGTAGGAATTGTGTCCATTTCATGTCAACAATTACAAACCATTTCATGATGCAGTGTTTAATGGTAGAGGTCTTGCCTCACAGTATAGCCCAGGCAGAAGCTCAGGTTTCTACAATATTAGGTTGCTGTCATCATGGATACTTTCCGATACTTAAAGGGAATAATAGAATATTATAGCATTTCACAAACCTGTCTTCAATCAGTTTAATGGAACTACTGACGCTCTACCCCAGGAGACTAGAAACAGCTCTAAAGTACAACTTGGAAGTCCTATCTCATGACAATTACTTCTGTTTTTCAATTGGCCGAACCAGTCTGCTTCTACTGATGGCGAGCCTTTTTCTAACACTACTGTGGCTTCTTGTGGTGTAGTCGACTGCAGTCCGTTTGTCTTTTTTAAATTTTAGCTGGGTGTTTATTACTATTTCTGTTACAACGGTCAATTTTGTAATAGCTACAATTAGGTAACGAACTAATTATATGCTTTAATTTCAGGTCATCCAAGTAAGATGTTTTATATTTGTTTCAGAATGCTTCAATCTATAATAACTGAAAATTTCATTCAATTCTCTTAATTTTTAAGAAAATTATGGGCTTTTGACTGTCCTCGATCACAGCTTTTGTGTTAAGTCAATGAAAAAGTAATAGGGAACAAGATGCTAATTTCCGAGTATGAAAATGACCATAACATTTTTAATACTGAAGATATGAAAGTGAATTAGGTCTCAAATTAAACTTCTTTTTATGCTTTATCTGATGGGATAAATTGCAGACTTGATTTTAAAAATCTCAAAATGTTGTAATATTGCTACAAAGAATCCTTTTGAATATCATCCCTTTCACTCACATGAGGCTTACCAGCTATTAATTCCCTGGATTCTCCCTACTTCCATCCTTAAACAAAGACCAATCTTAGCTACTCTCCATTCTCGGCACCTCGTCCATGGTAAGAAAGATGCAAATAACTTCATCGTCTCCCATAATCTCCTCTCTTACCTCTCTCAATAACCTGGGATAGATCCTGTTTTGAAGTTCTCCTCCACTCTCCCATGAGGGTTCTGTAAGACACTCTCTCATGGCTCTCCCTCTGTGATTCCTGCTGCTCTCCTGACCCATGTTCTGATCTCTCCACTGTACCTTCAATCCTTTTGGCTCAACACCTTCTGTCTTTTCATCTCAGGCCTTTGTCCAACCATCTGCTATCAAACAGCCGTCTCACCATTATCAACATATTATTTCCCAGGCTTTGTCCTGGCCCTCTCTCTTCTAGCTATCTTATACTCCATCCCTCCATAATCAGTCTGAAGATGGGTTCCTACCTGAAACGCCATATAACCATAGACATAACCATTTGTGAATCTGTGAAATTCTTTGCTACAGAAGGCAGTGGAGACCAATTCAGTGGATGTTTTCAAGAGAGAGTTAGATTTAGCTCCGAGGGCTAAAGGAATCAAGGGATAGGGGGAAGAAGCAGGAACGGGGAACTGATTTTAGATGATCAGCCATGATCATATTGATTGGAGATGCTGGCTCGAAGGGTGGAATTGCCTATTCCTGAACCCATTTGTCTATGTTTTTTCTGTTTCTATGTTCTCTTGACATACTGCCTGGCCTGATGAGTTATTCCAGCACTCTGTGTCTTTTTTTGTAATCCAGCATCTGCAGTTCCTTGTTTGTATACAGTGGAGGTGGAGACCAACAGTATGGTATCTTTATTTCCTTTCCATTTTAGCTGGAACAACCTGTTTTAGGAGCTGTAATGAGAAAACTTCTTCAGTCCTCTGATGTTGGAGACAAAATTGGAATAAAAATGTAAAGTATAGCACAAAAATGTTTTAGGTTTTCCAAAATTTGTTAATGAAAGATATGAAAAATATAAATATTTTCTTCGCCAGGCAATAAAATTGGTATTGCCTGGAGATGAAAATATTTATATGTTTTATTGGAAATATTATTGTGGATAATATCTAAACCTATGGCTTTGATGAAACTAAATAGAAGGAGTGAAAGCGATAGAGAAAGCCACTTTAGTTTCCAATCATGCTACAATGCTGCAGAGAAAAGCATATTACAAACTTTATACCATTCTGTCAGAATCTCTTTAAAATGAATAACATTTGGATTATTCCCTGTTACGTGCACCCTGAATGTAATCTGCATCACCTCAAAGATGGTAACCAAATTACATTAGTGTCTTAGTGTACAATATTTGCTGAAATATTCAAGTAAACTTCGAACCACTCTGTGTAATTGAAAACATTTCTGTTAAAATCATCATAAGTAATTCTCCAATTTGGTTGGAGACTGTTTTTTTTTAATCAGCTTGGTCTCCTCCATAAGTTTTTATTTCAAAATAAAATCAATTTTATTTCTTCACCACTGGGTCCATCAACATCAGACCTGGTTAATGAGGCATTATAAAAGCAATACAAGTTTTATTTAGTACTCACAATTGGCTCTAGTCAATAAAGGATATGAAATTCTTACATTATATATACATAATGTAAGAATTATATATATATATATTGTAAGAATGTAAGAATTTACACCGACACTTACAGTAGGGAGAAGTCAAAAGTCAAAGTCAAAGTATCCTTTATTGATATTCAGACCTTTCGGTCTGAACAAAATTTTGTTGCCTTGCAGTCATATATATAATAAAAAACAAAACACACCTAATAAACACAAATTTAATATCCACCACAGTGAGTTCACGAGGCACCACCTTACTGTGATGGAAGGCAAAAGTCTTAAAGTCTTTGTCTTCCTCCCTCCTTGTTCTCCCTCTGCGCTGAGGCGATCCAGGCCTCTGATGTTGTCGTCCACTGGGCCCGTGGCCGAGCCTCCAAAGTCGGGCCGCCGCCGCCGGAACGCCGGTACGCCGCCACAGATCCGAAGTCGGGTCGCCGCCAAAATGCCAGGACGTCGCCACAGCTCTGAAGTCGGGTTGCCGCCAGAACGCCGCCACATCGCCGAAGCCACGCCGCCGGAACGCTGGAATGCCGCCACAGTTCCGAAGTCGGGTCTCCGCCGCCGCTGGAACGTCGGTACGCCACCACAGTTCCGAAGTTGGGTCGCCGCCAGAATGCCGCCACAGCCCCGAAGCCACGCCACTGCCGCCGCTGGAATGCTGGAACGCCGCCACAGCTCCGAAGTCGGGCCGCCGCCGGAATGCTGGAATGCCGGAACGCCACCACAGCTCTGAAGTCGGGCTGCCACAGCCCCGAGGCCACCAGCTCCGCCATTAGGCCTCAGCACAGATGGAGACAGAGACTGGGACACGACAAGATAATGTCGCATCCCCCTGAAAGGAGAGACTAAAATCCTGTTTCTCCCCCCCCCCCCACCCCCACCACACACATACACAACCTAATAAACTAAATTTAACTAAAGCAGACGAAAGAAAACAACAACAAAAATAAAAAACAGACGGATTGCTGGCGAGCCGCAGCTGCCAGGCAGCACCGCCACTTCCGGAAACCCCTAAACTCGTCTGATATGTTTCATTTACTGTGCCAAGAATGTCCAGGACTACATGGTGGGGCTGACCCTTGTCTTGGCCGGCAGCTTGCTCTTGGAGGAGGAGGCGTAGTGATCTCAAGCTCCTCTCTGCAATTCATGCTCACCTACATTTTACAGGGAGTAGGTAGACAAGGTTCAGGTAGCCAACCAATGTCACCTATTTAGACCTAACTGTTACCATTGATGTTTGGTCTTGGTCTCTCCTCGCCTGTCAGCCAGTGGTAGGGATCAGAGCGGCATCCAAGGATAGGAACACTGTCACAACATATTTTATCATTTTAAATTAAAAAAAATTAATTATACTGGACCAAGTGAAACCCTTTGGGTCCCATTCCCCAAACGCAATATTCCTCCACTCACTCGTTCCCCCAACGCAACCTGTTCCCTCAACACAATATTCCACCACTCACCCATAGCCCCCAAGTGCGCAGGTGAGGCTCATTTACCCTCATCCCCAGCACCCCCCCCCTCCTCTTCACCCTCCCCCTTCTTTCCCCTCTCTTCCTCCCCTCCCCACTCCCTCCCTCACCTCTCCCTCCCTCTCCTTTCCCCTACCCTCCCTCCCTCCTACCCTCCCTCCCTCCCTCCCTCCCTCACCCCTCCCTACCCCCTAAACACAATGTTTAAATAACATTAAACAACAATCCTCGCCCTCTCCTCCTCCCCTCACCCATTCCCTCCTTCTCCTTACAACAATTTAACAAATCTCTCATTGCACTGGGAGTCCTGTCATTTGTTAACATTGTAATGTGCTTCCCATTGAGATGTCATAAGCTGATAACTGGCAGTGCAGATGAAAGTGAGTTTTGTCAAAGTGGGGTTTAGTAAAGTTTAAAATGTGAATAACTTGTAAAATATACCATCAATCTGAATGAAACTTGGCTAATACACATTAGACAATGGTGAGTAAGGTGGGGGCAAATATAGCAGCACTATCGTGTACTTGTGTATCGTATATCGTGTATCATTTTGGCGTAATTTCAGGATTACACTCATCATAGACTCACAGATCCACAAACAAGCTGAGAGGTTTAGTGATATATTTAGATACATAAATAATATTATGTATCTCGTATGTGTATGTGATGAATAAACTTAAGGTTGACTTGACTTGACACATATTAAAGTAATTAAATATCTATTCATTGTTATTACATGTTTTGCAAAAAAATACGACTACACTACTCGGTGTTCACATGTTAAAAAATAGAATAATAATTTCATTATAGAATATAATATTTTCATTATAGAAT
Organism: Okamejei kenojei; assembly: GCA_035221665.1. Classification (NCBI taxonomy): domain Eukaryota; kingdom Metazoa; phylum Chordata; class Chondrichthyes; order Rajiformes; family Rajidae; genus Okamejei; species Okamejei kenojei. The sequence continues at coordinate 79,272,231 of CM069136.1, read as the reverse complement.
AACATCAATGTTCAGTTGTATACCATTCTCATGTTGCAGAAATATTTGGTAGTTGTATGCATCTCAACTTAATTTGTTCATTCCCATCTTGAGAACAATATTTTGTTAACTGTGGTTTTGAATTCTCTTTATGAGGAACATTAGCACTGGAATATTGAGCTAAATTCCTGAGAGCAAGTCTGCAACTACTGCTGTTCCAAGGGGCAGAAACTCAGATCCAACAGAATTAGATGCTATTTAAATCATTGTTAATTTCATTAAATTAATTGACAATTAACATAAAGATAAATTCTGATAAATTATCACTAATGTAATTAGAGTAGCACAGGCGAAGCTTTGTAAAGTGAATGTAAATATAAGCAGCAGATGATAATGTAAATGATAGGACCCCTCCATCATCCTTGTCTATTTCATTCAGTGCTGTTGATGTGGCCTCCTCTACATCAGTGAGACCATGCGTAGACTAGGCCACTGCTTTGCCGAGCATCTACGCTAATGTACACCATGGCCACCTGGAGTTGCAAGCCATTTTAATTTATCTTCTCATTCCCACACTGGCCTGTCTGCCCTCAGCCTTCTCCATGGTCAGGATGAGGTCAAACACAAACTGAATGAGTGTCCATCACTCACCACTCCTCCCATGTCCTATCTCACTCCATCCACTGTTCCCTACTGTCCACCATGCCTTATTCATTTGGTCCTACTCGCCCTTTCTTATCAGACCAAACTTATATATTTTGTGGCTTTGAATATATTCAATAACTGTTACCGCAACACTACAGGGCACAGAATTGCAAAGATTCATAACACTTTTGAAAGAAGAAATCCCCCCTCATCTCTGTCTTAAATAAATGACCCTTTTTTTAAGAAGATAAACCTTCCCTTCCTCTCCTTAGTAAAGCTCTGTACAGTAGACTTTCTAATTAGGCCCTGTACCCATATGCCAACTGTTGTGCATTTCATGTATGCATAAGCCAGATTCCTCTTTGTAGCAGCATTTCGTAGTTCCACGCCATTTAGTTTCTGTTATTTTTCCTACTAATATGGAAACTCACACATTGTTGCAAAAATGTTGCCCACTCCATCCATCCATCCATCCATCCATCCATCCATCCATCCATCCATCCATCCATCCATCCATCCATCCATCCATCCATCCATCCATCCATCCATCCATCCATCCATCCATCGGATTCAAGTGACAATTTGCTTTCACATCTGCTTCTATATCATCAAGAAATGTAATTTTACTTCGGAGTCATGTGAGTGACTACGTGAAGAACCCTATACAGCCGTTGGTGCGTCATGACGTCAGACGCATTGGTGCAGTTGGCCGGTTGGAGCAGTAGTGCTCCTCCAAGTGGTAAGTTTAAAAACGCAAGGCAAGTTTTAAACTTTTTCCAGTGGTCATTTTCTGCGACGGTTGGAGGTCTGTTTGAGGAATGTTGCAGAAAATGAAGAAGGTGGCGGCGAGGCGCACCGGAGGTAGGAAGGAAGATGACCAGGAGAGAGTTGTTGATGGAGACCCGTCTGGTACACCTGGTCCGGTGCTGGCTACACAGCCAGTGGTTGCGGACCCACTGCCTGTGAGCAGTGGAGGCTTGCCAGTAGGGCGGAAGGCCACTGGCAAGTCAGATAGGCCCGTGGACCCTGAGTTGGGCCTGGAGGTTATACCCGCCATAGGAGAGTCCATTTGCTCACGGCTCTCCCAGGTCGAGATTTTATTACAAAGAATGCTCGACAGCGACCAGCTCCGTGAGGAGGAGTGTTGCCCAAGCCAGGCTGTGGGAGAGCCTCTGCTAGCAGCACCTGTTATAGGGCTGCAGGAATATCCTGCCTGTGAGGAGGATGTTCCGTCAGTGCAGTTCGCTGACACTGATTCTATGGTGGGGGAGAGCAGTAAAGGAGTTCAGTTGGAGATAATTCCGAATATTGCTGAAATTTTTGCTGTGCCTGGAGAGGCGATTGAGGCAGAATTGGCTGAAGCAATTCAGTATATGCTCTCCCACCAGTTACAGGAGCTAGCTATGGATGAAGCAGCAAAAAACTATGAAGCTCCTATTAATTGTGATCTCCTGAAGGTACCAGTAGTTAATCACCGAATTTGGTCACATTTGGGTATGCCAGCTAGGGCCCAGGAGATGAAGTTCAAAAAAGTGCTTAAACTGTTGTCGGCAGGTGTCACGGCTTTTGTGAAAGGGAATATGTTTGAAGCACACCAGGATGCACTTGGATTCTTTTGTAGTGCATTTTTTGAAATTAACAATATCAGGAGGGCGCTGTAAGGCCAGTGATTAATCCTAACTTGGCGAGTTTGTGCAAACCGACCAAAACTGCCACAAAATCTGCTGTTTGGAGGTAACCTTGCAAAAAGGGTAAAAGACTGTCATGAAGATGTTAAAACCATGGCCCTCATTAAGCCGGCTGGCAAACAAGGCAAAAGGTTTTTTTCCTTATGGGAAAGGCACTAGTGTGGATGCAGGAGAAGGAACCAGCTATTTAGGTCTTCAATATCGGAATTGTCAGGCTGCCACCGGTATGAAGGGGAAGGTGCCTTTCTCTACAAGAGGTCGTGGACAACAAGGTCAGCAAGGACAGACGCAGGTAAGGAATATACCGTTGACAGACAATGAATTAACTAATGTTGCTGTTGAATTTGGGGGAAGGTTAAAATTGTTTCTCAAACAATGGCAGGATTTGACATCAGATTTGTTTATACTTAGCAGTATTGAAGGGGTGAAAATTGAATTTTACTCTAATGACAGTCCACCTAATCAACATGTTCCTAGTCAGAAACTTATATTTTCAGATGAAGAAAAACTGCTTATTCAAGCGGAGATTCAGTCATTATATAAGAAAGAGGTAATTGAGACTTCAGTCTATCAAAGTCAACAATTTGTATCAAGTATATTTCCCAGATCTAAAAAGACTGGGGGATGTAGAATTATTCTGGATTTAATGAGTTTGAACAAATTTGTTTGTTATAGGCATTTCAAAATGGAAACCTTTACCACGGCCAAACATCTAGTTTCCAAAGGGTGTTATATGGCAAGCATTGATTTAAAGGATGCATATTACTCAGTGTCTATTCATGGTGATGATAGAAGATATTTGAAATTTATTTGGATGACTCAGTTGTGGCAATTCAAGGCATTTCCTAATGGATTAACTTCAGCTCCTAGACTATTTACTAAATTGGTAAAACCTGGGTTAGCATTATTCAGAGCTCAAGGGCATGTGGTAATAGCCTATTTAGATGATATTCTGATTGTTGGAAAGACTGATGCTGAAGCTCAGTCGTCAGTTTCAGTTGTTAAATTCACTTTTGAACAATTGGGGTTTGTCATTCATCCAGATAAATCTAAATTATCACCAGTCCAAATCATTGATTATTTGGGATTCACCATAAATTCAAATCACATGTTGGTAACTTTGCCCAGGGATAAATTGAATCAGTTAATTGAGGACTGTGTTAATCTCCTTGGAGAACATTGGCCTTCAATTAGACAAGTAGTCATGTTGATTGGGAAGATTGTTGCTGCATTTCCAGCTGTGCAGTATGGTCCTCTACATTATCAACAATTACAACGCTCAAAGGAACAGGCACTGAGAATACAAAGGGGCCATTTTGATAGGCCTATGCAGTTGTCAGTTGGGGCAATTTCTGACATACAATGGTGGATAGTAAATGTTTCAAAAGTTTTAGGAAGGTCTTGGTGGAACCACCTTCAATTATATTACAGACTGATGTAGGTGCACTGGGTTGGGGTGCAACAGATATGTCTTCTAGTTGTGGAGGCAGATGGAATGTTGATGAGACATCCCTTCTTCAATTAAGAGGGATCAATTATTTAGAGTTGTTGGAAACCTGGTATGGGCTTAAAGCTTATTGTTCTGCCAGGAGGGACTTGCATGTGCAGGTTCAGATTGACAACACCATGGCAATGGCATATGTAAACCACATGGGTGGAGTCAAGTCACAGTCTTGTGATAGACTGGCTAACCAGATTTGGAGCTGGTGTATTGACAAAAATATCTGGCTTTCAGCAATTTATTTGCCAGGAAGATTCAACCTGACATTACCTGACATTAGGTCACGTCAGTTCAATGATAACATAGAATGGATGTTAAATCAGGATGTATTTAATCAAGTGGTTGCTCAGTATGGAATGCCAGATATTGACTTGTTTGCATCTAGATTAAATCATCAGTTGCCCAGATATATTTCATGGGAACCAGATCCTGGTGTAGAAGTGGTGGATGCGTTCTTGATGCATTGGGGAGGAATGTTTGTGTATGCATTTCCTCCATTCTGTCTCATCAGCAGATGATTGCAAACGATCAAGCAGGACTCCGCTTCAGCGGTATTGGTAGTGCCAGATTGACCTACACAAGCATGGTTTCCTCTTGTATTACAAATGGCTTGGGAGCCTCACATGATTATTCCCAAGAATAAAAATCTACTGGTGAATCCAGTAACTGGGGATCAACATCCTTTACATGATCATATTGATCTGTTGATTTGCAGATTTTAAGGAGGACCTGGGGAGAGGACCGTCTGATCGTACTGTGGGTGTTCTCACGTCAGCGTGCAGGGTTAGTACACAAAAGCAATATATCACCTCGATAAGGAAGTGGGAGCAATTCTGTCTACAGCAGAATATTTCACATTAAACTGCAGGGATCACAGACGTATTGGAGTTTTTGTCAACTCTTTATTTCGACCAAAAATTAAGGTACAGTGCGATCAATTCAGCCAGAAGTGCTCTGTCTTCTTATTTACCCATGAATTCAGAATTGCATACAGTAGGGACACATCTGTTAGTTTCTCGTTTCATGAAGGGAATTTTCAACTCCTAAACCCAGGTATGCTGGTATTTGGAATGTGTGAAGTTCTTATGCTTCTTCGCCAGTGGGCTCCAATTACAAGCCTATCTATAGCCAAATTAACTATGAAGGTGGTCATGCTTATGCCGTTGGTTTCAGCCCAACGTGTACAAACGTTGCAAAAGCTTTGGTTGGATAGAATGCATGTGTCGGCAGATGCCACTATATTTTATGTCTATGATTTGCTGAAACATAGTAGAATAGGAATGACAGGATGTAAGATTGTGTTTTCAGCATACCCCGCAGATGATCGCTTGTGTGTAGTCTCACATTTATCTCGTTACATTGAGGTCACTAAAGCTCTAAGAGGAACAGAGTCTGCATTATTTACTAGTCACAAAAAAAACACAGTAAGGTGTCGGTGCAAACAATTTCAAGGTGGCTTAAGCAGGTCCTGGGAAGTGCTGGAATTGATACTGATAAATTCAAATCTCATTCCCCCAGGGTGGCATCAACTTCCGCGGCAAGGGTGATGGACGTGCCAATAGACCATATCATCGCGGCCGAAGGATGGTCCAGTGAGCTGACCTTTCAAAGGTGTTATCACAAGCCGATTTCAAGGCTGGGGGTGTTTGCTGATTCTGTTTTAAGTTCTGTTATAGTTTTCCCTGAGTTAGAGGGGTTTGTTTTGATTTTGTTTGTAAATAAACTGTTATTCATTTAACAAATGATATTATTGATGCATTATTGATTGTTAACGACTTTTGAGTCCACCGATGCAGTGTGAATGCCAGATTTGGGTCTGCGGCGTGAAATTACAGTGCTTTGGAGTCTTCACGTAGTCACTCACGTGACTCCGAAGTAAAATAGTAAGATTAAATCAGAACTTACCAGTTTGAAGTTTGATCTTTATTTTATGAGGAGTCGAGTTGAGGGACTACATGCCCTCCGCTCCCACCCTCTTAGATCTCAGCTGGTAGTTCTAGTCTTTGTTATCTTCCTATTATACTTCAGTCATTGTTAGCTGTGAATTCACTCCGCTGCTTTGAAGATTGACGCACCAACGGCTGTACGGGCTTCTATTCACGTAGTCCCTCAACTCGACTCCTCATAAAATAAAGATCAAACTTCAAACTGGTAAGTTCTCGTTTAATCTTACAATGCACAGTCACAGTCACAGCTATTAATATAGATTGTAAACAGCTGAAGCTCCATAACGTTTGGATGGGATTCTCTGACTTGGAGGCATTCAGTCATAATCTCAGCCGAGCATATGCGCCAAATGAATAAAAATATGGTTTATCTCATAATGAGTAGGATTATTATTATTATTACAACAACGCATGTGACTGATTTGAGTCAGTCTATTTCAGTGTCAGAGCAGCAGTGAAAGATTTCAAAAGGCAGCAGTGGATTGGTTAAGTAATTACCATTGGCTAAATAAAAAGAAGGCAATGTGTAGAGGAATGGCGTTTTGGAAGTAGCTGTGTTCGGAGAGAGGCTGCGTTGAGGGGAGTGCGGTAAGGAGGAGAAGTACTGTGAAGAGGAACAAGTGCTGTGTGGAGGGTGAGTGTGAGGATTTAGCTCAAGATGCTTTGGTGAGGAGGCTGAGCAAAGGCTGAGCAGAGGGTGACAGGAGGTAATAGGTACAGTCTGCTGCTGGTTGTGTGTGATTGTTGTGTTCTTTTTTGTGTAGTAGTGATGGCAGATAGAATGGTGCAATGTCACAGATGGTGGGTGTCTGATTGATATACTGGGACTCAAGTTTGTCCTGTTATTGTCTCTTGGCATTCCTGATGGCTGTGCAAAGATATTAGCAAGATTTCTTGTACCACTCAAGTTCATTTGACTTGTACACAATGGTCTTGACCTTCACGTGTATGGACCTCATGGTTCATCCATGGCTTCCTGTTGGGGAACACTCAGATTGTTTTCTTCAGTTATTGCTATTGGGCATAGAACCAAACCATAATTTCCTCAGGCAAGTGCCTGGATACCCTTCATACCTGGCCATGCATATTTTCACCAGCCACAGATGGTACATCAGACACACTTCTCTGCACATTAAAAGGGCTGTCCCACTGCGGAGACCAAATCTGCGAGTTTAGAAGAGTTTGCCCTCGACTCAAACTCGCAGTATGGTCGACACATGGTCCTAAGAGGTTCTATGAGGTCACTGGAACTCTCCGTCATGCTTGAGGGAATTTCCCGCATATTCGCGGCCTCAGCTAGGTCACGAAAAAAATTTCAGCATGTTGAAAAATGTTTTGCATGTAATAATTGGTTGGCATTTCATTTTAACTCGTACTGCAGTGGAGTGGGGTCACTATGTAGTTACAGGCAGTCGAGGGCAGCCATAGGCAATCTTCTTCGCTGACCGGGCATTGTAATTGGCTCAATGGAGTTTTCAGGACCACGGAAAACCGATCGGTAGGTTAAATGCCCGCTAAACTTTATTATAAGTTGTCTGGCTTCTTAAAAGTGTCTCCACTCCTTTCCCTCCCCCCTTCTCCTCCCCCCCCTTCTCCTCCCCCCCCCCTTCTCCTCCCCCCCCTCCCCCCCCCCCCCCCCTTCTCCTCCCCCCCCCTTCTCCTCCCCCCCCCTTCTCCTCCCCCCCCCTTCTCCTCCCCCCCCCTTCTCCTCCCCCCCCCTTCTCCTCCCCCCCCTTCTCCTCCCCCCCCTTCTCCTCCCCCCCCCCTTCTCCTCCCCCCCCTTCTCCTCCCCCCCCTTCCCCCCCCCCCTTCTCCTCCCCCCCCCTTCTCCTCCCCCCCCCTTCTCCTCCCCCCCCCTTCTCCTCCCCCCCCCTTCTCCTCCTCCCCCCCCTTCTCCTCCCCCCCCTTCTCCTCCCCCCCCCCCCCCCCCCCTTCTCCTCCCCCCCCCCCCCTTCTCCTCCCCCCCCCTTCTCCTCCCCCCCCTTCTCCCTCCCCCCCCCTTCTCCTCCCCCCCCCTTCCCTCCCCCCCTTCTCCTCCCCCCCTTCTCCTCCCCCCCTTCTCCTCCCCCCCCTTCTCCTCCCCCCCTTCTCCTCCCCCCCTTCTCCCTCCCCCCCACCCTTCTCCTCCCCCCCCTTCTCCCCCCCACCCTTCTCCCCCCCACCCTTCTCCCCCCCCCCTTCTCCCCCCCACCCTTCCCCCCCCACCCTTCTCCCCCCCCACCCTTCTCCCCCCCCCTGCTCCTTTCTCACCCCCCTCTCTCCCTTCTCTCCCCCTCCGCGCTCTCTAAAGGACTTACCATACACTGTGCAGCCGTCTTTTACCTTCCTCTTCATCGCGGGTGTGAATTTCAGACAGCGTTCCCCCGCTTTCACCGGCCCCGCCTTTGCGATGTGTTTGTGTGTGTGTCGATCCAGCTCTCGGTTTCATCCATGACGGTCGATCCAGCACGAGGTTTTTCAGGCGAGTGCCCTCAAGCTTGAAGGTCGAAGACAGCTTCTGAACTCGTGTATTTGGTCGTTGCAGTAGGACAGCCCCTTAACGCTACCCTACACACACTAGGGACATTTTTTTAACATTTATACCAAGCCAATTAACCTACAAACCGGTAGGTCTTTGGAGTGTGGGAGGAATCCAAAGATCTCGGAGAAAATCCATGCAGGTCACAGAGAGAATGTACGAACTCCATACAGACAAGCACCCATAGTCAGGATCGAACCCGGGTCTCTGGCTCTGTAAGGCAGTAGATCTACCGCTACGCCACCGTGCTGCCCTATTTGAAAAGAGTGCAGGCTCCATTAATTTGTTAAGTGCAGGGGAGTGGTTTGTTTAGTTTCACTTTATTTGAATTAATAAAACTATTGTCATTAATTTACATCAGTTAAGCCCCTGTCCCACTTAGGAAACCTGAACGGAAAACTCTGGATACCTTGCGGACCACCCAAGGTTTCCCCTTCTCTCCCTCCCTCCCGTGCTCTCTAAAGGACTTACCGTACTATGTGGCAGCTATTTACCTTCCTCTTTATCGCACAAAAAGCACTCGTCCGCTGTCCCAGGCCCCCACCTTCGTGATGTGTGTGTGTGTGTGTGTGGTCGATAGCAAAGATCCTATCGGATCTTTGATCAGTAGATGCAACTCATGCTTCGGTTGAGGCTTTCCAGGCAAGTGAACAAAACCTCTGGTGACTCATGGAGAGTGACCGGAACCTCCGGGAATCTCACGGAAACCTTGGGTGGGGCGCAAGGTCTCCAGAGGTTTCTGTTCAGGTTTCCTAAGTGGGACTGGGGCATTAAATGCATTTTGAAATTAATGCAATATTTTTTCATTCTGTTAAATAGTTTCAGATATTTTAAAATGTTTATCATCATGAATGGGAAGAGTCTTCTGATGGTATAACCTGTCAAAAAAGTATTCTGAGTGGTCTGCAAACAGCAGCACAATCAAGTTAATGATGTGCTTCATGTTGTGAAAGGGCTGTTACAGTGTACTAGGACCATGCAGTTGTAGGTTGTCAGGCCAAGCTTGAAGCTAGTGTAGTGAGGGCAGAAGTTTAAGTTCAAGTGAGTTTATTGGCATGTGTCCCTGATAGGACAATGAAAGTCTGCAAGGCATGAAATTGATTTAGTGCAACATAGCCCACCTGTTACATTTAATGGAATTTGAAAAATATACAAAGAGCAATGTGGAATAATAATGTTACCTATAATTGCATATTTATGATTGTTCTCATTTGCAGATTAGAAATGTGTTTGTCATATAGCAGCTCTGCTGCTGAAAGTTGTATTAAGCAATACAGCAATATTATCTAGATTTATGTCCCGTGGTCGTGCAGGAGACTTTTGTAGTCCCTGTCATCTAACTTTTCGCTTACCACTGCCAAATAATACCAACAATAGTGCAAATGTTGTTTTCACATTTATCTCTATAGGCGTTGGCTCTAGGGATCATTCCTTTCATGCCACAGATTAAGACTGTGAAGATTTAAAAGACATTAGGAGCAAAACCTGGTTGAAAGTGTTTTAGACCTGATTTTGGCAATTGGAGATCTCAATATTTATGGGGCATCTGCAGTTTTAGACCTAAAATGACCAAAAGATGGCATGGAGCAAGACCTTGGCAAAACTATTGAAATTAGCAGATTCGCAATAATATAATTCTATGATCCATTTCAACCCACCCTACGACCATTTTCATTACTGTTTCCAATGTGCTGATGGCAACCTTTGGCTATTTCGAAAAGGCCAAAACCTGAGAAATGTCTAACTGCCTTAATTCATTTCATTCATTCATTTTCTATATTTTTTAATCATCTCTCAGAACACTCAGAAAACAAAGTGGCCATCTACATGTAGAGTCATAGGAGAGGGGAAAGGTCTGCAATTAATATTTCTCCTCTGTTTTACCATGGAGAAACACATGAAGACCCACGGGCTGTTGTTAAAGATGGAACTGCAGATGCTGGAAAATTGAAGGTAGACAAAGATTCTGGAGAAACTCAGCGGGTGAGACAGCATCTATGGAGCGAAGGAAATAGGCAACGTTTCAGGTCAAAACCCTTCTTCTGACTGATGTGAGGGTGGGGGGGGGGGGGGGGGGGGGGGGGGGGGGGGGGGGGGGGAAAGAGCCAGTGGGCTGAGGGAGAGCTGAGAAGGGGAGGAGAAAGTAGGGAAGTTAGAGAAGTCAATGTTCATACTGCTGGGATGCAGACAGCTCAAGCGAAATATGAGGTGCTGCTCATCCAATTTACGGTGGTCCTCACTCTAGCCACAGAAGAGGCCCAGGACAGAAAGGTTGGATTCGGAATGGGCGGGGGAGATGAAGTGCTGAACCACCGGGAGATCAGGTTGGCTAATGCGAACCGAGCAGAGGTGTTCGGCGAAGCGATCACCAAGCCTAGGCTTGGTTTCACCGATGTAGAGCAGCTGACATCTAGAGCAGCGGATGCAATAGATGCGGCTGGAAGACACACAGGCTAATGTTGCACCTCTATTTAAAAAAGGGTTGCAAAGAAAAACTTGGAAACTATGGACCAGTAATGGGCCTGACCCACTTAGGTGACTTTTTAGGCGACTGCAGGAGACTATGCAGTTGCCACATGGGCGCCACATGTTTGCGGCTGGTTGCCGGGGAGTCGCCTTCATGGTCATGAGGAGTTCCCGCATTCTGGGAACTAGTTGCTGCCTCATGTTAAAAAATTAGCGGCGACTAGAATGAAGCTGCCATGGAGAGTAGCGAGGATTCTCGAGCCGTAAGTGGGTCGACAGGAGGTCCTAATAGGATGACAGGTCAAAGGTTCTCGGAGGTTCTTGTCGGTTGTAGCCTATGCTGATCGGTGAAATTTTATTGACTTATTGGGGAAAAAAAGGGAAGCAGTAGTTTTCAGAACCAAGGTTAACCGACCGGTAATGTTAAATGTCCGCCGAGCTTCTCAGCCGTGTATCGCTGGCTGCTTAAAAGTTGTCTCCATTCCTTCTCCCCCCTTCTCTCCCCTCTCCCCCCCTTTTTTTTAAACGACTTATCGTACACTGTGCTTTAGCTGTCATTTTACAGCGCCAACCTTCCTGTATATCGTGGTGTGGGTCTGTTTCACCTTGGTTTTGCACCGTGTAAATTTTTCAGACAGCGCTCCCCCCGCTTGCTCTGTCCCCCGCCTGCATAACAGGCTGGTGAAGGAAGCGCTGGGTTTCTGTGTTCCACTCTGACAGTCGCCATTCCAGTTGCCAGTTTTTCAGGCTGAAAAATCCGCTGAAAAATCGCCTTAGTGGAACAGGCCCATAAGCCTTACATCTGTGGTAGGAAAGTTACTGAAGAGGATTTTAAGTGGTAGGATGTACATGCATTTGGAAAGCAGTGGTTGATTCGGGATAGTCCACATGGTCACAGCCCACCCATTCAAACACAAATAGTTGTCGCCAGGGTAAATTGATTAAACCAATAGATGATAATGGTGATGATGATACTTTATTGTCACATGCACCTATGAACCTATGCACAGTGCAAATCTAGCATACAATCCAGTAAAATCATACAATATATAAGCAACATCATGGATAGGTACCAAGTACCAAGGCAACGAATGTAGTGTAATAGTGACTTCACTGAGACAGTGCACAAAGTGTTGTGAAGATTCTTGTGCCCACAAAATTTCAAAGTTCGTAAGAGTGCAGTCTTATCTTGGCCTTAAAGGTCCGTTGTCCTGGCATCCGATCCTCTTCCCCTGTGCGCCGCCATCCTGGAAACGGCCCTTTGTCCAGCAAGTATGGCTGGAGGATGTAGGTAGGCTTAAGAATGATCCTCAGTCCTTTTCCCAGCACTCTCGGCAGGCAAGCCGGGCCATCCGGGTGGGTTCCTGGTCTGCGGAGCAGATCCTCTGTCCGCCTGGGTGAGGCAGGCTTCTGGGTGGATCCTCCGTCCACGGTTAACAGCGGGTGAACCGGAACGTTGGAGAGGGTCCTCTGCAGGCAGGTCACTGACTCGCGGTGAGTGAGCCGGCTGTGCTGGTGGGTCTGTCCACGGCTTGCCGGATACTATCGCCACACAATGGTTCAGGGAGATGGTTCAAGCCCCTTATCTGACCCCCGCCCCCCAACCCCCACCGTCATCTTCTTGAGGTCAAATAGGATTGTGTGAAAAGAGAAGGACGGAAGAGTTGAGGTTGTAATTTAATAAATGTTCTGTATTTGGCTGTGAATAAAGTCAAATATGATAATATTAAGTCTGGTGTCTTTGAGATGACACAATGCTAATAAAATATTTAGCAGTTAACTGAGGTATGAAAAGAAGAATTAAGACCAGGTGATGTCTACAGATCATAACGCAACTGATTTCCAAAAGAAAACTCTGCAATGGATTGAAGAAATGATCTATCAAAGGACCAAATAATTGTTACGATTAAGAATTCATATGCCAGCTTCAAATCAAATGCTTGCAGATACCAAATGTTTTGACAAAGTTATTGAGGTATAAGTGAATCTGAATATGATGTGAGTTAGTCACCAAATGGGTGGTGCTGGGAAAAATCATGAACAAATTGGAGCAGGATCAATTTTGCCCCAAGGGAATGCCACTCACATGCAGCAACATCGAAGATAGGTGGAGGGGCAGGTAGTGTAGAGATAGGAGGGAATATGCAGAAGGACTTGAACAGGTTGGGCTGAGAAGTGGCAAATGGAATACTGTGCAGCAAAGTGCAGAGTCATGAATTTTGGTAGTAGGAATAAAGGCATAGACTATTTTCTAAATGGGGAGAGAATTGAGAAATCGAGGTGCAAAGAATCTTGGATGTGCTGGTGCAGGATTCCCAAAATGTTAATTTGCAAGTCAAATCGATCGTAAGGAAGGCAAATGCAATGCGAGCATTTATTTTGAGTGCTAGGATACGTAAAGAAGGATGTAATGCTGAGGCTTTATAAGGCATTGTCAGACGGCATTTGGCACATTGTGAGTAGTTTTGGGCCCCATATCTGAGGAAGGATGTGATGGCATTGGAGAGGGTTCAGAGGAGGTTTACGAGAATGATCCCAGGGATGATTGGGTTAACATATGATGAGTATTTGACGCAGTAGGCCTGTATTCACTAGAGTTTAGAAGAATGAGGAGGGATGTCATTGAAACTTACTGAATAGTTAAAGCCTGGATAGACTGGAAGTGTAGAGGATGTTTCCACTAGTGGGAGAGTCAGGGACCAGATGCCATAGCCGCAGATTAAAAAGATGTACCTTTAGAAAGAAAATGAGGAGGAATTCCTTTAATCAGAATGTGGTGAATCTGTGGAATTCATTGGCACATAAGGCAGTGGAGACCAAGTCAATGGATATTTTTAATGTGGCAATTGATAGGTTATTGATCACGATACAGGAGGGAAATTGATCTGCCAACAGTCATAAAACACAAAATATATGAAACATTAAATTAAAGCGATGAGTGGAACGGATTGGGGATGTGCAACTTGGAGAAACCAGTCTGTGGCTGAAAGTACTACTCAGGTTGACTAATGTGTCATGGACGGGGTCAGCTGTATTGTTCAAGATGCTCCACAGCCTGAGGAGCATATTCCCCTCCAATTCCAACTTCCATGAATCCAACTCCACCCCCAGGATGGAGCCAGCCTTCCTGATGAGCTTGTTAATCCTATTGGCGTCTGCAGCCTTCGCCCTGCTGCACCCAGCACATGACAGCAAAGAAGATGGCACTGGCTACCACTAATTGGTAGAACATCTGCAGCATCTTACTGCAGATGTTGAAGGATCAGAGCCTTCTCAAAAAATACAGCCGGCTCTATCCCTTCTCGTACAGGGCCTCAGCTTTCCAGGACCAGTCCAGTTTACTGTCCAGGTACACTCCAATGTATTTTTACTCCCTGATAAATTGCACATTCACACCATTGATGGAGACAGGGGACAGGGGTGTTCCTCTCCTCCTAAAGTCCAAAATTAGTAAGGGTATCAAGGGTTATAGGGTGAAGCCAAGAGAATATGGTTGAGAGGGAAAGCTAGATCAACCATGATTGATTGGCGGAATAGATTTGATGGGCCGAATGGCCTAATTCTCCTCCTACAACATATGAGCTTATGAACTTATGAATCTCAGAGTTTCTTGGAGTCTGCTGGATGACAATTGTAAATGTGTCATAGCAACCCAGAGTTTAGGTGATTCATAAATATGATCGATTAGACATTTGATTGATTGAAGACAGATACATGCAGGACCGGGCTCTTTGGCTCACCACATTAACCATCAATCAACATTGATCAACCATTCACAATGGGGACACTAATTCTATTTTACTTCAGAGTCACGTGAGTGACTTCGTGAAGACCCCGCCAGCACGCATGCGCGACATATCGTCGCTTGCATTTGCAGTCGATAGCTGGGGGGGGAGCGCGCTCCTCAGCCAGCAGCTTAAAAGGACACTCAGGTAAGTTTTTACTAACCTTGAGTTGGTTAGTTTTCTGTATTGGTTATCCCTACAGGAAATTTATCATGGAGACTGCGTCTAAGCATGCCTTTCAGGACCACGGGACTTCAGAGCGAGGTCGGCGGCCAACATCCACGGAGCTGACCACAGAACTGGCAGCACCCGTACCACGGGCCGGGAAAACAGCGCGGAAGTCAGGGTGCCCCACTCAGTCGGCAGGACCCGACTCTCCACTGCAGCGGTTCAGAGAGCTGCATACTGGCAGTAGGACCATGCGAGAGCAGGGTAGCCAAGACTCTGACTCCCCACCGCTTCAGTCTGTACAGAAACAGATCAGCGGCAAAAAAGTGCGGAAGAGAGAACCCGGTTTAACGGCACACACCAACTCTCCACCACATCAGTTCGCAAGAGGGCGGACGGGTGGCAAAACCGCACAAAAGTCGTGTAGCCCCGTTGGAGCGGCAGGGACCGACTCTCCACCGTTTCAGCCTGCTAGACTGTGGACCGGTGGCAAAACCACACAAAAGTCATGTAGTCCCGTTGGAGCGGCAGGCACCGACTCTCGACCGCTTCAGTTCGCTAGATTGCGGACCGGTGACAAAACTAAACACGTCGAGTAGCCCCGTAGGAGCGTCATGCACCGACTTTGCGCCGCATCAGTCCGGAAGACCTCGGACTGGCGGCAAGCCCACGCGGATGTCGTGTAGCCCCGCTGGTGCGGCTGGCACCGACCCCACACCGCCGCAGTCGAGACAGACAGGCGGCAGATCTACCAGGAAGTCATGTAGCCCTGCAGGAGCGGCAGGCGCCGACTCTCCACCTCTTCAGTCCGGAAGACCGCGGACAAGCGGCAGATCCGCGCGGGAGTCGTGTAGCCCCGCAGGAGCGGCTGGCACCGACTATCTACCATATCAGTCCCATAGACATCACCTTGACGAGGTGCGGACTGGCGGTAAGAGCCCCATTGATTCATCAGAATCTGAGGAAGTCGACTTGCCGTTTGCAGATAATGACGGCGGTCGCATTGCTCGTATGGAGCGGAAGATGGAGCAGCTGCTCCAGAGGGACCTACTCCAGCAGGAGCATGCATCCCAAGGATCACACAGGTCCACAACAGGCCCATTACCAGGTCTGTCCAACATCTCTCCCTCAGTAGGGAGCGCAAGAAGTCAGGGATTAGCTGGCTTCAAAGAGGGGTTGGCTGAAGACCCACAGTTGCAAGGGATGCAAGAAGAGGAACTTCTGGGGATGGTGTCCAAGTTCACTCAACCATCCCAGAGAGGGCAACATCTTCTACCTGACAACACTGACCAATTACAGGAACAGATCATTTCGGAGACCATAAACAAATACATGGCCCCGGAAAATTGCATGTCGCTGAACGTCCCTACTGTGAACACACCCATATGGGGAAACATCAGCCCTGGGATAAGGGCACAGGTATTAAAAATTCAAAAAATCCTGAAACTGCTGACCTCAGGCATCACTGTGTTTGCCAGGTCAGTCAACGGTATGGACATGACGGAAGAGTAGCAGGATGCATTAGCCCTGCTCTGCAATCCGCAATATGAGATCAATTGCTTTCGGAAAAGCTCTATCCGTCCTACATTCAACCCCAAATTTGTGGGTTTGAGTAAGGCCAACGCTACGCCACCACCAAGACAGTTGTTTGGTGATGACCTGCCCAAACAGGTGAAAGACCTAGATGAGGAAGCTAAAGCGGTAAGTTTGATAAAACCGCCTTCCTCTGGCAGACTTCCAGCGTATCGTCGGCAGCATCCATATGCAACATCTAACAGGCACCGGGTTCAACCCTATAGAGTGACGGGAGCAAACCCAAAGGTCGCGCCTTATCATCAGAGGCTTTTTTTAGGCCAAGGCCCACAGCGACCAGCCTGGAAAATGCGTCAACCCCACACCCCAGCACCACAGCAATCCAAGGACAAAGGACAGAAGGCCAAGCCCCACCGGTAACCATGGAGGTAAAGGGGTCTGGTTCCCTTGGGAATGCTGCATGCATAACCTCACAAGTGGGAGGTAGATTGCGTCTGTTTGGGGATGCATGGAGTTCCATAACTTCTGACACTTTTATATTGCACAGTATTCAAGGTTACAAAATTTAATTTATAAACAGACATCTTCCCCCAGCTCAACATGTACCTAGCCGGAAATTTGTTACTTTCTCACAAAGAGAAAGTGGAAGTACATGCAGAACTATTAAGGTTATACACCAAGGGCGTTATAGAGAAAACGGTACATGAACCTCTTGAATTTGTATCTAGCATCTTTACCAAAACCAAAAAAGATGGTGGATGTCGTATCATAATTGATTTAACTCAATTGAATACTTTTGTGCAATATACCCATTTCAAGATGGAAACATTTGAAACTGCCAAGCAACTGATTTCCAGAGGGTACTTCATGGCCTGCATCGACCTAAAAGATGCATACTATTCAGTACCTATACATAAAGATCACCGCAAATATTAAAAATTTGTCTGGATGGGGCAGTATGGCAGTATAAAGCTTTGCCTGATGGACTTACAACAGCCCCCAGGTTATTTACTAAAATATTAACACCAGTGTTGGCATCTCTACGAAGACAAAACCACATAGTCATGGCCTATCTTGATGACATTCTGATTGTGGGGAAAACTTTGGAATTGGCTAAATTAGCTGTGACAGCTACCAAGTCACTATTCCAAAAGCTGGGGTTTGTCATCCATCCAGACATATCAAAGTTAAACCCTTCTGTCATTATGGACTATCTGGGATTCACGGTTAACACTAATCATATGATTGTCACTTTCCCAGAGAACAAAGCAACAGATATAATGGAGGCATGTAATAGCCTTGCTTGCGCCAGAAAACTGACTATTCAACATGCTGCCAAGGTGATTGAGAAACTTGTAGCTACATTTCCAGCTGCATGATTTGGACCATTGCATTATCAATATTTGCAAAGAGCAAAAATCTCAGCACTAAAAACCAATGCTGGGCATTTTAACAGACCTATGCAGCTACCAAACAAAGCAAAAGATGAGCTACGATGGTGGATTAGCAGCATTCAAGATTGTTTTAATCCCATCATAGTTACAAACCCTTCAGTTGTGTTGCAATGACAACACCGAGTGGATGTTGAACCCCCAAATATTTGCTAATATTATAGCTAAGTGTGGAACACCAGATATCGACCTCTTTGCATCCAGGTTGAACCATCAGATACCAACAGATACCTCTTGGGAACCAGATCCTGGGGCAGCAGCGATGGATGCATTCTCGCTACATTGGGGGAAATTGTTCTTCTATGCATTTCCCCCTCTCTGCCTCATCAGTCGGGTATTGCGGAAAATCCAGCTAGATTCTGCATCAGGGATTCTGATAATACCCGACTGTCCCACACAGCCATGGCTCCTGGTGGTCCTCGACATGGTGAAGGAACCATGGGTGCAAGTTCCTAAATGACTGAACCTACTGACGCATCCCATATCAGGGATGAGTCATCCGTGCCATGGTCATCTGAACCTGTTGGCTTGCAGGTTCTGAAGAGACCTTTGCTGGAATTCGGGCTGTCGAACAGGACCATGGATATCATCATGGCATCGTGCAGAGATTCCACGAGGAAGCAGTACCTTACCCATGTAAGGAAATGGGAGGCCTTCTGTTCCAGGACTAATACCACCTATGACTCTGCCACCATCACAGATGTGCTGGAATTCCTCGCGGGCTTTCACTATGATGAGGGCCTCAGCTATAGTGCCATCAATAGTGCCAGGTGCGCATTATCGTCCTACCTCACTATCGGAGTAGGATCCCATCAGTTGGTGTCGAAACCCATGAGGGGTATTTTCAATTCTAACCCTCCAAGACCACGATACAATATGACCTGGGATATTGGGGTAGTGTTGTCCCTACACTGGAGTTGGTCACCAGTTTCGGAACTCCCACTGGCTACAAAGTGGTGATGCTAATGGCACTTATTACAGCTCAGCGGGTCCAGTCCCTCCACAAACTAAAACTGGACAGGATGGTCTCGACCCCCGCCAAGGTAACCTTTTTCATTGATGAATTACTTAAACATCATAGACCTGGAACAACCGGTCTTAAATTGGAATTCCATGCATATCCCATTGATGTACGCCTCTGTATAGCCACCCATCTCCGACATTATATTAATGTCACCCAAAATATAAGGAGAATGGAAACGGGTCTATTCATCAGTTTTAAAAGCCCACATCACAGGGTAACTGTGCAGACTATTTCCAGGTGGCTCAGGGTGGTGTTGGGTGCAGCAGGGGTAGACACTGATATTTTCAAATCTCATTCTACCAGGGCTATGTCCACATCAGCGGCGAGGACCATGGAGGTACCCATGGATCATGTCCTCGCAACAGCGGGCTGGGCCAATGAAGGCACATTTCAACGGTTTTATAATAAACCTGTGGCCGCTCCCACGACGTTTGCGGATACTGTTTTAAGTTCTGTTCCCTAAACGTTCCCCGAAGTCAGGGGTTTTTGTTTTGTATTAATAAATACATTATTGTTTTTCAGCTTTGTTTCAAGTCTGATATACGTTAACATACTTCCTCCATCAGTTATTACAGCAGTGTGTGAGCATGGACGTGGTCCAGGGCATGAAATCACAGAGCTTTGAAATCGTCACGAAGTCACGCACGTGACTACGAAGTAAAATAGTAAGGTTAAACAAGAACTTACCAGTTTGAAGTTTGATCCTTATTTTATGAGGAGTTACGATGAGGGATTTTGTGCCCTCCGCTCCCAACCCTCTATCATAAGGACAACTGGTATATTACTTCTCTTAATCTTACTATCTCCAGTCAGTGCTACTCTCTGTGATTTCACACCGCTGCTTTGAAGAATCTCGCGCATGCGTGCTGGCGGGGTCTTCACGAAAATCCCTCATTGTAACTCCTCATAAAATAAGGATCAAACTTCAAACTGGTAAGTTTTCATTTAATTTTACTATTTTACTTGAGCCACGTGTGTGACTACATGAAGAAGCCCCGCCAGAGCGCTTGCGCGTCATTACATCTGACGCGTTTGGCGCACCAACAGGCTGGAGGGCGCAGCTCCACCAGCGGTAAGTAAAACACCCGCAGGTAAGTGTTTTAAACTTGCTGCGGTTTACTAGGTCCCGTAAGGCTGGTTACAGGAGCCAGTAGGGACACTTTCCTAAAGGGAAAACATTAAAATAATGAAAATAAGGTGAGTGTGTCGCCTATAAAGTAAAACCTACCTGTGGCCAGTCCGCATGGGAAGGTGGATAGGGGTCGGAGAGAAGGCATACCTTTTGCTGCTACACCACCTGCGTGTGATGCAAGGATGGGAAGAAGTAGCCGGCTTGCCCCGACAGCAAGCTGATGGAGCAAGGGTTCACTGTGTCCCCTCAACAACGGGTGAGAGATATCCCCGCTAGCCATCTGCTCCACCCCGGATCCGCAACTACTGAACATTATTCTATGCTCACCAACAGATTTTTATTTCACTTAGACTGCTGTACAAATGTAAGAAAATGATACACATTCTATGCAGAATTATTTCCAAACTCTCGAACTATAACTGGGAGCCTGGTTCAAAAAACTGCAGGCGGCGCTGGAGGTGTTGAGCGGATGGTGCAAGGAGCCCAGTCCAGACATCGAAAGGCGAAGTCCCCTCTTGGAAAAATTCGCTCGGGGACGTGATCGACCACCGGCGAAGTTTGCCCGTCGTCCTGCCGATGAACACGTCGTCGCTGGACAGGTCCAGCATCCAGTAATTACCCTTGCCAGGGGCATCGTAATGTCGAGGCACTTTGACGAAACAGCTTATTAAGGCTGAGGTCGTAGCGGATGGAGTTCTGCAGCCTTGCTTGTTCTCAATAGTAGGGTAAATTCCTCATGATGATGACAGCGGATGACGACAGCTTTTGAGACGTCGACTTTAGAGCCACCAGCAATTCAGCCATCAGCAGCAACTCCGGTGCTTTAAAGCACTGTGGCGACTCCTTTCGGGAGGCAGGCCAAGAGTAAATTGTCCAGGCCTGTTAACTCTTATGAGTGAGGCCAGAAAGACTTTTCCCTTCCAAAAAATGAACATTGGGGACATCTGGACAACGTGGAACACCTCATAGCCAAAATGATAACAACCAGGAGGTATTCCAGCCGGGGTTTATACCCCAGGGTCCCCAGCAGCTTTCAGCAGCAACCTCTAGCAGAGGTCCGTTAAGCAAAAGAGCTGTGCACATATGAAGGATAATATGCCTATGAGTCTGCATGGGGACCCATAACAGCAGCACCTTGTTTAGGGCTGCAAGTTACCTCCTGCGAGCAGGAGCCCGGCGAGAAGCCAGGGCAGTATGAATCTGACATTGAAGTTTAGTGTCATTGCTTATGTGCATACACCAAAAAGCAATAAGCTAATGCTCGGGGTGTGAACATAACCTGGCCAGCAATTTAATTATATATGGCTGAATTACCAGTTCCAGGGGCTCCATAATGGGAGGAAACTTCGCAAGACATATCAAACACCTGTTAACTGTGCATCGTTCTAAAGGAGCGCAATTTTTAAAACCAATGTTCAATACATTATTTGTTTGTATTCCTGTGTCAACCATGATGAGGGCAGTGGTGTTCGTATGGGAACTGTATCTACGCATGAAATCAAGAGGCTTTGAAAATCTTCACGTAGTCACCTCACGTGGGAAAGTAAAAATTTATTTTTTATGAGGAGTTTACGATGAAGGATTACGTGCCTCTGCTCCCGACCTCTCATAATCGCAAAGATCATTGGTCGTTCTAGTTCTTCTGGGGAGATTCTTATCTATCACTTCAACTGTCGTCACTGTGATTTCACTCCATAGTATTAAAATAAAAAAAAAACCCCCCCCCCCCCCCCCCCCCCCCCCCCCCCCCCCCCCCCCCCCCCCCCCCCCCTAATGTTTTTATATTTCTTTTTTTTTTCTTTTGAAAAGTATGACAGCAGGCGCTCTGGTGGGGCTTCTTCTCGTAAATCCCTCATCGTAAAAACTTTCCACATAAATAAAGTAGCAAACTTCACAATGGTAGAAGTTCTCATTTAATCTTACTATATTATTCCACTTTCACATCCACAACCTGTTCACAAAACCACCATCTTTGGGTTAGGAGAGAAAACCAGAGCACTTGATGGAAACCCATGCAGTCACAGGGAAAACCTGTAAACTCCAAATTGACAGCACACCAGGTCATTATCGAACCTGGGTCTCTGATTCTAAGAGGCAACAACCTGTAGAGCAGCTGCCTCACAAGTTATCAGACACTGCAAAAAGCAAACAAGTCAGACTGAAGAAGGGTCTCAACCCAAAACAACATATGTCCATTCCCTCAACAAATGCACCTGACCTGCTGAGTTCCTCCAGCACTTTGTTTTTTGCTTAAGATTCCAGCATATGTTGACTATGTGGCTTCATCAGACACTGCATGATGGTTGAGTTAAGGATTGTTAGACACGGGGGCTATCAAAAGTGGATAAACCAGTTTTTTGTAAAATACTGTCCACTGTGTAACTTCCCACTGATACTTTGGGAGGACATGAAACTAAACCATTGGGTGCGGAAACAATCTGATTCTTCATGAATTGTAACAGACAATAAATGCACCTTTATGTAATTCAGCCCTCATTGAAACACTCAGGATGAGATCAGGGGAGGTATTAAGTGGCTTTCTCCCCTGCATATTTAAAAGACATTATTCCTGCTACTTAATATCCTTGTACCTGTCATTGAGTCAATGAGTTGCCATTCTTCAAAGGAAGCAAGGAAGCTCTCAATGATGTACCCAAGACTAAAACAATTATACCAGGGCAGTCCACAGTAGCTTTTTGTAGCAGTTATAATATATTAACACAAACTCTAGGGAAATAAAAGTGTGCCCTATCACTCTGGCTCTGTAGTGTTGATGCAAATGAGATTAATGTTGGTAAAGTTTATGCATATTCAGCCTCCGTAAACTACAGGAGGTGAATTAAACCTGAGTTTGTTTGTTAAAAATAATTAATTCTATACTAGGGTGAAGGCATTTAGCATACAGGAGTTGTGGAGAGAATCTCATTACCTCATCCTACAAAGATAAACTACTTTATTAAGGTTAGTTTAGCTTTGGAGGATGAGGTATGAGTTTTTCACTCACCATGTTTCATTTAACACAGCCTTTATCATTTCTCACTATATTGAAAGGCTTCATTCCCTGTATTGCATTGTTTTTGTTGTTGTGAATTCATCTACAGTTGTAGCTGATTGTTTTTTGTGCAGCCGTGATGAATGAAAGGAGTTAAGGGCCTGCCCCACTTACGTGTCCTTAGCACGCAAATTACACAAAACCCTCGTCGTGCGTATGAGGCGGCTACGGGGCATCTGTATTGCCGCACGGGGCCGGTCCCACAAACGCGGAGGGGTATGGAATTGTGCGCGACTTCGCGCGGCGCTCCGACATTTTTGTAGTGAACAAAATCTTTGCGTGCCAACAGCCTGTTGCGTAACTGACGGCCAAGGTGGGACAGGCCCAAGACCCTGGCAAGACGCAACGTCTCAACTCCAACAGCAGCAGACAAACGATCGTCGAGCTCGGCCTGGGGCTCACGGCCGTTGCAGTCCGGATCCGCCCCCACTTCTACTCCCAGAGCAGGGCCAAGAAAATTAAAGACAGACACAAAATGCTGGAGTAACTCAGCGGGACCGGCAGCATCTCTGGAGAGAAGGAATGGAATACGTTTCGAGTCAAGACCCTTCTTTCAGACTGAAGAAGAGTCTAGACACGAAATGTCACCCATTGCTTCTCTCCAGAGATACTGCCGGTCCCGCTGAGTTACTCCAGCATTTTATGTCCATCTTCAAATGACGTCATGCGCTCCAGATGGCTGTGCGGTTGCATGAAATTGCACGTGACCTTCGCGGGACCGTCGCGCCGCAACGCGACCACGAGGTCGCATAATTAGCGTGCCAAGGACACGTAAGTGGGACAGGGGCTTAACTTTCATTCCCTTAGCCTGATATGTAGCTCATTTGCTGCAGTGGGCTCGAGGTTACTACCAGATATTCAAATGGTAAGTTTCAAAGAAGGTTAGTTAGCTATATTTTCTCATATCTGAGCTGAATCTAATTTAGCCAACACAAATATTCAGTACAGTTATTGGCTATAAAATAATGCCCATTTCCCTTTGTTATTAGACCTGGCATTAATTCAAACAACCATTTTAATGAAACATTTTGATCCACTTTATTGCCAATTATTTGTCTGGTGCTAACCAGCTGGAGCTCTAACTCTAACTATTTGATTGAATTATTTAAGTCAGTTTTATGAAATAAACTAATTTAAGTGAGAAAATGCTCTGTGTAAAATTGGATGTAGCCAATGTGTAGTGTTGCTGAATTATTATAATTGATAGGTTCCTTGAAACATTGAGCAATTATGAGAGAAGAAAGCTCTATATGCAGAGCCATTATTGGAGTTATCAATGCACAACTAGATAATAATGCTACAGCCATGAGCATTTGTTTCCCATTGGCCAAGTTTACCTTTGTGGGTTGCACTAAAATTATTCTCTGAACACAAACTTTCTGTGGGTGATATGTGCTGGTGTGCTTGGGCCTCACCATGGACCTGCTCAATTGACAAGTAGCCATTATCGAGTGTTTGCCCTCTTACTCTCATTCAGAAAGCTAGCATTTATTTCACGAGTGCTTGAATACAAAAACAAGGATGTAATGCTGAGGCGCTGGTAAGGCCACATTTGGAATATCGTTAGCAATTTTGGGCATCTAAGGAAGGATGTGTTAGCTAGTGAGTCGGTTCAGAAGAGGTTTACAAGAATTATCCCAAGAATGAGTAGATTAACCTATGATGAGTGTTTGTCAGCACTGGGCCTATACTCGCTGGAGTTCAGAAGAATGAGGGGGGAAAATTCATTGAAACATACAGAAAGAAACATACAAAAACATACAAAGGCTTGGATAGAGTGGATTTGGACAGGATGTTTCCACCAGTGGGAGAGTCTAGGACTAGAGATCATAGCCTCAGAATTAAAGGACATTCTTTTAGGAAGTAGATGAGGAGAAATTTATTTAGTCAGAGGGTGGTGAATCTGAGGAATTCATTGCCACAGAAGGTCAAGTCAGTGGATATTTTTAATGTAGTGATACAGGTAGATAGATTTTTGATTAGTACAGATGTCAGAGGTTATGGGGGGAAGGCAGGAGAATGGGGTTAGTAGGGAGAGATAGATCAGCCATGATTGAATGGGGGAGTAGACTTGAAGGGCCAAATGGCCTAATTCTAGTGCTATCACATGACCTTATGACCATTTTCCGATAGATGTGCATGAACTGGATTGCGACCCATCAACTGTACATGGGAAGAATGGCCATTAAATCATTTCTGGCTGCACATTCAGCGAAGTCTTTCATTTATTCTACTTGCCATGGTCCTCTTCCTATGGCATATGTTGTGTTTTTATCTCTGCAGCCCCTGCCTTCATCTACTTTATCTCAGTTTTTGCTATCTTCTTTCGCCTCCAGTGGCTCCTAATTCTCTTGTTCCTAGAGGTCCTTAGGCATGATATGTTTCCCTGTTAGCTAGGTTAACAATATGTAACATGCTCTCTGTTGTGCATTAGATATGTTCCTGGCATAGCACAAATAGTAAGATTTCATCTTAACCAGTATAACAGGGCTCTCTGTTAAGCTCCGGATGGTCCAGGGCCTATATTGAAGCAGTGCTGAGCTGCAGTAGATGGTGATTAGTCAGAAGTCATGAAGTGGGGTAACCCTTATGTCTCAAGAGTCAGATCATAAGAAAGAACTTGGCATCAACTTCAAAACTTGGCATCAACTCTAATCGTCATCATGTTAGGGAATATTCAGGAGTTGTAGAATTATGTACATAAAATATATTTATTAAAATAAGAACCAGTCTTCAAAATGGCAAAGCAACCTGTGCACAATTTTTTCATGACTCTTTGAATCTATGACAATGTCAAGTTAATGTTCTTTGCGGCTATTAAAACCAGTCATTGGGTGTGGGACATTTTGATCAGTACTAATAAGGATGAAGTGAATGTGCGTGTTAATCGACACTCATTGAAACATCCATAAAATCAGGGAAGACATTAAATTGTACTAACATATAATTAAATTCCACCAAGAGATTCTCCAAGAGAATATCTGTTTGTCCTAATGAATAAAGACTCTTTCCACACTGGGCCTTTTTTCCACGCTGAATGATTCTATGATTTCTCTATCAACCGGCTTCAGTCTCTGAGTGGCTCAGTTCACAAGTCACAACATTCAACAAACTTTCAGGGATTGGTATTCCTTGAGAGTCATGAAGAGCTTTGAGATCTGAACAAAAAATATAAAATGTACCTTCAATGAGTCTATTATAGTCTGAACCTCGAGGATGCCAGTAATGCTGTCAAATCAATTTTCTCACTTAGCTTCATATTCTGTGCCAAAGGGAAATAGAATGAAGTTGCTTCTGTCAAAGCATAGATAATTAGTGACCTGAAATAATACTCTACTGCAAGACAATCATGGGGAACAAGTGCATAGGCACAACTCCGACTGAACGTTCCCCGACAATTTCCACACCAACCATCTTTTGAAATCTATTGTCGTTCTTTCACAACCGATCAACAGCAGACGTGATCGTAGAAACATAGATATAGAAAATAGGTGCAGGAGTAGGCCATTCGGCCCTTCGAACCTGCACCGCCATTCAATATGATTATGGCTGACCATCTAACTCAGTATCCTGTACCTGCCTTCTCTCCATACCCCCTGATCCCTTTAGCCACAATGGCCACATCTAACTCCCTCTTAAATATAGCCAATGAACTGGCCTCAACTACCTTCTGTGGCAGAGAATTCCACAGATTCACCACTCTCTGTGTGAAAAATGATTTTCTCATCTCGGTCCTAAAAGACTTCCCCCTTATCCTTAAACTGTGACCCCTTGTTCTGGACTTCCCCAACATCGGGAACCATATTCCTGCATCTAGCCTGTCCAACCCCTTAAGAATTTTGTAAGTTTCTATAAGATTCCCCCCCTCAATCATCTAAATTCTAGCGAGTACAAGCTGAGTCTATCCAGTCTTTCTTCATATGAAAGTCCTACCATCTCAGGAATCAGTCTGGTGAACCTTCACTGTACTCGCTCTATGGCAAGAATGTCTTTCCTCAGATTAGGAGATCAAGACTGTACGCAATACTCCAGGTGTGGTCTCACCAAAACCCTGTACAACTGCAGTAGAATCTCCCTACTCCAATACTCAAATCCTTTTGCTATGAATGCTAACTTACCATTTGCTTTCTTCACTGCCTGCTGCACCTGCATGCCTACTTTCAATGACTGGTGTACCATGACACCCAGGTCTTGTTGCTTCTCCCCTTTTCCTAATCTGTGTGTTGTTTGTAACCCGGGGCCCTGCCACCATTTCAGATAATAGTCTTTCATGTTTTTGCCACCAAAGTTGATAACCTCACATGTATCCACATTATACTGCATCTGCCATGCATTTGCCCACTCACCCAACCTATCCAAGTCACCTTGCAGCCTCCTAGCATCCTCCTCACAGCTAACACTGCCCCCCAGCTTTGTGTCATCTGCAAACTTGGAGATGTTGCATTTAATTCCCTCATCCAGATCATTAGTATATATTGTAAATAGCTGGGGTCCCAGCACTGAACCCCACTAGTCACTGCCTGCCATTCTGAAAGGACCCGTTTACTCCTACTCTTTGCTTCCTGTCTGCCAGCCAGTTCTCTATCCACATCAATACTGAACCCCCAATACCGTGTGCTTTAAGTTTGCATACTAATCTCTTATGTGGGACCTTGTCGAAAACCTAGATATAACACATCCACTGGTTCTCCCTTATCCACTCTACTAGTTACATCCTCGAAAAATTCTTCAGACATGATTTACCTTTCATAAATCCACGCTGACTTTGTCCAATGATTTCACCACTTTCCAAATGTGCTGCTATTCCCATCTTTAATAACTGACTCTAGCATTTTCCCCACTACCGATGTTAGACTAACTGGTCTGTTATTCCCCGTTTTCTCTCTCCCTCCCTTTTTAAAAAGTGGGGTTACATTAGCTACCCTCCAATCCTCAGGAACTACTCCAGAATCTAAAGAGTTTTGAAAAATTATCACTAGTGCATCCACTATTTCTGGGGCTACTTCCTTCAATACTCTTGCTGGCCCTCCACTCAGCACTGGTCCACTTTGACAATAAGAACATTGCATCAGATTACAGCTTGTCGATTACAGCTTCATGTAACTCTGAGAATTGGGTTTCTGCTAATCCCTACACAATTTCCTATGTCTGACACCAGCCTTAACCCTGTCGGATTTTCATCATCACCCGAACCCCCCACCCCCCTCCCACACAAATGGAGAGCGGTTGGTCCTCAACGGAGGCTTTCCCTTTGTACCCCAATGCCAACACCTCAATAAGTTCTAAGCTCGTCATGATGTTGAGCTCTTCTTCTGGTGTCTCCTCCACTAAGCCTTTTTCGCTGGCAAAGAATCCTCACTTCCCAGTGATGACCCCTTTTGTTATCTTCAACATTCCTCCTGCCGGCCTTTGATGCTCTCTTAATCATTTTATTTCAAACTGCCAGCGCGACATAAATTGCTTTGACTTTACTCCTCTTACAGATACCAATCTTGCCCACTTTAAATGCACAACCTCTGCTCATTCAGCAGAGGCACTCATCCAAATATTGTTATCAAACTTGCTGACAAGGGAGGTGGTGTTGGAGTTGGAGAGTTTAAGTGGGAGGAGTCAAAAGATAAGTTGTTGAGGGTGAAGACCAGCTCTCAAAGGAGAGGTTGTTGAGGGTAGGTTCAAAGGATAAGTTGTTGAGGGTTGAAGAAGGGACTCAACTGGAAACGTCACCCATTCCTTCTCTCCAGAGATGCTGCCTGTCCCGCTGAGTTACTCCAGCTTTTTGTATTGGGGCGGTGTTGGAGTCTGTCAGGCTGAGGAAGTAAATAGCAGGATAACAAAGGAGTTCCACATGTGAGGCTGCTAAACAAGATTAGAGCCCATTATTAGAGGGATGATACTAGCATGGAAAGAAGATTGCCTGAATGGTTAAAGGCAAAGAATGGGAATAAAGGGAGCCTGTTTTGTTTGGCTGCCGGTAATTAGTGGTTTGTGCTGAGTCTGCTATATTTCATATTCATGATTTGGATGTTGTGGCCAAGTGTGCGGATTTGTGGCCAAGTCTGCGGATGATACAAAGATGTTTAGGAAGCAAGGACTCTGCAGAAGGACTTGGACAGGTTGGGAGAGTGGGAAAGAAGTGGCAGATGGAATACAGCATAGAAAAGTGTGTAGTCATGCACTTTGGTAGTAGGAATAAAGGCATAGATGATTTTCTAAATAGGGAGAGGATTCAGGAATTGGAGGTGCAAAGGGGCTTGGGAGTGCTGGTGCATGATTCCAGAAGGTTAATTTGCAAATTGAATCGGTAGTAAGGAAGCTAAATGGAATGTTAGCATTCATTTCAGGAGGGCTAGAGTATAAAAACAAAGACGTGATGCTGAGGCTTTATAAGGCACTGGTCAGACCACATTTGGAGTATTAGGAGCAGTTTTAGGCCCCATATCTGAGGAGGGCATTGGAGAGGGTCCAGAGGAGGTGTACAAGAATGATCCTTAGGATGAGTGGGTAAAATTATGATGCATGTTTAATGACTCTGGACCCGTACTCATTGAATGGTAGAGAGCATACCACCTGTTTGCATCACGGCCTGTTTTTTGTATGCTTGTATGCCCAAGAAAGATGGAGATTGCAGAAAGTGTGGATATTGCTCAATCCATCACTGGGATCTCAAGGGATCTACAGGTGCACTACCTCAAGAAGGCAGCTCATATCATCAAAGATCTATGCCAATATGTACACAGTCTTATCTTGCTGCCACCATTGTGAGAACTGTCACCTTCATGATGAAGAACAACGTCTACCTATCAACCATCAGGATCTTGAGTCACACAAGCCTAACCACAACCATACCTCAGCAATGAACTGCTCTGGACTTTGTATGTGTTGCACTACATACCTGGCTTGCGCTATTATGATCTGCCAACCAAGTATTACTGATGGATTTATTGTATGACTAGACTAAATAGGACCCGTTGGAATTTTGGAGCACTGGTATGGGTGTTGCGGGCTGAAGGGACTGGTCTCCAGAAGGATAGTATGGACATTGTGGTTTATATGCAACCAATAATATAGTTACCTCACTCCCATTAACCCCGCCCAGTTAACATCAATCATAACGCCTTCCCCTCAGTAGGAAAATGTAGCCGGTGCTTGAAGGTGTATGTAATACCCAGTGCTATCATTAAAAGATGTTGCACACTTAAGAGCTTGTAAAGTTTTCATTTACATGGTGTCAGAAGTGGTTGTTGACGATGCTACCCTGCACGCCTATGGTGGAGAGATTCTAAGGCCTGCGGGGAGGGCCACTTTAACTTGCGTGCTGCAAAAGGCCACAAGAAACCTGGTTTTCTATGTTTTGAACTCTGACTGTGTAACCCTGTTGGGCAACCGTGCGTGCCAGGATCTTGGCCTGCCTGTAAAGGTTTCATTTACAGATAGTATGGACATTGTGGGCCAAATTGATTCTTGGGGTGGCAGCTCAGTCCCTCAAGCCTGATGTGCTGGCAGCTCACTCACGGCTGGTGTGCTGGCAGTTGACTCATGGCTATTCCTTGAAATTTCATTTCAAGCAGGGTGCAAGGCCACAAAATTCAAATCCATTTTGGATGGCTAACTTCGGGGCTGTGGCAGGTTCAGGCATTCCGGCGTTCTGGCGGCCGCTGTGGTGGATGTTAAATTTGTGTTTATTGTGTGTTTTGTTATTTTATTATATGTATGACTGCAAGGCAACAAAATTTCATTCAGACCGAAAGGTCTGAATGACAATAAAGTTTCCATGATTTCATGATTTTCCTACCATTTCAAGCAGGGTGAAAGTCCACCAAATTCAAGTGCAGTTTCATACGACTTGAAGTAGGGTGCAAGGCCACCGAATTCAGTGCAGTTTCCAACCACTTGAAGCACAGTGCAAGGCCACTGAATTTAAGTGCAGTTTCATACCACTTCTAGCAGGGTACACGGCCACCAAATTCAAGTGCAGTTTCATACCACTTCAAGCAGGATCCAAGTCCACCAATCTCAAATGAAGTTACATACCACTTGAAGCAGGGTGCAAAGCCACCAAATTCAGGTGCAGTTTCACACCACTTTAAGCAGAGTGTAAGGTGACCAAATTTAAATGCAGTTTCATACCATTTCATGCAGGGTGCAAGGCCACCACATTGAAATGTAAGAGTTGACGTGGATAAGCTTTTCCCATTGAGGGCAGGGAAGATTCAAACAAGAGGGCATGACATGAGAATTAAGGGACAGAAGTTTAGGGGTAACGTGAGGGGGAGCTTCTTTACTCAGAGGGTGGTGGCTGTGTGGAATGAGCTTCCAGCAGAAGTGGTGGAGGCAGGATCGATTTTAACATTTAAAAGTAAAGTGAATAGGTATATGGACGTGAAGGGAATGGAGGGGTATGGTCTGAGTGCAGGTAGATGGGACTAGGGGAAAACAAATGGTCGGCACGGACTGGAAGGGCCGAGAGGGCCTGTTTCTGTGCTGTAATTGTTATATGGTTAAATGCAGTTTCATACCATTCAAGCAGGGTGAAACTACCATAAACCCTAACAAAACACCACACTCACAGTTCAGTAGACATTCAGTGTGTTCAGTTGATTCACAGCTCAGACAGGAGTCATGACCTCCCCCCCACCCACCCCCCCCAATCATGCAGAGACTTGTACTTGAAAAGGTGTGGCCATTTGCAGTGCTTGACTTCAGCCCAAACCCCCACCAACCAGTCGCAGTGCTTTTACTTTAAACCCAAGCAGCCACCAATCATTTGCAGCGTTTTACTTCAACCCAACCTCCACCAACCATTTGCAGTGCTTGTACTTCAACCCAAATCCCCCCCCCCACCCACTATTTACAGTGCTTTTAACATCAACCCAATCATCCCCACCAATCATTTACTGTGCTTTTACTTCAAACCAAACCACCACCCACTATTTACAGTGCTTTTACTTCAACCCAAATTCCCCACCAACCATTTGCAGTGCTTTCACTTCAACCCAAAGCCCCACCAACTTTTTGCAGTGCTTTTACTTCAACCTAAATCCCCACCAACCATCTGCAGTGCTTTTACTTCAACCCAAACCCCCACAAACCATTTAGTGTGCTTTTACTTCAACCCAAATCCCCACCAACCATTGGCAGTGCTTTTACTTCAAGCAAACCCCCACCAACCATTTGCAGTGCTTTTACTTCAAGCCAAACTTCCATCGACCATTTCCAGTGCACTTACTTTAGCCCAAACCCTCACCAATCATTTGCAGTGCTTTTACTTCAACCCAAATACCCACAAACCATTTGCAGTGCTTTTGCTTCAACACAAATCCCCACCAACCATCTGCAGTGCATTTACTTCAATCCAAACCCCCACAAACCAGTTGCAGTGCTTTTACTTCAACCCAAGTTCCCCACCAACCATTTGCAGTGATTTCACTTCAACCCAAATCCCCACCAACCATTTGCAGTGCTTTTACTTCAAACCAAACCCCACCAACCATTTGCATTGCTTTTTCTTCAACGCAAACCCCCACCAAACATTTGCACTACTTTTGCTTCAACCCAAACCACCACCAACTATTTGCATTGCTTTTACTTCAACCCAAGTCCCCACCAACCATTTACAGTGATTTCACTTCAACCCAAACCCCCAACAACAATTTGCAGTGCTTTAACTTCATCCATAACCCCCACCAACCATTTGTAGTGCTTTTACTTCAACCCAAACCCCCACCAACCATTTGCAGTGCATTTACTTCACGCAAAACCCCCACCAACCATTTGCAGTGCTTTAGCATCATCCCAAATCCCCACCAACCATTTGCAGTGCTTTTACTTCAACCCAAACCCCCACCAACCATTTGCAGTGCTTTTACTTCAACCCAAATCCCCACAAACCATTTGCAGTGCTTTTACTTCAACCCAACGCCCCTCCAAATATTTGCAGTGCTTTTACTTCAACTCAAATCCCCACCAACCATTTGCAGTGTTTTTACTTCAAACCAAACCCCTACCAACAACTTGCAGTTTTTGTTATTCAACCCAAACACCCACCAACCATTTGCTGTGCTTTTTCTTTAACCCACCCCCACAAACCATTTGCAGTGCTTTTAGTTCAACCCAAACCACCAGCAACCATTTACAGCAATTTTACTTCAACCAACATCCCTACCAAACATTAGCAGTGTTTTTAATTTAACCCAAATTCCCCACCGATTTGCAGTGCTTTTACTTGAACGCAAACCATGACCAATCATTTGCAGTGCTTTTACTTAAACTCAACCCCCCACAAACCATTTAGTATGCATTTACTTCAGCCCAAACCACCACCAACCATTTACAGTGCTTTTACATCGACCCAAACCCCAACCCAGCATTTGCATTGCTTTTACTTCAACCCAAACCCCCAGCAACCATTGGCAGTGCTTTTACTTCAAGCAAACCCACACCAACCATTTGCAGTGCTTTTACTTCAACCAAAACCCCACTGACCACTTACATGGCAATTACTTTAACCGAAACCCTCACCAACCATTTGCAGTGCTTTGACTTCAACCCAAATCCCCACACACCATTTGCAGTGCTTTTACTTCAACACAAATCCCCTCCAACCATCTGCAGAGCTTTTACTTCAACCCAAAGCCCCACCAAATATTTGCTGTGCTTTTATTTCAAACCAAATCCCCACCAACCATCTGTAGCGCTCACTTCAACCCACTTCCAACCAACCATTTACAGTGCTTTAACTTAAACCAAACCCCCACCAACCATGTGCAGTGTTTTTACTTCAACCCAAACCCCCACCAACCATTTGCAGTGCTTTTGCTTCGACCCGAACCCCAACCCAGCATTTGCAGTGCTTTTACTTCAACCCAAACCCCCACCAACCATTTGCAGTACTTTTGCTTCGACCTGAACCCCAA
Organism: Okamejei kenojei; assembly: GCA_035221665.1. Lineage (NCBI taxonomy): Eukaryota > Metazoa > Chordata > Chondrichthyes > Rajiformes > Rajidae > Okamejei > Okamejei kenojei. Next base: position 79,238,430 of record CM069136.1, on the reverse strand, counting down.
CCCAGCATTTGCAGTGCTTTTACTTCAACCCAAACCCCCACCAACCATTTCCAGTGCTTTTACTTCAACCAAAATCCCTACCAAACATTAGCAGTGCTTTTACTTTATCCCAAATTCCCTACCAACTATTTGCAGTGCTTTTACTTCAACCAATCATTTGCAGTGTTTTTACTTAAACCCAACCCCCCACAAACCATTTAGTGTGTGTTTACTTCAACCCAAACCACCACCAACCATTTACAGTGCTTTTCCTTCAACCCAAACCTCCACCAACTATTTGCAGTGTTTTTACTTCAACCCAAACACCCACCAACCATTTGCAGTGCTTTTACTTCACCCAAACCCCCACCAACCATTTGCAGTGCCTTTACTTCAACTCAAACCCCCACCAACCATTGGTAGTACTTCAACCCAAATTCCCACAAACCATTTGCAGTGTTTTTACTTCAACCCAAACCCCCACCAACCATTTGCAGTGCTTTTACTTCAGCCCAAACCCCCACCAACCATTTGCTGTGCCTTTACTTCAACGCAACCCGCACGAACCATTTGCAGCGATTTTACATCAACCCAAACACCCACCAACCATTTGCAGTGCTTTTACTTCAACTCAACCTCTACCACCCAGTTGCAGTTCTTTTGCTTCAACCCAAACCCACACTAACCATTTGCAGTGCTTTTACTTGTATTCAAACCCCCACCAACCATTTGCAGTGCTTTGTCTTCAACTCAAACCCCCACCAACCATTTGCAGTGCTTTTACTTCAACCCGAACCCCAACCCAGCATTTACAGTGCTTTTGCTTCAACCCAAACCCCCACCAACCATTTGCTGTGCTTTTACTTCAACCCACCCCCCACAAACCATTTGCAGTGCTTTTAGTTCAACCTAAACCACCAGCAACCATTTACTGTGCTTTTACTTCAACAAAAATCCCTACCAAACATTAGCAGTGCTTTTCCTTTCACCCAAATTCCCCACCAACTATTTGCAGTGCTTTTACTTCAACCAATCATTTGTAGTGCTTTTACTTCAACCAATCATTTGCAGTGCTTTTACTTCAACCAATCATTTGCAGTGCTTTTACTTCAACCAATCATTTGCAGTGCTTTTACTTCAACCAATCATTTGCAGTGCTTTTACTTCAACCAATCATTTGCAGTGCTTTTACTTCAACCAATCATTTGCAGTGCTTTTACTTCAACCCAACCCCCCACAAACCATTTAGTGTGCTTTTACTTCAACCCAAACCCCCACCAACCATTTACAGTGATTTTACTTCATCCCAAAACCCCACCAACCAATTGCAGTGCTTTTACTTCAGACAAAACCCCACCACCATTTGGTGTGCTTTTACTTCAACCCAAACCCCCACCAACCATTTGCAGTGCTTTTACTTCAGACAAAACCCCACCACCATTTGCTGAGCTTTTACCTCAGCCCAAACCCCCACCAACCATTTGCAGTGCTTTTACTTCAGCCCAAACCCCCACCAACCATTTGCAATGCTTTAACTTCAGCCCAAACCCTCACCGACCATTTACATTGCACTTACTTTAGCCCAAACCCTCACCAACCATTTGCAGTGTTTTTACTTCAACCCAAATCCCCACAAACCATTTGCAGTGCTTTTACTTCAACATAAATCCCCTCCAACCATCTGCAGAGCTTTTACTTCAACCCAAAGCCCCACCAAATATTTGCTGTGCTTTTATTTCAACCCAAATCCCCACCAACCATCTGTAGTGCTTTCACTTCAACCCAACTTCCAACCAACCATTTACAGTGCTTTGACTTTAACCCAAACCCCCACCAACCATCTGCAGTGTTCTTACTTCAACCCAAGACCCTACCAACCATTTGCAGTTTTTTACTTCAACCAAAACCCCACCAACCATTTGCAGTGCTTTTACTTCAATGCAACCCCTACCCACCATTGGCAGTGTTTTTACTTCAAGTCAATCCCCACCAACCATTTGCAGTGCATTTACTTCAACCCAAACCTCCACCAACCATTTGCAGTGCTTTTACTTCAACCCAAACCTCCACCAACCATTGGCAGTGCTTTTACTTCAACCCAACCTCCCATCAACCATTTGCAGTGCTTGTACTTCAACCCAAACCCCCATGAACAATTTGCAGTGCTTTTTTTTCCACTTAAATTTGTATTGATTTTTAAGAGATATTTTCAAATCAGTGCAACACCATCACCATAAATAAAACAAGGTAAGAAAAATAGCAATCAAAATAAGAAAATAAGTGGGGTGGAAGAAGAAAAAAGAAGTAAATGAATAAAAAAATTGCAATAAGACTGTGTGGTTCACTTACCAAATGAAAAAATATTACTTTGATTAGTTATCTGGAGATAATTCAACATTCAAACAAACATACCATCTAGTTCTATATAATGCAATCTTCCCATATCTAGCTAGGCATTTATCTAATTGGTGTCATGGCTCAAATAAACAGTCCATTTTTCCCAGATCTTCTCAAATAAATTCTCCTTGACTCTCAAGGAATATGTCAATTTCTCCATATTAAAGATGTCTCGCACAATTTCTAACCACTGTTCCTGTTTTGGACTTTTTTCATTAAGCCATTGCCTGGTAATGGCCTTCTTACTTGCTGCAAGCAAAACTTTAATCAAATATGTATCTTCTATTTTTACACTATCTTTAATACGCCCCAGATATATCACAGTGCAGGTATTTGGGATTTTATAACCCAAGATATTATTTACATCTGCATTAACATTTTCCCAGTATGGCCTTATCTTTGCACAGTTCCAGAAAATATGTGAGTGGTCTGCCTCCGTACTCCCACACAGCCTCCAACAGTGTTGTTGGACAGCAAATTTTCTGCTTTTTATTTTGGGTGTTATAAAAAAGCGAGATAGATTCTTCCAGCAAAATTCTCTCCATACTAGTGAGCTTGTGGATGAACATTGTGTTTCACACATTTGATACCATTCTTCTTCTGTTATTTGAATCTTTAATTCTGCTTCCCATTTTGTTTTTATGTAGAGCGTTGATTCTCCCCCGCTTTCCACCTTGGTAGTAAGCAGAGATGACCCGAAACCCCTTCTGTTTGTATGCATCCACAATCACCTTGATCACATTATTTGAAGTTTCATGTAGTCCTGGCCTTATCTCTTTTAAAAAGTAGTCTCTTAATTGCAAATATCTAAATAAATCTTTGTTTTCGAGACCATACTTTGACTTTAAATCTTGGAAGCTAAACTCGCCATTTTCTGAAACTGTATACATTGCCGTTATGCCTTTTTGTGCCCATTCTTTGAATTTTGAATCATACACCCCTGGCTTAAACTTTGAGTCATATGCGAACCACTACAATGCGTGAACCCCTCTTTTTAATTTGTATTTTTCCACTATAACATTCCATATTTCTAATGTAAATGCTTCTATTGGATTCATTGCATGTCTCAAAGCCCCTCTCAGATATTTGTCTCCCACCAAAATCTGGGTCTGGTAACCCTGTATCTCCCTTTCCATTTATTTCCATCGAGATTCACAATCTGGTCTACACCAACAAGCCAGAGGTCTGAGGTGAGCTGCATAAAAGTATTTCTTCAGATTTGGTAAAGCCATTCCACCCTTGCTTTTCGGCAGTTGAAGTGTTGTTAGTTTTATTCTTGGTTTTTTGCTATTCCAAATGAATCTAGAGATCATTTTATTCCAGTGCATTATTTGCAGTGCTTTTACTTCAACCCAAACCCCCACCAACCTTTGTCAGTGCTTTTACTTCAAGGAAACCCCCTCCAACCATTTGCAGTGCTTTTACTTCAACCAAAACCCCAGCAACAATTTGCAGTGTTTTTACTTCAGCCCAAACCCCCAACAACCATTTGCAGTGCTTTTACTGAAGCCCAAAACACCCACCGACCATTTGCAGTGCACTTACTTTAGCGCAAACCCTCACCAACCAGTTGCAGTGCTTTTACATCAACCCAAATCCCCACCAACCATCTGCAGTGCTTTTACTTCAAACCAAAGCCCCACCAACCATTTGCAGTGCTTTCACTTCAACCCAACTCCCCAACAACCATTGCAGTACTTTGACTTCAACCCAAACCCCCACCAACCATTTGCAGTGTTTCTACTTCAACCCAAACCCCTACCAACCATTTGCAGTTTTTTACTTCAACCCAAACCCCCACCAACCATTTGCAATACCTTTAATACAGGCCAAACCCCCACCAACCATTTGCAGTGCTTTTACTTCAGCCCAAACCCCCACCAACCATTTGCAGTGCTTTTACTTCAACGCAAACTCCCACCAATCAGTTGCAGTGCTTTTACTTCAACCCAAACCCCGACTAACCATTTGCAGTGCTTTTACTTCAACCCAAACCCCCACCAACCATTTGCAGTGCTTTTACTTTGACCCAAACCCCACCAACCATTTGCAGTGCTTTTACTTCAACCCAAACCCCCACCAACCATTTGCAGTGCCTTTACTTCAACTCAAACCCCCACCAACCATTGGTAGTACTTCAACCCAAATTCCCACAAACCATTTGCAGTGCTTTTACTTCAACCCAAATCCCCACCAACCATCTGCAGTGGTTTTACTTCAACCCAAACCCCCACCAACCATTTGCAGTGCTTTTACTTCGACCCAAACCCCCACCACCATTTCCAGTGCTTTCACTTCAACCCATCCCTCGCCAACCATTTGCAGTGCTTTTACTTCAAATAAACCACATTTTTATTTTTAAACCACATTAAGGGCACTCGAGTTCAGTAAAACCACACTAACAGTTTAGTTGACATGTATTTAGTGTTATTCACAGCTCAGACTGAGAGACTTTACCCTCTCAGCTAATAAAAAATCCTGATGCATTCAACAATTTAATACTCAACTCTCTTGGCTCTTCATTGTTGCTATGTATAAATCTTAGAGTTCCTTACCTCTTAGCATTGTGAGCATTCGTCAGAAGGACTGTTGCAATTCAAAAATATGGTTCAGCACCATCTTCTCATGGGCAATTGGGAATAAACAATGGTGGTGGACTTGCCAGTAATGCCAACATCTCAGAAGAATAAATAAATAAAAAGTTTCTGCATTGAGAAGTACACGCCAAGATTTAGTACAATGAAATCACTCAATATAAATCAACTAGCCTCTTTCGGGTTGACAGGATTTACGATCTTACCACTATCATGCTGTTGACATTGTTGCTTTTGCCTGTCAACTATCTAATCCAACCTGCTGCCACTTATGTCAAAATAACGATTTATTTCCTGCTCGTCTAGATCCAGATTTACTCATTCAAGCTAACAGCTTCCTTAATTGTTAATGTGTAGTCACCCACCAGCCATTGAATAAGTACAGCAGAAAAGAGGCAATGGAATTTGAAAGAGAAGCTTTAATATTTACACAAGAGTAATTTATGCCCTGATTGCAATGATGATTTACCGTGGTACTTAAACAGATCAAACAAGAAGAGGGAATTTGGGATTGCAAAGGATTTGAGAATATTGGCTTTCTTTATTTTGATTCATACATGGAACAAAACTTTTCTTGGCTGGCCAGAATTTAATGATTTCCCCCTTGAGAACATGGTGAGCATCTGTATTTTAAAACTGTTCTAGATCAACCAAGTAAAATAGTGAGTATTTCATACTACATCACTCAATTTTGGAGACATAGAATATTGCTGTTTCAACAAAAACCATCATGAGAACGCAGCATCCGTTATATTTCAGTGATATTCAAGATACTGTGAGACTCAGCTCATCCTAACATGATACGTTTAGAAATATCGCCAGTAACCTGTGCAAATTGAACAGGTCTCAAATTCGCAGTTATAATGGTTCATTGGTAATTTAACTTGACATTTATTTGTTAACATAATATTAAACTATATTGATAGCTTTTGTATGTGAAGCCATTTATTGAACATTTATCGTATCTAATTTTTGTGAAAGCATGAAAATTAAATTTATCGGTTTCTGTCCTCCTTTATATTAATGATTTATCACAAAGAATATATTTCTTCAAATTTCTGTTCAGGAATCAGCATTAATAGGATTTTGGTCTAGTATGTAGAGCGACCAATCTAATACTAAAAAGACATATTAGCCTGAAAGCACGCTTATATTACAAAAGTCATTTTTAAAGCTGTAAAGTCTGGAAGCCAGGTATTACTTCCCATCTCAAGATCAAATTGTTTCTCATCTGAAATTATTTATTATGATGAAATGTATTGGTGAAAGTTTATACGTGTTAATATTCCAGGATTGTAGATTGTCATTAAATGCAAATAACTGGCAAGACATTTCCTTTGATTAGTGTTTTAACATTGTTTCTGTCACACATTGAACAATTTCTTGTCTTCGGTATTCACCAAGGAGAAGGATATTGAACTCTGTGAGTTAAGGGGAAAAAGTAGAGTAGCTATGGAAACTATGAGATTCAAAGAGGAGGAAGTACTGACACTTTTGAAAAATATAAAAGTGGATAAGTCTCCAGGTCCAGACAGGATATTCCCTAGGACATTGAGGGAAGTTAGTGTAGAAATAGCAGGAGCTATGACAGAAATATTTCAAATGTCATTAGAAACGGGAATAGTGCCGGAATATTGGTGTAACTGCGCATGTTGTTCCATTGTTTAAAAAAGGGTTCAAAGAATAAACCTAAGCAATTATAGACCTATTAGTTTGACGTCAGTGGTGGGCAAATTAATGGAAAGGATACTTAGAGATAATATATATAAGCATCTGGATAAACAGGGTCTGATCAGGAACAGTCAACATGGATTTGTGCCTGGAAGGTCATGTTTGACAAACTTTCTTGAATTTTTTGAAGCGGTAACTAGGGAAATTGATGAGGGTAAAGCAGTGGATGTTGTCTATATAGATTTCAGTAAGGCCTTTGACAAGGTTCCCCCATGGAAGGTTGGTTAAGAAGGTTCAATCTTTGGGTTTTAATGGCGGAGTAGCAAGATGGATTCAACAGTGGCTGAATGGGAGATGTCAGAGAGTAATGGTGGATGGCTGTTTGTCAGGTTGGAAGCCGGTGACCAGTGGGGTGCCTCAGGGATCTGTGTTGGGTCCACTGTTGTTTGTCATGTACATCAATGATCTGGATGATGGGGTGGAAAATTGGATAAGTAAGTATGCAAATGATACTAAGATAGGTGGTGTTGTGGATAATGAAGTAGATTTTCAAAGTCTACAGAGAGATTTGGGCCATTTGGAAAAGTGGGCTGAAAGATGGCAGATGGAGTTTAATGCTGATAAGTGTGAAGTGCTACATCTTGGCAGCACAAATCAAAATAGGACGTACATGGTAAATGGTAGGGATTGAGGAATGCTGTGGAACCGAGGGATCTAGGAATAACTGTGCATAGTTCCCTGAAGGTGGAATCGCATGTAGATAGGGTGGTAAAGAAAGCCTTTGGTGTGCTGGCCTTTATAAATCAGAGCATTGAATATAGGAGTAGGGAAGTAACGTTAAAATTGTACAAGGCATTGGTAAGACCAACTCTGGAGTATGGTGTACAATTTTGGTCGCCTAGTTATAGGAAGGATGTCAACAAAATAGAGAGAGTACAGAGGAGATTTACAAGAATGTTGCCAGGGTTCCAGCAACTATGTTACAGAGAAAGGTTTTGAACAAGTTAGGTCTTTAATCTTTGGAGCGCAGAAGGTTAAGGGGGGACTTGATTGAGGTCTTTAAATGATGAAAGGGATAGACAGAGTTGACGTGGATACATTTTTCCCATTGAGGGTAGGGAAGATTCAAACAAGAGGGCATGACATGAGAATTAAGGGACAGAGGTTTCGGGGTAACGTGAGGGGAAACTTCTTTACTCAGAGGGTGGTGGCTGTGTGGAATGAGCTTCCAGCAGAAGTGGTGGAGGCAGGATCGATTTTAACATTTAAGAGTAAAGTGGATAGGTATATGGACGTGAAGGGAATGGAGGGGTATGGTCTGAGTGCAGGTAGATGGGACTAGGGGAAAACAAATGGTTGGCACGGACTGGAAGGGCCGAGAGGGCCTGTTTCCGTGCTGTAATTGTTATATGGTTATATGGTTATACATTATTATAAACTATTTTCATCCCCATTTTAGACCAGACCTCTCTATTTCAAATTTCAATCTCTTGTCCTGAATCAATTGTCATGAGTATATCGTGAATTAATTCTGAATTATTGTTTCACACATGAGCCTGTCAAATTACCATGTCAAATTTGTAAGTATCCAATATAAACAAGTTATTGGCACAAATGAACTGCAAGAGAGAGATTTGATAAGCCTGTCATAAGCATTCATGCTTTTTGATAAGAATAGGAACAGCCATTTCCAGGCTATTGGAACTGATTAACAAATTTTCCATGTAACAGTTCACTGTGAATCAGAAAAAAATGATTGTTATTGACATTAGGTAGCCTTTCTTTGTGCAATAGCTATGCCCTTTTAATGCCCTGAATATCAAAGACAAACTTAAAAAAAGTACAGCCAGGCTTGAACTTGAGGGCATTTTTGACCTCGCCACCCACCTACCTCATCACTCATTCCAGGAATGAGTATGTTAACATATGATGAGCATTTGTTGGCACTGGGCCTGCACTCGCTGGAGTTTAGAAGAATGATGGGGGACCACATTGAAGTCACGGTGGAGCAGCGGTAGATTTGCTGCCTTACAGCAAAAATGCAGCACTGGAAACCCGGGTTTGATCCCGATTACGAGAGCTGTTTGTACAGAGCTTGTATGTTCTCCCCGTGACCTGCGTGAATTTTCTCTGAGATCTTCGGTTTCCTCTCACATTCCAAAGACATACAGGTTTGTTGGTTAATTGGCTTGATAAATGTAAAAAATGCCCCGTATAAATTGTCCAACTTCCAGTATAGTCCCTGATGGACTTCAGAAGTGATGACCACGAGGTACAAGGAAACATACAGAATAATGAAAGACTTGGATAATGTGGATGTGGAGATGATGTTTCTACTAGTGGGAGAGTTTAGAACTAGAAGTCATAGCTTCAGAATTAAAGGATGATCTTTTAGGAAGGAGATGAGGATACATTTATTTAGTCAGAGGGTGGTGAATCCTTTAAATTCTTTGCCACAGAAAGCTGTAAAGGTCAACTCAGTGGATAGTTTTAAGGCAGAGATAGATTCTTGATTAGTTCAGGTGTCAGTCATTGGGAGAAGGCAGGAGACTGGGGTTAGGTGGGAGAGATAGTTCACCGATGATTGAATGGTAAAGTAGACTTGATGAGCCAAATGGCCTAATTCTACTATCACTTATGACATTATGAACATCAAAACATGCTGTCAGGTTATATTATCTTCTGAAAGAACCCTCTATGATCTGACATCAGTAACAGGAAAATGATACTGCCGAGCAAATGCTCGCGTTGCCAGAGATCAGAAGATTTTGATAAATGGGGCATGAATGTAAAAGTCTGGGTGCAAATGTTACTCCGCTGTTCAAAAAGGGAGCGAAGGAAAAGAGGAGTTACGATGAGCGATTACGTCAAGAAGGCCGTCTCCACGCATGCGCGTCAGTCTTCAAAGCAGCGGTGTGAAATCACAGAAAAGAGTCGTTGAACTAAAATAGTAAGATTAGAGTTGACTAGAACTTACAGAAAGATCGTTATGTTACGAGGGTAGGGAGCAGAGGGCACGTAATCGCTCATCGTAACTCCTCATAAAATAACGATCAAACTTCAAACTGGTAAGTTCTCCCTTAATCTTACTATTTTACTTCGGAGTCACGTGAGTAACTACGTGAAGATTTTGAAGCTCTGTGATTTCATGCCGAAGAACGAGTCCACGCATCACAACTGCATCAATTGACCAGGATGAGTGAGAAATATTAATGCATTCAAACATGACATGGTTAAACATTACTGATGCTTTAATAACAAAATTAATTAAAAGTGACCCCTCTCACCCAGGGGGAAACTGCAAAACAGAACTTCAAACAGAATCAGCGAAAATCAGCAAGAATCAGCAGAATCAGTCTGGCAATAGGCTTATTATAAAACTTTGGTACGTCCGCTCATTCGACCATCCTGCAGCCACTAGAATATGGTCAAGAGGGATGTCCATATCCCTTGCTGCTGATGTCGATGTTGCCCTGGTGGAATGAGGTTAACAAGTGTCAGTGTCCACTCCTGCACATGCCAGAACATGTTTAATCCATCTAGAGATGGTCTGAACCGTAACCTTTTTATGAGATTTGGTGTAACTAACAAAGAAAGAGGGTTCCGAGCCTCTCAGGCTCTTTGTGACCTTTATGTATTGAATTATGTGTGACACTACACACACGCGAGGATCTTAGGGTTATGCCATAAAACTCAATTTGAGCCCCTGTATCCCTGGCCTGCTCTGCTTAATGAGGTCATGAACGAAAAAGGTGATGTTATTACAAGATGTACCCATACTGTCCAGTCTGAGTTTTTGTAATGTCTGGACCCGTTGTGCAGAGGCCAGCGCCATGAGCATGACCACTTTGAGTGTAAGATGGTGCAGAGACAGAGATGAAGCTGGTGCCCACTGACGAAGCAGCGTGAGAACCACGCTCACATCCCATATATGTGTATACCTGGGCCTAGGTAGATTGGAGTTAAAAATGCCCTTCATAAACTTGGTTATTAAAGGGTGAGACCCTACCGTGTGGTTTGTTGACCCCAGCCATAAATAATTTGACAAAGCACTCTGGACACTGTTAATGGCACTGTAACTGAGCTTGTTGTCATGAAAAAGTGATGATAGAAATTCCATAACATCCATATTCCATATTTCTTTTAAACCTTCACTGATGGACAAAGGTTTCTTAAAATGGAAGAACTATGGAATAAATAAGATTGGTGATCTTTACAGGGAAAACTTATTTCTCTCATTTCAGGAATTACAACAAAATTATGGATTACATTTTAAAGAATATTTTCGATATCTACAAATTAGAGATTATGTTAAATCAAATACACTGGATTTTAGGAATAGAAAGACAGAAATTTTAGATGAATGTTTAAATAAACATCCGAATACAGAGAAATTAATATCATATATTTATAATATTTTATTGGAAAATTATTTACCAAATACGGATAAATATAGACAAGCATGAGAAAATGAACTAGGTCAAGTAATCAGTAGAGAAGTATGGAATGAAAGTTTACAACATATACATCATTGTTCATTAAATGCTAGACACTCCTTGATACAATTTAAAGTTATACATAGATTACATCTCTCAAAGTCCAAATTAAATAGAATTTTCTCAAATGTGTCCGCAATATGTGATAAGTGTCAACAATTAGAAGCTAATCTAACGCATTCATTCACAAAATGTATAAAAATCACTAATTTTTGGATAGAAATTTTTAAGATAATCTCAATTGTAGTTAATGCAAAGTTAACTCCAGGACTCAAAACTAATTATATTGGGAATACTAGAAACAAATCAGATATTAACAACACAACAAATAATTTTTATCGGTTATAGTTTAATAATTGGTAAAAAATTAATACTAAGATTTTGGAAAGGTCCTACTTCCCCTACAACTAAAATGTGGATTACAGAAATGTCGGAGACACTGCACTTGGAACGATTAAGGCTTGCCCTGAAGGACAGGCTGGACCAATTCAGAGGAATATGGTCTCCATTTATTGAATATTTAAAGGGTCAAGATGGTCCGGTTCGAAGCCATGACTGAAGCCTGAATGTATGAATAGATGAAGAATTATAGACAATAGATCATAAATATGTCTCCAATGAAGAATATCTTGTTTAATATTCCACTCATTTAGTTTATCTCTGTTTTTTTTTCTCTTTTTCTTTTTTTATTTCCTACTGTTATAAAATAAAAAAAAATTATAGAAGTACAAATAAGATTGATTGTAAATTTTAAATATATTAAGAATGTATGTGACGATAATATTTTATTTTGTTTTAATTGGATATTATATTTCTTCTTAATATGTAATTACTTCTAATAAAAATATTTTACAAAAAAAAAGAAATTCCATAACATCCGTAATAGAAGCTGTGTCACATGAGATATTAGAGCGGGAACAGTACATCTCCCATTTCCTTATGTGAGTGATGTACTGTTTCTGAGTGCTCTTCCTCCAGGCCGCAGTGATGACATCTATGGTACGCTCTGAAAGCCCGAACCCCAGGAATGGTCTCCTCAGAATCTGCAAACCAATAAATTTATACGGTCATGAAGAGGGTGGCTTTCCCCTGTCACCGGGTGTACCAGCAGATTTCTGCTATTGGGCACTGCCATAAAAGGCTGTGTGATTAAAGCTTGAACCAGAGGGAACCAATGCTGAATAGGCCTGTCTGGTACTACCAATATGCCAGAGGCGGAGTCTTGCTCAATTTTGGCCAAACATCGACTAATGAGGCAGAATGGGGGGAAAACATACACAAATTTCCCACCCCAATGTAACGAGAATGCATCTACTGCTACTGCCCCTGGGTCTGGCTCCCATGACACGTAAATTGGTAACTGATGATTAAGCCTGTAAGCAAACTAATCAATGTCTGGTACACCATAACGAAGGACAATGTCATTAAACACTTCATGATTTAACATCCATTCGTTGTTGTCATTGAACTCTCGTGACCTGGTGTCTGCCACCATGTTATATCTACCTGGTAAATAGATAGCTGAAACCCAGATGTTTCTCCGCAATACACCAGTGCCAGATGAGATTAGACAATTAATCACAGGATACAGACTTACTTCCACCCATGTGATTAATGTATGCTACTGATGTAGTGTTGTCCACCTGAAGTTGAACATGCACATGATGCATGTTGGTACAAAAAGCCTTTAACCCATAGAGTGCTTCCAACACCTCTAAGTAGTTAATACCGTATGACTGAAGCATCGATGATTCCTGCAGATCCCATCTGTCACCGCAGCTCGAGACGGTATAGGTAGCACCCCATCCTAGCGCACTGGCATCAGTCTGCAGGATAACTGATGGTTATCGACCAAAATAGTACTAGAACAACACTGAATATTGGTAACCCACCATTGTAACTCAGCCAGGGCTTCAACTGGCAATAACATGGGTCTATCGAAACGACCTCTATGAAACTTGAGTGCCTATTCCTTTGCACGCTGTAAGTGTTGGTAGTGCAAAGGCCCAAACTGAGCAGCTGGGAAAGTCACCACTAATTTTCCAATTATACTAGCCACATGTCTAACAGAAGGTTGATTGTTACATGTCTAATAGAAGGTTGATCAATGAGTTTCCTGCAGGCTTCAATTAAGTCTAATTGTATGCCCCGAGGCAAAGTCACTGACATGTGTACTGAGTTAATGGTGAATCCCAAATAGTCAATTATCGTAGATGGTACCAATTTAGACTTAACTGGATGGATTGAGAACCCCAGTTTTTCAAAAACAAGTTTTGTAGCTGACGCACATAATTCAGCCAATTCCAAAGTCCTCCCAATGACTAAGATGGCATCCAAATATGCCATGACTATATGATTCTTTGCCCTGAGTATCCCCAGTACTGGTTTTAGCAATTTAGTGAATAGTCTGGGGGCTGAGGTTATGGCAAAGTCTGGGGGCTTAGGCAATGCTTTAAACCGCCACAACTGATCCATCCAGTTAAACTTCAAAAATCTCCTGTGATCTTCATGAATGGCCACTGAATAGTAAGCATCTTTGAGGACAATGCTCGCCATGTAGCATCCCTTGGAAAGCAGTTGTTTGGCAGTGACAAACGTTTCCATTTTGAAGTGTTTATACTGCACAAAGATGTTAAGCTCTGTCAAATCAAGGATAATTCGACATCCTCCAGCCTTTTTTTGCATAGTAAATATGTTGGACACAAACTGGTGAGGCTCACGACTCGACCTCTCAATTACCACTTTCTTGAATAAAGACTCAAGTTCTTCTTGTGCACTCATACACTCCTGTTGTGAAAACGCAAAAGTGCGGCTAGGGGTATGATGAGTGGGTGGAGGTGAGTCAGAAATGAACTCAATTTGGAATCCTTGTATACTGTGTGGTATAAACGGGTCAGATGTTATCCAATGCCATTCATGTAAGAAAAATTGCAATCTCCCCCCAACTTGTAATTGATCCATAGCAGGCTCACATACCTTAGTGGTTACTGGCGGTATGGTCTCTGCTTCTGCCCCCGAGGTCTGGGGGGTAGGGCTGTTGGAGAATGCCATCCCCGCATCTTGAACTTGGCCCGTCTTGAAACCACGTCCACCATATCCACGAACAGTCTGGTATGGAGAGGAGGGTTGGGGTACAGTCACCGTAAAGATGATACCTTAGGAGGTGCCTTCATAAGGCCAATGGTTTTTGCCTCCTCATCCAGCTCTTTTACCTGTTTATAGACAGGTTTTCTCCGAACAGGAGGTTTGGGGGTTGCACATTCCCCGGCTTGCACAGCCCAGCAAATTTAGGGTTTGGAGCAGGACAGATGGCATTCTTCCTGAGGCAATTGATTTCAAAATGTGCATTGCACATTAATGCCATCGCGTCTTGCTGAGTATCAGAGAGGGGCGCCCCATCCACTGACCTGACAAAGGCCGTGATGCCTGAGGCAAGTAGCCTGAGGATTTTTTGCATTTTTACCTCTTGGACTTTGACGCCCCCTCCAATGTGTCCCCAGATAGATTGGTTTACAACCGGGACATTTAGTGAGGCACAGTTTAGTGGAGTATGATATTTGGCAGTTGTATCCTCCATCGTTTGGTCTTGGAGTTGATGGGAGGTCAGATAATTTATGCTCATTGCGAGCGCTACTTCCAATGGATCCCCTGTTAGGGCAGGGATAGCAAATCTGGATGCCATATGGGGTACATCCGATGTTTGCCCCTCATGCCATGAAGCATGCTGCTAACTGTGCCTCCTTACTCTGGGTCAGTATAACACTGACCTCGTACGCTCCCCTCATCAGAGAGGGAGATACTCTGCAGCCCTGACACAGGTGCTGCTGCCTCGGGTTCTCTATAATCCCCGGCTCCGATAGCTCCTTCCTTTGGAGCATATCGTTCTGGAGTAACCTCTCACTAGGTTCTCCATGTAGGCCAGCCTGCTAATAACACTGCCCATAGAAGGAGGGGAGATTTCCACCTCCTGGCCCGACTCATCTGAGTCCAGGGCCCTCACAGACTTTTTGGTGGCTTTCCTCTACCGTGGAGTAGCCAAGGCGCCTTCTGGCAGCACCAGGTCTGTTGCCTCAGGCTGCTCTGCCAGTGGCGAATTCGGCGGCTGCCCGCAGTCCGTGGTCTTCCGCAGCCAGTTTCGTCGCGTCTCGCCTCTTTAGTTTTGACATGTTCTCCCGAAGTCCGATGCTGAAAAGGTAAGCAAAACACCCCGAACCGGGGGCAACGACCTCAGCTAAGTTATGAACACTTACCTGAGCATTTAAACTTACTGCTGGAAGGAGCGATGCGCCCACCAGTCAGTCATTGCACAATGCGTCAGATGTAATGACATGCATGCGTGGGGACGGCCTTCTTCACGTAGTCACTTACGTGACTCCGAAGTAAAATCGTCAGGTTTTGGCGGCAGTTCACAGTCCCAACTGCAGCTGGCCAAAAAAGGCCCGTTGCAGTTGTTGCCTCCATCCAGTCATCCTGCGAACCGTCGTTCTTGCTCAGCCATCTCAACCTTCGTTCCGCACGGGTGCCTCCCACAGATTAACTTGAGGGTGCGGAAGGCAAGAGCCCCAGATTATTTTTACAAGACTTTGTCCACCATCCACCACCATCGCTGACACCCTCCACCTCCTCTCTGGTTCCGGTCTGTGGGGACGAGCAGGGGTTGGGCTCGGTAGCTTCCCTCTCCCAGTTCCGCAGTGGGCAAGCCAGGCCTGCTGTCAGGGTAAGGCTCATTGGAACTTTCTGCTGGGCATGGCTCACCCAGAGCTTCATTAAGTAATTACTTCATTAAGTAATGAATTATCTTTGAATAGAATCCAAATCAGTTTCCTTCCACTAACACTCTCCTCCACTTGGCGAAACTTGGCCTCACTCTCAACAACTTCTCTTTTGACTGCTCTCACTTTCTTCAAGTTGAAGATACAGGGGGGGGAGGGTGGGGAAGGCTGGTGTTATTGCCCATTGTCTGTTATAAGCGAGTTAATTATTATCATTGTATGTGGTTGAAACAAAGAAATGCAGATGGTGGTTCATACACATAAGTGACACATATTGCTGGAATAACAGGGGCCAGTCAGTGTCGCTGAAGAACATGCATAGGTGACCTCGGTATCCCTCTACGGACTGATTTAGTCTACTGAGTTACTCTACTTTGTGACGTTTCACTTTAAAACTAGGTGCCAATGCCACTGGTCTGCACCTGCTCAGTGAACCTTTCTTCACTTGATCACCATGGGGCACCCTCTCCTCTCACCTGCTGTCGCCCTCAAGGTGGAGTAATTCAGCGACTCTGAGGAAAGGAGGAGGAGCAGGTGGCAGCAGGGTGAGGAGGGAGGCAGGGAAGCTGGAAGAGGCCGAATGGATTGAGCATGGGTGGAGAAGTTGGTGGTGGGTAATCGAGCTAGGATGAGTGAAGTGAGCGCAGACAAGCCTACACACCAGGACAGCAAGAAGCAGCAGCAGGTGAGAGGGGAGGGAGCCCCATGGAGACCAAATGCGTCCTGATGGTGGCGGTGGTGGTGACCCGAAGAAAACACTGTCCCCAGGTGTTACAATGTGAGTCGCAAAAACAGCCATGTCACCGAATTGTGCGGTGGGTGAAGAAGGGCTCGCTGGTGCCATTTGCGAGTCAGGGGTGGAGTCGGAGAAAGAGGCTCTAAACAGCCGGAGAGATGATGCAAGCGGGGGTGGGTCGGTAGGTCTGTCCGTTCCATCCAAAATAAATGGTTGGTTAAAATGAGGGTCTACTGTATAGCCATGGGCACTTGCATGGGTCCCAGATATACCTGCTTTTTTCTTGGTTACGTCAAACAATCCCTGTTCCAAATGTAGAACGATATAGACTAGCACCGTCCTCCAACTCTTTCCCAGCTATATCGACAACTGTATCCTGCATCCGAACTCGATGATTTCATTAACTTTACCATTAACTTCCACCCTGCCCTCCAGTTCACTTGGACTATCTCAAACACCTCTTCCCTTTCAAGATCTGTTTGTCTCCCTTCAAGTTGAAGATACAGCAAACTCGTGTCATCCATGGAGGGGAGGGGTATTGACTGATATCTACAACAAACCCACCAACTCTCACAGTTATCTGAACTACACTTCCTTCCATCCTACCTCGTGAAAAGACGCCATACTCTACTTTCAATTTCACCAACACCACCGCATTTGTTCCCAAGATGTGGCTTTCCATTCTAGGACATCCAGGACGTCCTCTTTCTTCAGTAAATATGGTTTCCCCCTGCTGTAATAATTGGATTCCTCACCCACTTCTACTCCACGTTCAGTAGTTCTGCTTTCGCTCCTCCCTACACAAGATGTAAGAAGGATGTTCCCCTGGTCCTTACCTCTCAGCACATTCAGCTTCTGCATCCAACCCATGATTCTCCAACATTATCTGCCATCTTCAGTATAAATCATATCACCAGTCACATTATCCCATTCCCATCATATTTCACCGTTCACAGAGACCACTCCCTCCATACCTCGTTGGTTCACGTATCCCATTCTACTCCAAATATCCATTCCCCAGGTACATTGCCCTGCAACCACAGGAAATTTACCCTCTCTCTTCGTCTTCCCTCCTCTCTTCCAGCTTTCACCCCTCCACCCACCACAATCAGTCTGAATACGTTTCTCAACCCAATACGTCACCTCTCCATGTACTCCAGACATGCTGCCTGACCCGTACTACTCCAGCACTTTGGTTTAATGGTTCAATGGTTCAATGGTGCTTTGTTTTCACATATATCTTAACATAGGAAGGATTTCAGGCCTGAAACTTTAAATTTGTATCATTCCCGGGATGCTGTTTGATCACCAGAGATTTTCAGCATTCCTGTTTTATTTCAGATTTCCAGCATCTGAAGCTCCTCTTTCACTGAGTCTTGTTTTATTATTGATGCCTTGAATATGATGATTCTGGCAGGCTCCTCAGGCTAGCTTCTCTTATCCGCACTGCTTATGAGTTAATGCTGAACACATTCTCTCCGAGAGTTTGCACTGAAGGTGTTATCTTTAGGTTTTAATGCTGAACATGTGCCCAGTCTGAGTTAGTTCTGAACATATTCTGTGGGAATTTGTGCTGAATATGCTCTCTCTCTCGCTACTTCCCCTATACTCTTTAACTCCTAACCCAAAACTTCCCCTGTCCATTTCCCTTCAGTGATGCTGCCTGACTCACTGAGTTCCTCCAGCAGTTAATATTTTTGCTCGGGGGTTTACACAAAATGCTGGAGAAACTCAGCGGGTGCAGCAGCATCTATGGAGTGAAGGAGATAGGCAACGTTTTGGGCCGAAACCCTAATATTTTTGCTCTACATTTTAGCGATCCTTTGTGTCCCTCTCCTGTTGATCATCCCTTCGGTCAATGTTTTCCCATTCTCACTTTTCCAATATCTGTTTTCCTATTCTGTCTTCCTTTGTTCGTTGACATTTGATCCTCTAGCTTAGCGTTTCTCAACTTTTTTATCCTTGAGGAACCCTTGAAATAATTTTCATGTCTCAGGCAACCCCTGAGTTGGGGGTTGCTGGGCCCACCACCATTTTGACTGGGTCACCATTTTAACATCCAGCGTTGTGTTATAGGTGAGTGCTACTGGGGGAATATTGCATCGGGGGAGGGGGACCCAACAGGTCCACGCTTGGTCTAGTTCAGGAGTGTCAACCTCATTTTAGGTCAAGGGCCAGATTGGGCAAAATGCGACTTTATGCGGTCGGGATCAGTTGTGCACGCACGAAACGCTCCCACAGCTTTTGTTGCCTTTGTTTTTTCAACCTGCTCTCATGTGTCTCAGTCTCTGCAGAACTACGAGTGTTTCACTTTACGAATTTTGTTTCTTATGAAGAAGATTGCCTAGCAAGCATTACTAGGGCCTAGAACAGAGAGGCTTTGCAGATGGCTGAGCTCTCTCCTCTGCCATGCTTGATTCCACAGTGTAAAGAAAACGGAATCCACTGCGCAGCCCGCATTGCTACAATGTTGTTTTATTCCTCACAGCATTTGAACCCAGCACCCAGCCGCTCCGCACCGCGTAACCTAACCCCGCTCAGCGCCTGCCCCCTCCCTCCTCATTGGCCACAGCTGACTACCCAGAGGGCAGTCCCTTCTATTGGGCCAGTCTGGTGTCAGTCACGTGGGATGACGGCCAGCCCGTTTGTCTCGCTTTCACTGCATTCAGTCCTGCCCCCCAACCCCGAGCGGCATCTGCGGTTCGATTAGTCGGGTGTCAGTCAAGGAGTCGTCACATTGCTGGCGCAGGGTGCCAGCTGCGGTCTCTCACGCCATATAAGGAGCGCGCGGCTGACTAGGGATGCTCGAATTTATCACTATTTCTCTCGGAACCCCTAGCGACCTCTTGTGGAACCCTAGCGTCTGAGGGAACCCGGTGTTGAGAAATGTTGCTCTAGCTTGCTGTCCTGATATATTTCAGCATCCTTGAAAAATCACACCTACTTTCTGCTCAGAGGACTGAAACAAGCGGATGGTCTGAACCATGTATCTGGGATTTTTCTGTACATCATTGCTCCTTTATCTAATTTATACTTTGCTAAAATAAATATCCAAAGACCTTTGTCACTTAAGTGCTGCTATTTAACTGACAACAGTAACTAAGGAAAATGAAGGGATGAAGGCAGAAATTACACAAATGACAGTAATGGCAAAGCCTGTCAACTTTTGAAACAAAATGTATTACAGTGCATAGAGCATACTTTCAGTAGCAACTCAGACTACATGCTCACTTTGAGCAAGCCTGCTTCCAGTGCTCCTGATATTTAGTGTGGGTGAGCAAACCTTCAACTGCAGAATGTAATTCGACATGAGGCCAGATTACAATACATTTGCCATGCTAATGATTTGTATGTATGCCTGTGACCGGTCTCATTCTGCCAAGTCTAAAGATAAAAAATTGCCAAATAGAGCTGGATTTTTCTAAATACATTTGCCATGATCCTGACAGCAATTGCAATATATCACAACCACATCAGCAGTAAATGGTTTAATGATGTGGTTTACATAGTATAATGAAAAATATATCAAAAGGAATTTGCCCTTTTTTGTGAGAATTAAATGCACATTATAGTAATAGTTGTATATTGTACCTATTTTTTTTTCATCCAAGTCCCAGCAAGGCGATCCAAGCTTCTATGGTTTTATGCATTTATGCTTCATGCTTTATGCATCTGTGGTTTATGGATCTATTCTTCGTGCATTTAAGGTTCTTCAAGCTTCTTCCCAATATTTGCATCTTTTCTATATAACCCTCCAGTCTCCTCTTCTTATGACATTTTAAATGCATTTCAACATTTCCCAGCAGTCATACAGGGTGGAAATAGGCACTTCAGTCCAATTTGCCCACGCTGACCAACATGCCCATCTAAACAAGTCCCACCTGCCTGTGTTTAGCCCAAATACTTTTGAAGCGATCCTATCCGGTCACCTGTCTAAATGTCTCTTAAACTTTGGTATAGTAGCTGTCTCAACCCCTCCCTTGGCAGCTCATTCCACACACCCACCATGCTTTGTATAAAAAAACTGCCCCTCAGGTTCCTATTAAATCTTTCCCTCCCTCACCTTAACCCTAGTCCTGCTGGTTCTCAATTTCCTCCTACTTTGAGCAATGAGAATTGTGCATTTACCGATCTATTCTTCTCACAATTTTGTACCTTCTATAAAGATATCAATTCAAAATCCCCTCTTCCCACCCACCCACCCCCCCCCCCCTCATTTGAGGTTAACTGTTACCTGCACGTCTTGGTGGGCAGAGGAGGGGGGGTAGTTATGCTGGTGAGGGATGGAATTCAGTCCCTTGCGAGGGAAGGATCATCAGGACTGACGACCAGGTAGAGTCACTGTGGATTGAGTTGAGGGAATTGGAAGGCAGGAAGGACACTAATTGGTGTTATTTACAGGAACCACAAATAGTAGCCTTGGAAGTGAGGGTTAGTTGCAGCAGGAGTTAAACTGGCATGTAACAAAGGTAAATGCCACACGAGGTGATTGGGGTGATTTCAATATGCAGGTTGGACTGGGGGAAAATCAGGTTAGGTTATTGAGACACAAGCCTGAAGCTTTGTGTCTCAATGCTAAGAAGCGTATTCGTAATAAGGTGGATGAGTTGAACATGCAGATAGCTATTAATGATTATGATATAGTTGGGATCATGGAAGACATGGCTCCAGGGTGGACCATAGGCTGGGGAGCTGAATATTAAGGAATATTCAATATTCAGGTGGTAGAGAGAAAGGAAAAGGAGTGGTGTAAGGTAACGTTGCTGGTTAGAGAGGAGTATGAAAACAATGGAACGGGAAGGACATTAGCTTGGAGGATGTGAATTGGTATGGGTATTAGAGCTGTGAAACACTAAGGGGCAGAACACTTGTGTGGGTGTTGAGTACAGGCCACCTAACAGTAGTAGTGAGTTGGGGATGGTATCAAACAGGAAATTAGAATGCGTGAGAAAAGCAAAACAGTTATAATGGGTGACTTCAATCTAATATTTGATTGGTGTGAATCAAATTGGCAGGGGTGCGAGGAAGAGGAATTTTTTGGAATGTATGGCGGAGATGTTATCTAAATACCATGTAGGGAAACCAACAAACGAGAGCAGGCTATTTTAGACTGGGTATTGAGTAAATGAGGTGAAGAGTTAGTTAGCAGTCTTGTTTGTACGTGCCCCCTTGGGCAAGAAGTGACCATAATATGGCCGAGTTCTTCATTAGGATGGAGAGTAAATTTGTTAATTAAGAAACATGGTTCTGAACTTAATAAGGTAACTTTGAGGGTATGAGACAGTGAATTGGCCAGATGACTGGCAATTATTTCTAAAAAGGGTTGACGGTGGATATGCAATGGAAGGACATGTAAAGGACTGCATGGATGAACTACAAAAATTGTTCATCACCGTTTGCCAAGAAGAATAATCAGGGAAGGTAGTGCATCCGTCGATAACAAGGGAAATCAGGGATACTATCAAAGCAAAGTATGATGCGTACAAAGTAGCCAGAAAAAGCAGCATACCAGAGGACTGGGAGAAATTCAGAGACCAGCAGAGGAGGACAAAGGGCTTAATTTGGAAAGGAAAAATAGATTATGAAAGAAAACTGGCAGGGAACATAAAAACTGACTGCAAAAGTTTTTATATGAAAGAGATTAGTTAAAACACATGTAGGTCCATTGCATTCAGAAACAGGTGAGTTGATCATGGGGAGCAAGGATATGGCGGACCAATTGAATAAATACTTTGGTTCCGTCTTCATAAGGAAGACATAAATAAATCTGCCGTGATAAATTGCAGGGGGGACCGCGGGTCAAGGAGGAATTGAGTGTGATATCAGGTTAGTAAGAAGTGGTGTTGGGTAAATTGAATGGTTAAAGGCCAAATAAATCCCCAGGGCCAGTTAGGCTGTATCCAGAGTACTTAGGAAGTTGCTCTGGAATAATAGTGGGATGCAATAGTGATAATCTTCAAAACTCTTTAGATTCTGGAGAAGTTCCTGAGGATTGGAGGTAGCAAACATAACCCCTCTTTTTAAGAAGGGAAGGAGAGAGTAAACGGGGAATTACACACCAGTTCGTCTTACAATCGGTAGTGGTGATGAAACTGCTAGAGTCAGTTATTAAAGATGGAATAGCAGCACATTTGGAAAAGTGGTGAAATCTTTTGGACAAAGTCAGCATGGATTTACGACAGGTAAATCATGTCTGACGATTATTGTGGAATTTTTTCGAGAATGTAACTAGTAGCGTGGATAGGGGCTGAGAACCAGTGGGTTGTAGTGTATCTGGACTTTCCAGAGGCTTTCGACAAGGTCCCATATAAGAGATTAGTATACAAACTTAAAGCATACGGCATTGGGGGTTCAGTATTGATGTGGATAGAGAATTGGCTGGCAAAACAGGAAGCAAAGCGTAGGAGTAAACGGGTCCTTTTCACAATGGCAGGGCAGTGACAGGTTAGGGTACAGCAAGGACTCAGTGCTGGGACCCCAGCTTTTTAAATATTATTAATGATCTGGATGAGGGAATTGAAGGCATATCTCCAAGTTTGCGGATGACACTAAGCTGGGGGGCAGTGTTCGCTGTGAGGAGGATGCTAGGTGACTGCAAGGTGACTTGGATAGGCTGGGGTGAGTGGGCAAATGTTTGCCAGATAGCAAATAATGTGGATAAATGTGAGGTTATCCACCTTGGTGGCAAAAAAACAGGAAGCAGATATTATCTTCTAATGGGTGGATCGATTAGGAAAAAGGGGAGATGCAGCGAGAGACCTGGGTGTATGGTACACAGTCCATTGAAAGTAGGCAATGCAGGTGCAGGCAGGTAGTGAGAAAGCGAATGGTATGTTTGCTTTCATAGCAAAGAGGGTTAGAGTATAGGGAGCAGGGAGGTTCTAACTTCAGTTGCATAGGGGCTTGGTGAGACCACACCTGGAGTATTGCGCACAATTCTGGTCTTCCAAATCTGAGGAGGACATTCTTGCCATAGGAGGAGTGCAGAAAAGAACAAAAAAAAAAGTTCACAGGACTGATTCCTGGGATGTCCAGGGACTGTCGTATGAAGAAAGACTGGATTAGACTCGGATTACTCTCTAGAATATAGGCGATTGAGAGGTGATCTTATAGAAACTTTACACAAAAATCTTAAGGGGTGGACAGGCTAGTTGCAGGGAAGATTGTTCTCGATGCTGGGGAAGTCCAGGGACAAGGTGTCACAGCTTAAGGATAAGGGGGAAATCATTAACACGAGATTGAGAAAGACTTTTTTTCACACAGAGGAGTGTGGGAGTCTCTGGAACTCTCTGCCACAAGGGTAGTTGAGGGCCAGTTCATTGGCTATATTTAAGAGGGAGTTAACATGTGGCCCTTGTGGCTAAGGGATCAAGGGGTATGGAGAGAAGGACGGTAAGGGATACTGTGTTGGATGATCAGCCCATGATCATATTGAATGGCGGTGGCAGGCTCGAAGGGCTGATATGGCATATCCTGCACTAATTTCTATTTTTCTATGTTCAGGCCCCCAGAAAGAGAGTTTTGTAGTAAGAAACGCCTCGAGATGGATTCTTAGAGGCCGATTGTAATGGAGCCGACAATAGAAAAGGCAATCTGGGATTTAGTGTTGTCCAATGAACCAGATTGTAAGAGAACTCGATGGTAAAGGAAACATTGGAGGTAGTGATCATATATGATTAGTTTTAATCTGCACTTAGAGGAAGGAGAGGTTAAATCGGAAGTGGCAGTGTTGCAGATTGAACCCAAAGTCGAATATGAAGGCTATGAGAGGGGAGCTGGACAAGTCTTAGACTGGAAAAGGGATAACTAGCAGTAATGATGGTGGAACAGCAAATGGCAGGAATTTCTGGGCATAATCCGGAAGATGCAGGATCATTTTTAATTCCAAAGGAAGATGATTCTAAGGGGGAGGTAGGAGGCAAACGTGGCTGGACAAGAGGAGTTAGGCTAGAATAAAACTAAAAAGACATGATGTATAACACAGCAAAGTGTAGCCGGAAGCCAGAGGATTGAGAAACTTTCATAGAACAACAGAAGGAAAACAAAAAACAGGCAATTACAGGCTGGAAAAGATGAAGGTATGAAGGGAGCTGGCCAGGAAATATAAAGAAGGAAGTAAAGCTTCTTTTGATATGTTTAAGGGAAAAAAAATGAGTGAGTCCCTTGAAGGCAGACTGGGTGGAAATTATTATGGGAACAAGGAAATGGCAGAAGAGTTGAAAAGGAACTTTGGATCTGTCTTCACTAAGGAAGACACAAAACCAATCTTCCAGAAGTATGGAGGACAGAGGATTTTAGGGGGGTAGAAGACAACTTGAAATAAATTTTAATTAGGCGAGATTTAGTATTGGTAGACTAATGGGATGAAGGATGATAAATCCCTGGGCTGGTGGTCTGCCATCCCAGGGTCCCAGGGAGGTGCTCTAGAAATAGTTGGACGCATTGGTGATCATTTTTAAGGTTTCAATAGGATTCAGGAGCAGTTCCTGTGGATTGGAGGATAAGTAATGTTATCCCACTTTTCAAGAAAGGAGCGAGAGAGAAAACGGGGAATTACAGACCACTTAGCCTGACTTCGGTGGTGGGAAGATGCTGGAGTCAATTATTAAAGAGGTAACAATGGGGCATTTGGATAGCAGTAAAAGGATTAGTATAAGTCAACATGGATTTATAGAAACATAGAAACATAGAAATTAGGTGCAGGAGTAGGCCATTCAGCCCTTCGAGCCTGCACCGCCATTCAATATGATCATGGCTGATCATCCAACTCAGTATCCCGTACCTGCCTTCTCTCCATACCCTCTGATCCCCTTAGCCACAAGGGCCACATCCAACTCACTCTTAAATATAGCCAATGAACTGGCCTCAACTACCCTCTGTGGCAGAGAGTTCCAGAGACTCACCACTCTCTGTGTGAAAAAAGTCTTTATCATCTCGGTCTTAAAGGATTTCCCCCTTATCCTTACGCTGTGACCCCTTGTCCTGGACTTCCCCAACATCGGGAACAATCTTCCTGCATCTAGCCTGTCCAACCCCTTAAGAATTTTGTAAGTAAATTCTTATGAAAGGGAAATCATGCTTGACTAATCTTCTAGAACTTTTTCAGGTTGTGACAAGTAAATTGGATGAAGGGGTGCCAGTGGATGTAGGGTATCTAGACTTTCAGAAAGCCTTTGATAAGGTCCCGCACGGGAGACCGGTGACTAAAATTAGAGCACATGGTATTGGGGGTAGGGTTGTTTCCATGGATAGATAATGGTTGTCAGACCAGAAGCAAAGAGTAGGAGTGAACGGGTCCTTTTCAGAATGGCAGGCAGGGGCGGGTGGAGTGCCGCAAAGCTCTGTGTTGGGGCCGCAACTGTTTACCATATATTTTAATGATTTGGAATACAGAATGAGGAAGCAAACACTATGCAGGTTTGCGGATGACTCAAAGACTGGGTGGCAATTGTGAACTGTGAAGAGGAGTTAGGAGGTTGCTGGGTGAGGACAGGTTGAGGTGAGTGGGGGGGAAACCCCCCCAGAAGCCTGGCAGATGCAGTATAATATAATTAAAGTGAGGTTATCCACTTATTGGCGGCAAAAACCAAGGGGCAGATTATTTTCTCAATGGGGTTAGGTTAGGTAAAGGGGGAGGACCTGCAGCAAACCTGGGCGGTCCTTGTCACCGAGTCACACTGAAAGTTGGTTGTACAGTACAGCAGGCGTGAAGGGAAAGCTAATGGAATTTGGCCTTTCATAACAAGATGGATTTCAGTATCGGAGTTAAAGAGGTTCTTCTGCAGTTGTAGGGGCTCTGTTGAGGCCACATCTGGAGTATTGTGATACAGGTTTTGGTCTCCTAATTTGTGGAAGGACATTCCTTGTTATGTAAGCAGTGCAGCTAGAGTTCACGGAGATGATCCCTGGGAGGCGGGACTGTCATATGAGGGAAAGATTGAAAAGGCTTAGGCTTGGTATTCACCTGAAGTTTTAGAGGGGATGAGGGGGATCGTATAGTAACATATAAAATTATAAAAGGAGGTGGACAAGCTAGATGCAGGAAAAAAAATGTCTTCCACGTTGGGCAGTCAGAAATACAGGGGCCACAGTATTAGAATAATGGGAGGTCATTTAAGAGGTGAGAAAAACTTTTTCACCCAGAGATTTTGTGATTTGTGTGAATTCCCTGCCTCAAAGGGCATGGAAGGCCAAATCACTGGATGGATTTAAGAGAGAGTTAAATAGAGCTCTAGCGGCTGTGGAATCAAGGGATATGGGAGACTGTGAGAGGCAGCACGGGTTTATTAGAAACATTAGAAACATAGAAATTAGCTGCAGGAGCAGCAGGCCATTTGGCCCTTCGAGCTGCACCGCCATTCAATATTGTCATGGCTGATCATCCACTCATATCCTGTTACCTGCTTCTCTCATACCCCTGATCCCTTCAGACACAAGGGCCAACATCCAACTCCCTCTTAAATATGTGCTAAGAACTGGCCTCAAACTACTTCTGTGGCAGAGAATTCACAGATTCACCTTCTGTGTGACAAAACGAATTTTCTGATCTAGGTCCTAAAAGACTTCCCTATCCTTAAACTGTGACCCCTTGTTCCTGGGACTTCCCCAACCATCGGAACAATCTTCCTGCTTCTAGCCTGTCCAAACCCTTTAGGAATTTGTAAGTCTCTATGAGATCACCCCTCAATTTTCTAAATTCCAGCGTGTACAAGCCAGGTCTATCAATTTCTTTCTTCATATTGAAGTCCTGCCATCCCCCGAATCAGTCTGGGTGAACCTTCTCTGTACTCCTCTAATGGCAATGAATGTCTTTCTCAGATTAGGAGACCAAAACTGTACGCAATACTCCAGTGTAGGCTCGGCCTCACCAGACCCTGTACAACCACGCAGTAGAACGGTCCCTGCTCTTGTACTCAAATCCTTTTGTATTGAATGCAACATTACCATTCACTTTCTTCACAGCTGCTGCACTGCATGCCTACTTTCAATGACTGGTGTACCATGACACCCAAGGTCTTCGCTGCATCTCCCCTTTTCCTAATCGTTCACCATTCAAATAATAGTCTACTTCCTGTTTTTGCCACCAAGTGGATAACCTCACATTTATCCACATTATACTGGCATCTGGCCCATGCATTTGCCCACTCACCCAGGTCTATCCAAGTCATCCTGCAGCCTCCTAGCACCCTCTCATATCTAGACTGCCCCCAGCTCGTTGTCATCCGCAAACTTTGAGATGTTTGCATTTAATTCCCTCGTCCAAATCATTAATGTATATTGTAAATAGTGGGGGTCCCAGCACTGTGCCTTGCGGCACCCCTACTAGTCTATACTGTATGCCCATCCTGAAAAGGACCCATGCATCCTACTCTTTGCTTCCTGTCTGCCAGGTTAGTTCTCTATCACATCAATACTCAACCACCAATACCGTGTGCTTTAAGTTTTGTAGTTGTATACCAATCTCTTGTGTGGGACCTTGTCGAAAAAGCCTTCTGAAAGTCCAGATATAACAACACATTCACTGCTTTCTCCCTTATCCACTCTACTAGTTACATCTCTCAAAAAATTCAATAAAGATTCGTCAGACATGATTTACCTTAGTAAATCCATGCTGACTTTGTCAATTGATTTTCACACTTTCCAAAATGCGCTGCTTCCCATCTTTAATAATTGATCTTGCCACTTTTCCCACTACCGATGTTAGACTAACTGGTCTGTAATTCCCTGTTCTCTCTCCCTCCCTTTTTAAAAAGTGGGGGGTTACATTAGCTCCCACCAATCCTCAGGTACTATCCAGAATCTAAAATGAGTTTTGAAAAATATCCAATAAGCATTGCTATTTTCTGGGGGCTACTTCCTTAAAGTACCTGTGGGATGCAGCTATCTGGCCCTTGGGGATTTATGGCCTTTATTCATTCAATTTACCCAAACACCACTTTTGGCTAACCTGGATTTCACTCATTTCCTCCATCTCATTTGACTGCGATCCTGCTATTTCGGCAAAATTATTTATGTCTTCCTCTTTAGTGAAGGACAGAATCTAAAGTAGTTATTCAAAGGTCTGCCATGTCCTTGTTCCCCATGATCACTTCACCTGTTTTGACTGCAAGGGACCTAATTTGTTTTTTAACTAATCTTTTGCGCTTCACATATCGATAAAACCTTTTGCAGTCAGTTTTTATGTTTCCTGCCTGGTTTTCTTTTCTACTCCATTTTCTTCTTTCCTTAATTAAGCCTTGATCCTCCTCTGTGGGTCTCTGAATTTCTACCAGTCCCCTGGTACGCTGCTTTTTTCTCGGCTAATTGGTTACGCTTCATCTTTTTTCTTTGATTTATCCTGATTTCCCTCGTTATCCTTGGATGCGCCACCTTCCCTGATTTATTATTTTGCCATACTGGGAGAACAATTGTGCAGTTCATCCATGCCGTCTTTAAATGCCTTCATTGCATATCCACAGTCAATTCCTTTTCAAGAATCAATTGCAGTCCATCTTTGGCCAATTCAGTCTCATACCCTCAAGTTACCTTTCTTTAAGTTAAGGGACCCAGTGTTTCTGACTTAATATTTGTCACTCTCCATCCTAATGAAGACTCAACCTCATTATGGTCACTCTTGCCCACAGGGCCACCGTACAACAAGGTCTGCTAACTAACCCTTCCTCATTACTCAAAATCCAGTTTCTGCTGCCTACTCTCGTTGGTTCCTCCACATGTTGGTTTAGAAAACTATCCCGCCTACATTCCAAGAAATCTTCTTCCTCAGCTCCCTGCCAATTTGATAACCCAATCTTATGTAGATTGAAGTCACCCATTATTAGCGGTTTTACCTTTGTTGCTCGCATTTCTAATTTCCTGTTTGATGCCACCCCAACTCACTACTACTGTTAGGTGGCCTGTACACAACACCACACTGCGTTTTCTGCCCCTTAGTGTTTCGCAGCTCCACCATATGGATTCCACATTCTCCAAGCTAATGTCATTCCATCTATTGCGATTAATATCCTTCTAACCAGCAACGCTACCCCACCTCCTTTTCCTCTCTTGTCTATCCTTCCTGAATATTTGAAGATCCTGGATGTTCAGCTCCCAGCTTGGTCCACCCTGGAGCCATGTCTCCCGTGGTGATCCCAACCTATTATCATAATTATTAATAGCTATCTGCACTTCAACTAATCATCTTTATGGAGGGGCTGTTTCCGTGCTGTAATTGTTATATGGATTTATTTGTTATATGGTTATTACGATATGTTCCTCGCATTGAGACACAAAGCCTTCAGCTTGTTTTTACAAACACTCTTGGCCTTTTACAATTATGTTGAAAGTGGCCCTTTTAGTTTTTTTCCTGGACTTTGTTTCCTGCCACTTTTCACTTCGATACCTATTGCTCCTATCTCACTTTTACACCTCTGTCTCTCCTGCTCACACATATAAGAAAAACCCTCCACTCTTATTCTCCGTTTGTTATTTTTTTCTTCTTTCCTCCCTACGTGTTGCGTCTGACTGCTTCTCTTCTCTGCCTCCTGCCTCCACAAACGCGATACTTGACTTCTCTATTTGAGTCCCCTCCCCCCAACCAACCTATTGATTTGGGACGATCAGCCATGATCGCAATGAATGGCGGTGCTGGCTAGAAGAGTTGAATGGTCTCCTCTTGCACCTATTTTCTATGTTTCTATGTTTCTAGGTTTTTCCTGCCCCACCTCTCTTCCAACTTTCTTCCATTCCTCCCCCTACAGTCCAATTCTCCCCCTACAATCTAACCATATAACCATATAACCATATAACAATTACAGCACGGAGACAGGCCCTCTCGGCCCTTCCAGTCCGTGCCGACCATTTGTTTTCCCCTAGTCCCATCTACCTGCACTCAGATCTGTCTAAGGAGGGTCCCAACTTGAAATGTCACCTATCCATGTTCTCCTGGGATGTTGCCTGAACCACTGAGTTGCTCCAACACTTTGTCCTTCACTATATTAATACATTTGTTTCTAAGTTTGGAGAGTATACAAATATCTTCAAATAATGAGAAATTGATTTTTTAAAAAGCACCTTAGTATGCAGCTGCATTTGAGAAGGGCCCAGAATTTATTGGCAACCTGACAGGGGCGGAAATCCAGGGGGGGGGGAGCAGGGGGGAACCACACGGCCCCCCTCTGTTTTGGAGGTGGGGG
Source organism: Okamejei kenojei (assembly GCA_035221665.1). Classification (NCBI taxonomy): domain Eukaryota; kingdom Metazoa; phylum Chordata; class Chondrichthyes; order Rajiformes; family Rajidae; genus Okamejei; species Okamejei kenojei. The sequence continues at coordinate 79,207,614 of CM069136.1, read as the reverse complement.
ACGATTCCCCCCCCCCCCCCCCAAGCTTTTGTAATCCGGATTTTAATACCCGGTGAAATCTCACTTTATGCGAGACAGTGGGGGTGGGACTGCTGATCGAGGGCGCTGATTGGACAATAGAGACGTCGGTCAGCAGGCGGCAATGGAGGGCGGGAATGATGATTTCAGCGCGATCATTGGAGGAGGGAGGAGTGGGTGGGGGGACTTAGGTAGACTGTGGTGAATGGAGGAGGGAGACGTGGCACAGACCTGCGCCTCATCCACAGCCAGGATCGATCCCGGTCTCCGGCACTGTCCCATCCCCACCTGAGTGCCTCCCCCTCCCACCCATAGAGAGAGGTGATTGGAGGAGGGAGATGTGGCACAGACCTGCAGGATTGATCCTGGCTCAACCGGCCCTGTCCCATCCGCAACACCGTGTGCTCCCCCCCCAAGGGGTGGCCAGAGAGGTTAGGAGTCAGATGGGAGCTGTACCTCCAGGCCCACAGCCAGTGCAGAGAAGCAGCACTAAACCCAGCGCAACTCTGCCTGTCCCGCCCGGTTAACCTCAGCCCTGCCTGACTTGCGGGAATTATGGGCAGCGCGGGAAGCAGGGGCGTAGTGTCCCATCAGTCCAGCAGGGCTGTGGGTTAAACCCGGCGAGAAGCAGAGTTTGGAGCTGCATTTTAGGCTGGATTGAGCCTCCGAGCCTCGCGCGTTGTGTGTGGTGTGTGATGTGCGCATGCAGTAGCTGCGCGGCCGCCAAAAATCTGGGTTCCCCCCTGACTCCCGGTTCCCCTCATTTTTGATAGCGATTTCGTGCCTGATTGAAAGGGATGTATTTTCTGGGGAAACAGAATCCTGTGTCGAAGATTTACTGATGGAGGAATTATGTCCCAAACTTCAGGAAGGTTCCAATCCCAATACTTGGCTCCTTACACATTGCAATGTTCCAATTCCTCTACAACCTAGGAAGCAGTGATGGGCCGGAGGAATGAGAGTTAAATAACTTGTGGGAAATGTATGGGAAATGTTTCTGTTTCTCCAGGTGGACAAAAGTTGGTTTTTAGGCCATTTTCTTCTCGCCTCAATCTGGACAATTCATCATCTCTCAGGTTCAACCTTAGGTATAAATTATTCAAATATATAAATTTACTCTAAATAGTGGTTTTTTAACTTCCCTGGTACATTTTCCTACGTCATGCATCCTATTAAATTACCTGTAGTCAAAGGACCAAAATTGACTCTTCATACAGTAAAGGAAAGCCATGAAAACATATTAATCCATTCATAGTGAAATTTGGGACATGCTTACTCTATGGACTTTCACTTTATATGATGTTTCACTATATCCAGGTTGTGCTGATAGATAAAATTTGGTAGATGTTCCAGTAAGGTCCTGTGACCTGTTTCCAAACACACCACAAAACTCAAAAACATCACCAGAAAATCAAGGTTTTCTGCAGATTATTTTGTAAATACTTTAAATATTGGTCACCATTCTCATATAATGTACTTTTATCTTTGAATTCACTATATTTAGCATTTCCATGTAAACTTCCTAAGGTAGCATTGCAAGTGCAACAGTCTTTTTTATCTCTCAACATAATACAATCTTCTGAAATATGCCACTGAAATCTTAAGTTGGAACCTCGCCTGGAACTGATGGATGCGTAGAGGTCTAGCAGCTCTGTTCATAAACATGTCATTGTAGGACTTCTGTTAGCAACACAAGGAGAATCTAGCTTTTTAATTTGTAGATGGAATGGTTGAATTTTATGTGTATCATAAATAAAGGTATGGTGTTTATCACTGCAGATTGATTGGCAGGTTTGGGATTTCATATGAATATGAGACTATCAGCATTTCCATTAAAAAAATTTTTTAAAAAACTGTGAAGAGACGTAAACATTCCTCTATGGCGACTGTTATTTGTTATAAAATTTCAATTTATATTTTATGAAGATACTTATGGTTAAGGAAATAGTTAATGCATTCATGCAAGATTCAAGTGCCTCCAATTTTAAAATTCTGCTGTTTTCCCTGAGAGTTCTCACTGGAATAATGAAGTTTTTTTTCTATAACTGCTATTTAAGGCAAGCACCCTGTGTCATTTGCAATGAGTTAAATAAAAGCATATTATGCTTCGGGCTTGCATTTGAGTTTATATCCGATGATAATTTGTAATCCAGCAGTGATGTGACTGCCAAATGCCCTTCATTTGTACTGTTTTATTTCAGGTGAGTCAATTAGTCTATGTCTTTTAATCGATGTACACTTTGCACAAAGAGGTATATTTGTAATCCCAATTACTATTAACAATGAATTGTTAGTAATTATCAGACATATTATTCCTGGCTACATTTTTTGTAAAATTATGTCAGTTTATAATGAAATTAATTAATTTGAATAAAGGTGGTTTGTACACATCAAATGTTTCCATTAATTTCACTGAATCCAAGTTTGCAGGTACTTTGCCTTTTAACCATAATGTTTTTACAAGTTTGCTTCAGCTGCAAGACTTCCACTGGGATGAAGTTATCTATTTATCGCGTGGCCACATCACTGTGTGACAGGGCAGAGCATACAATTAAAGATGGCCAGCTTGCCAGTAATGTAACTGAGAGGCTCTTGTCTTCAGCTCACCAGCTGTCAAGGTTATTTGAATGGAATTCTTTGTATATAAAAAACTGATTATGTAATTAAAATATCCAAATATCAATATAAAAAACTTCAACACGCACTCCAAAGCAATTAATTACATTTTTAAAACAACTGAATTGAATCAAATCATAAAATTCATCCCACTTATTTACATTTCTTCTCCGTGACCACTTCTACCCAAGATGTAAGTTCCCCCCCCCCCCGGTGCCGTAGAAATGACAAGGTGATTTAATTCAGTTGATTTCAATGTTTATGAGGCAAGCAATTCTTGAGGTAAACAACAAATAAAAGTAAGAGACGAGTAAAGGACTGTCGACCGGCTGCTCACATCAATGGTGATCAAGTGCTTTGAGAGGTTGGTTATGATACATTTTAACTGCTGCCTTGGTAAGAACCTGGACCCACTACAATTTGCCTACCTGCCACAACAGATGAACAGTGGATGCGACCTCGCTGGCTCCCCACTCTTCTCTGGTCCATTTTGATAATAAGAATATTTACATCAGGTTGTTGTTCATCGACTGCAGCTCAGTTGTTCAACTTCATTTCACCCTCTTAATCTTCTATCTTATATCTTTTTACTTTTAATACTCTGTGTGTGTGTTTGTGTTTGTAGGTGTATTTCACAGTCGATTTCACATAAGATCTTTGGCAATGTTTTTTGGCCTTTGATTTCATGGTAAGCAAAAACACACACGCTAAAAAAACTCTCGCGATTTTTTCCATTTCGATAGCTAGTTCGCTTTTACATTCGCAAATCATACTCCTCATTACATTTAGACATTTTTTATGTAACACATTTTTAAATAAATTCCTCCCCCCCCCCACACTCACTCATTTTAAAATCTATCGGGACTCTCGAGCTCTGCTGATGTCACAAATCCCACATGGCCGACCAATCCAAGCCGCTTCTCTCTCTCTCTTCATAATTGGCAGCCCGGCGCTCCTCCCACCCTCCAACTACGCTCACGCCGCGCATCCGCAGCTGGAAATCGCCTGCCCACCCGCTCTCAAAGTGCTCTGCGGACGATCGGGTGTAGAGATTAGGCGACGGCATTGCGGGGTAAATGGTAATACTATCTCTCTATGCAATCGGAGTGAGAGAGATAAAGGCGTAAGTTCCGCTCTGAACTCATAGCCAGCGCTGCTCACGAAGGCACCCGCACGAATGGGCGGCGGCCCCTCCCATCCCTGCGCGCTCCAGGAGAGTCAGGAGCCCTTGCATTTGGACTCCCACACTGCCCGTCGGCCCTCCCCATCACCCCCCCACCCCACCCACCCCCCACCCGTTATCAAAACTGTTCTGCAGTTCGGGAAGAAGAGTTATGTCTTGGGGCTCTTGACTCCTAACTGTTCTGTGTTTCCTCTCTCTGAACAAGCAAGATCCTTGGGGAGGTGAAGAGGGGGGGTTAGTGGGGGGAGCCCCCCCCCCCCCCCCCCCCCCCCGATTGAGGAGAGAGGAGCGAGGGAGAGTGTAGGGATTGTCACCCCCTTCCTTCCCCCTCCCCCATCCCTTTTCTCCCCTCTCTTCTCTCTACTCCAATCTCTCTAACCCCAGGCCCCCTCACCACTCTCCCTCACCCACCCTCCCTCTCCTCCCCCTCCAACCCTCTCCATTCTGCCCCTTTCTTTTCTCTTCCATTCTCTATCCTGTCGCTCTAAACACTCTCTCATCGCTCACCCTTCTCTCTCTCCCTCCACCTCTCTCTCCTTTCCCCCTCTTCTCTCCTCACCCCTCTTCTCCACCCCCCCATCTCTTGCCTTCCTCTCTATCTCCCTCCCTCCCCCCTCTCTCGTTCTCCCACTCCTCTCTCCCCCCCCTCTCTCCCTCCCTTTCTCCCTCTTCTAACCACCCCCCACTCTCTCTCCCTCCACCCTCTCTCTCCCTCATCATAACCCCCTTCTCTATCGCACCCCCGCTCTCTCTGTCACCCCTCGCTCTCTCCACCCTCTCATCTCCCCTCTATCCCCCTCCCCGCTTCCCCGCCATCTCTCGTCTCACCTCTCACTCTACCCATTCTTGCACCACTTTCCCCCTGCCCCTCCCATTAAACCCCCTTCCGGCCTCCTCTCCACAACTTTTCCCCTCCACCCTACCCCCCAATACCCGCTTCCCTCCACCCTCCCCCTCCCCCCCCAACTCTCCCCCAGTCCCCCCCTCCTCTCCCTTCCCCCCTCCTCTCCCCCTCCCTTCCCCCCTTCTTTCCGAACTTCCCTTCCCCCAAACTCTCCCCTCTGTTCCCCCTAACTCTCCCCCTATCTTTCCCTCCACATTCTACACCTCCCTTCTCTCCCCAATCTCTACCTTCCCTCCTCCCCCTCTTAGCATCCGTCTTCCCCTCTCTCTCCTCCCCTCTCTCTCCATCTCTCTCTCACTCCTCCCCCACCCTCCCTTGCCACCTCTCCTCCAACACCCCCCCCCCCCCACACCCTTGTATCTTTGCCTTATGTCTCTGCTCTTCCACTGTCCTCTTCCCATTCTCTCTGCCCTCAATCTCTACCTCCCTCTCCTCTATATTTGCGCTGTGAGTTGGGGGTTATGCGTCGTGGCTAGGGCAGGTTATGGGTGTTAAAAGGATTTAATTATATAATTTTATATATATTATCTTGGGGGGTGGTGGTTGTGTAGGGGTGGTTAGTGTGTGTGAGTCGCTCATGACGACCTGGCTACCCCCCTCCCCCACCCCCGCAAAAAGTGGCGTTGGGTGAAAGGTCTTGGTTTCTTGGTCTAGTTTATATTATAAACTGTGTGTTGTGTCTTGGTGCGCACGGCGGGGTGTGTGTGTGTGTGTGTGTGTGTGGGGGATTTGAGTGTACTCATTTTGCCTCGACTTTGAACATGTGTTTTCTCCTTATACCTGACACATTACGCTGTGTGATTTTTACATATTTCGGTTGGTGGCGGATTTTACTTACTTTTCTGATTAATCGGAACTCCTCCCTAAATTTGATCAATTATTTCCCCAGATTTTTAATAATTGTTGTTCTCAGACGGATTGGGTTTTTTTTTTTAATCAATCCGTCCACTGCGGATGTCACTAATTGCCCTTGCTCGCGGCACCGCCTGGCTCTCGATTAATATTAATGAAGATGCTCTCAATGCACAGGCGCACTTTCCTCTCACCCTCCTCACTTTCAGTCATTTTTTTGCCTCCCGCTGTGCGGCTAAACAAAGATCCAGAGGGAGTAAAGTAATGGCCTCCAGGTCTACGTTCTCATCCCGCGCCAGCCCGCATGACAATAAGGGCCACTGCCGCATGTTCTTTCGTTGGGGTGGGGGAGACGCAGAGAGTGTTCTGAAGAAGCATGCCTCAGGCTCTATGTGAGCGAGGGACGCATTGAGTGTGGGACGCATTCAAGAGAGGATAATAGATTTAGGCGTGCCTGTTGCAATGATCGTGATAAGCCCCGCCCCACCTCTCTCTACCACTCCCCTATCCTCTCTCTCTCCCCCCCATACCCTCATGCCCTCCATCTCCTAAATCACTTCCTCTACCACTCCTTCCCTACTTCCCAGCCCCCCTCCTTCCCTCTCTATTCCTACCTCTCTACCCCGCCCATCTCTCTCTCCCCACCTCCCTCTCCTCCATCCCCACAACCCCCTCTCCTCTCTGTCTCTTGCCCTTCTGTCTCTGCTCCGCTCTCTATCTCTCCCCCCATTCTCTCTCTGCCTCATTCTCTACCCTCTCTCTCTACCCAACCCCCCCCCCCAGAAGACTCGGACTGTGAGTTGGGGGCATTAGTGTCAGTGGTTAGGGCAGGTGACGGTTTGTAAAAGGAGCAATATAATAATATTATTTAATTTCAAGAGGGGTAGCATGGGTGGGGGTGGTTTTAGTGCATGTGACAGTGCAGACGGCCCCTACCTCCAAATCTGTGTGTTGTGTTGTGTGTGTTGGCATTTTTGTCTTTGAAACGTTTTTTCTCGAAAAACCTAATGTCCAAAATGGGAAGATTTAACATATATTCAGTGGAGGAGTTTTTCCCTTGTGAGTTTAGTAATCCACTTCCTCCTGCATGTTGGTCCATTATTTTTCACGGACTTTTGTTTATTGTTGACCAATCATGAGCTTTTATTTAAAAATATGAACTCTGCCCTGCTGCTTTGAGTTACATATAACAGTGACATTTTTACATCTTCTGGTAGGAATTTTCCCTTTTGATTACAAAATCCAATCCTCCATCAATTGGGTCGATTATTTTACGGAGGACATTTTCTTAAAATTTATCACCTAACTGCCAGTAAATAATTATATTAGGTTGCCCAGCGGCTCACCTCACTATGCCTTTGCATGCCTGCCAAATGATTCCTGGCCCCCCGCCCAGCCTTGCCCCCACTGTGCTGGCTGCTTGGACCTGCCCACTGGACCGCATCTAGGCCCCTTTAGCACCTGGCCAACAAACTGCTTCTAGGACACAGTACGTCATGGCCCCCCCCAGTCCTGCCAGTTTGTTGTTTACATGTTTTTCTTTGTATGGAATTGATTTATTTCTACTTAACATCACTAATTCTGAATCATTTACTTTGTAATTGATAGTACAGCAGTTTGTATAAAATTATTTGCTGTCTTCTTTGACAGCTTTAGGTCAGATAAACCCCCCCCGCTGTTTTTTTTTTTTGGTGTGTGAGGGTGGGGTGGGGCCTCCCCTGAATTCCATAGAGCTGCCAACTAGCTTTGTTGTTGTGATGCGGACGTTTATTTCCAGACTTTATTGATGCGTGATGCACAGTTGCATTTCTTTCTCTGGTCTCTTCCCCGCTCTCTCGCTCTCTCTCCCCATTTCTGCTCTCCTCTCGCTCATCTCTCACACATATCTATCATTGCCCCTCTCTCTCTCCACACTCCTTCTCTCTCACCCTATCTTTCCCACTGTCATCTACCCATCCAACCTGCATCCCCCACCACTCACTCGTTATCCCCCACCCCCTTCTTGAGTGGCCTGCCAGTTGGGGGCTATGCGTCTGTGGTTATGGCGGTTTAAAGTCGGAGCATATTAATTATATTAATATATCTAAGGGGGGTAGTTACTGTAGTGTGCGGGGGGTTAGCTTAGTTGTGTTTAGCCACATGCAGCCCCCCATGCCCCCCTACCCCGTAATTTCACATGTGGGGAAAATTAAATAGACCTAAGGGGCGTCTTGCACTTGGTCTTGTTGTTTTTTTAAAACTCGGATCTTGAGTTGACTTATTTGTTTGTTTGCTTGTTGCCGTTTGGCTTGTCGTCTTTTTTTATGTGTTTTCGACATCTTCTTGAAAACCGAGCGCTGCTTGCAACGTGAAAATTTTTAGATTTATTCGGTAGAGATTTACCTCATGTTCTTAAAAATAGCCTTAATCTGATAAATTGGAGTTCATTATTTCTTGAGTTATTTCTTCAATTTGTTCAAATTCTGTGATCTTTATTTATTAATCCGTAAGGAGCTGAGGACGATCTCATTGCGGCTCTGGGCTCCTCGTGCCTGATGCGCAGGTTTTCAATGCGCAGCTGATGGGGCACGGTTTTTTGCAAGCTCTGCGATTTACGTTTGCCCCCCCAGCCTATTCTATAGTCGCAGTATATGAAACGAGCAAGTGGGTTCTGTGCTGCAGATCCCTGAGGGCTCCAAAATGTCAGACGCAGCGAGGGCCTTGGCTTGCTTTCCCGGAGAATTCCCGAGTGGAGAGTACTGCCGAGAAACTTTGGTCGACCGCCCACAGTAGCGCCTCCAGGCGCGGGGGTTGCCCGAGAGCAGCAGAAGAGGTGCTTCTTAGGTCGGACCATGACGCTCGCAGCCTCGGGCGCGGCTTCCGACAATCTTCTGAGAGCTGCCAGAGCTTTGGTATAGTCTTGGCGGCACCTGTTCTCTCTCTCTCCACTGCCTTGTCTTCGCTTTTTGATGCCCGCTCGCTCACCTCTGGCTCCCTCCCCCTTCATCCTTCCCTCCCCCTCCACCGTTCCCCCTCCTCCTCTCACCCTTAACCCTCCCTCTCTCCCCCTACCTCCCCCTCCCTACCCTCATCTATTACCCCCCTCTCTCCCCATCCCTCCCCGCAATTCCCCTCACCACCCCTCTCTCCCCACTACCCTCTATCCCCCCCTTCCACCACCTTTTCTCTCCCCCTCCGCGCTTCCCACCCCCTCCCCCCCTCTGTCCCCTCCCCCCAACCTTCCCTCCACCCCCCTCCCCCCCTTACCCGCCACCCCTCCTCCCCACTGAACCATACTCCCCTCATCTCTAACCCTCTATCTAACCCCTCCTCTCTAACCCCTCCTCTCCTAACCCTCCTCTCTCCCCACTCCTCTCTCCACCTCCAATCTCTCAGCCCTTCTCCCCCCGCCCCAGCCCACCCTCCCCCTCCTATGCCTCCATCTCTACCCTCCCCTCGCTCTCCCCTCCTCTCTCTCCCCCTGTTCCCCTCTCTCCCCCTTTCTTATCGCTCTCTCTGCATGGGGCCCCAGAGAAAGGGGATGCCAGCCCCAGAGACCCCAGAGACGCCCCCCCCCCCCCCCCCCCCCCCCCCCCCCCCAAATTATCTTGCTCTCAGCATCAGCATGACCAGGTGCTAGATTCTGAGTTCAGGAAGGGAAAGCAGGTCAATCCCTGATACCTATCTTCCACTGTAGGGACTAGCAGTGGAGTGAGTCAACACCTTGCTGTTCCTTGGCATGCATATTTCCCACAGATCCTGTCCTCAGCCTGCACTTTGATACGAGCACAAGAGAAATGCTCTTTATGCACTCTATCACTTGGAAGATTGTGAGATTTGGCCATTAATTGCAAAATGTTCGATCAAAACATAACATTTTTTTGGCCCCCCGACCACTGGTAGAGATACTCTGGCTGGTTTGCATATGTTATTTTGCGAGAATTCAAAATACCAGGAATGTTGGACGATGTAAGAAAAAGGTAAACAAGCTCAGCCCTTCATGGGTTATAGCCTTTACCTCCTTTTAAGGGTTCGCATGCTGTATTAGAAACATAGACATAGAAATGAGGTGCAAGGAGAGGCCCATTCGGCCTTTCGGGCATGCACAGCCATTTAAATTATATCATGGCTGATCTCCCAATCTCTATATCTAGTACCTTGCCTTCTCTCCTTACCCCCTGATTCATTTCAGCTTTATAAAGACCATATCCATCTTACCCATCTTATATATGGCCAAACGTTACTGCTCAACTACCTTATTGTGGCAGGAGAATTCACTGTTTTCACCATCTGTGTGAAACAGAACGATTTTCTCATCTTGGTCTAAAAGACTTCGCATTTATCCTTAAACGGTGACCCTTGGCCTGGAATTCCCATCATCGGGAACAATCTTCCTGCATCTAGCTGTCCTAAAACTTGGAAATTTTGTAAGTCTCTTGAGATCACCCCTCAATCTTCTAAATTCCAGACTGTAACAAGCTGAGTCTATTCCAGTCGTCTTCAGTGGAAGCGTGCCATCCAGGATTTCGTATTGTGAAAACCTTCTCTGTACTCCATCTTATGGCAAGATTATCTTTCCTTCAGATTAGGAGACCAAATCTTGTACGCAATACTCCAGGTGTGGCCTCACCAAGACCCTGTACTACTGCTGTAGAAACTTCTGCTCTTGTACTTCAATTCCTTTTGCTATGAATGCCAACATACCATTCGCCTTTCTCAGCCTGCTGCACCTGCATGCTACTTTAAAATGACTGGTGTTAACCATGACACCCAGGTTCTGCTGCATCGCCCTTTTCCTAATCGGTCATCATTCAAATAATAGTCTTCCTTCTTCTTTTTGCCACCAAAGTGGATAATCTCACATTTATCCACATTATACTGCATCTGCCATTGAAGTTTGCCCACTCACCTAGTCTTTCAAAGTCACTCCTGCTGCCTCCTAGCATCCTCCTCACAGATAACACTGCCCCACAGCTTCGTGTCATCAGCAAAACTTTGAGATGTTGCATTTAATTCCATCGTCCAAATCTGTAATATTTGGTAAATTGTCTGGGGTCCCAGCAACTGAGCCTTGCGGCTCACCCCACTTCAGTCACTTTCTGCCATTCCTGAATGGACCCGTTCACTCCTACTCTTTGCTTCCTGTCTACCAGCCAGTTCTCTATCACACATTAATACTGAACCACCAATACGTGTGCTTTAAGTTTGGATACCAATCTCTTGTGTGGGACCTTGTCGAAAGCCTTCTGAAATTCAAAAAAAAATTCAATAAGATTTCGTCAGACAGGATTTACCTTCGTTACCCTTTCGTATAATCCATGCTGACTTTGTCCATGATTTCACCACTTTCCAAATGCTGCATTGATTTCCTCTTTAATAATGTAACTCTAGCTGTGTTTCCCCACTACCGATGTTAGACTAACTGGTCTGTTATTCCCCGTTTCACATTTCTCTCTCCTCCCTTTTTAAAAAGTGGGGTTACATTAGCTACCCTCCAATCCTCAGGAACTACTCCAGAATCTAAAAGAGTCTTGAAAAAAATTATCACTTAGGCATCTGCTATTTTCTGCGGCTACTTCCTTAAGTACCCTGGGATGCAGCCTATCTGGCCCTGGGGATTTTATCAGCTTTAATCCATTCAATTTACCTAACACCACTTTCCAGCTAACCTTGATTTCACTCATTTCCTCCATCTCATTTGACCCGCGATCCCCTGCTATTTCCGGCAAATTATTTATGTCTTCCTTAGTGAAGACAGAACCAAAGGAGTTATTCGATTGGTCTTGCCATGTCCTTGTTCCCATGATCAATTCACCGTTTCTGACTGCAAGGGACCTACATTTGTTTTAACTAAATCTTTTGCGCTTCACATATCGATAAAAGATTTTGCAGTCAGTTTTTATGTTTCCTGCCAGTTTTCTTTCATACTCCATTTTCCCTTTCCTAATTAAGCCCCTTTGTCCTTCCTCTGTTGGTCTCTGAATTTCTCCCGAGTCCCCTGGTCGGCTGCGCTTTTTCTGGCTAATTTGTACGCCTCATCTTTTTCTTTGATACTATCCCTGATTTTCCCCTCGTTATCCTCACGGTGATATGCGCCACCTTCCCTGATTTATTTCTTTTTGCCATACTGGGATGAACAATTGTTGTAGTTCATCCATGCAGTCTTTAATGCCTTCCATTGCATATCTACCGTCAACCCTTCAAGAATCATTGCCAGTCAATTCTTGGCCAATTCACGTCTCATACCTCAAAGTTACCTTTCTTTAAGTTCAGGACCCAGGTTTCTGAATTTAACAATGTCACTCTCCATCCTAATGAAGAACTCAACCATTATTATGGTCACTCTTGCCCAAGGGGCCACGTTCAACAAGGCTGCTAACTAACCCTTCCTCATTTACTCAATATCCAGTCTTAGAATATAGCCTGCTCTCTCGTTGGTTCCGCACATGTTGGTTTAGACAACTATCCCACATCTTCCATTCATGAAATCCTCTTCCTCAGCACCCCTGCCAATTTGATTCACCCAATCTATATGTAGATTGAAGTCACCCCATTATAAGCGGTTTTACCTTCGTTGCACGCATTTCTAATTTTCCTGTTTGATGCCATCCCCAACTCCACTACTACTGTTAGGTGGCCTGTACACAACACCACTAGCGGTTTCTGCCCCTTAGTGTTTCGCAGCTCCACCCATATCGATTCCACATTCTCCAAGCTAATGTCATTCCATCTATTGCGTTATCTCCTCTCTAACCAAACGCTTTTAGAGCAACGCATACCCCTCCTCCTCTTTTCCTCTCTGTCTATCCTTCCTGAATATTGAATATCCCTGGATGCTCAGCTCCCAGCCTTGGTCACCTGGAGCCATGTCTCCGTGATCCAAAAGCTATATTCATAATTATTATAATAGCTATCTGCACATTCAACTTCATCCACCTTATTACGAATGCTCTCGCATTGAGACACATAGCCTTCAGGCTTGTTATTACATAATTCTTGGCCCTTTTACATTATGTTGAAAAGTGCCTTTTAGATTTTTGCCCTGGATTTGTTTTCCTGCCACTTTTCACCTTGCTACCTATTGTTCCTATCCTCATTTTTACATCCCCTCTGTTTCTCTGCTCACAACATTTAAGAATCCCCAATTCTTATTCTCCGTTAGTTATTTTTTCTTCTTCCTCCCTACGTGTTGCGTCTGACTGCTTCTCTTCTCTGCCTTCTGCCTCACAAACGGACTACTTGACTTCTCAATTTGAGGTCACTCCCCAAAACCGATCTGGTTTAAAGTCTCCCCAGTAGCCTTTGCAAATCTCCCGCCAGGATATTGGTTCCCCTCGGCTTCAAGTGCAACCCGTCCTTTTTATACAGGTCACACCTTCCCCAAAAGAGGTCCCAATGATTCCAGAAACTTGAATCTCTGTGCTCTGCACCAGTCCTTTAGCCACACATTGATCCTCCACCTTGCTCCTTCCTACTCTCACTGTCGCGTGGTACAGGCAGTAATCCTGAGATTGTTACCTTTGTGGTCCTTCTCCTCTTCAACACTCTTCCTAACTCCTTTACTAAATTCTCCTTTCAGGACCTCCTCTCTTTTTCTACTATGTCATTGGTACCTATATGTACCACGACACTCTGGCTCCCTCTCCCTCCCATTTCAAGATATCTTGGACACGTTCAGTCACATCCTGGACCTGGCACCACTGGGGGGGGCAAACTACCAGCCGGGTCTCCTGACTGCGTCCACAGAATCGCCTATCTGACCCCTAACTATAGAGTCCCCTATTACTGCTGCCCTCCTCTTCTTTTCCTTACCCTTCTGAGCAACAGGGCCGGTCTTTGTACCGGAGGCCCGGTCACTGTTGCTACCCCCAGGTAGGCTGTGCCCCCCAACAGTACTCTCTTACAGGAGTACTTATTGCCAAGGTTTACAGCCACCGGGGTACTCTCTAGTCCCTGCGTCTGCCCCTTGCCTCTCCTAGAACCGTGACCCACTTTTCTGCTCTGTGGTTTTGGAGTGACCCCACCCTGTCTGTAGCTCCTCCCTATGGCTTCCTCACTCTCCCTGACCAGACGGAGGTCATCGAGCTGCTGCTCCAGGTACGATTACGGTCCATTTGGAGCGCATCTTAACGCACCTGGCGCAGATGTGGATGTCTGGAGAGCTATCTGACTGCATGACCTCCCACATCTGACATCCAGATACAGTAAAACTGCCCTGGCACTCATCCTCCCCCTTACCTGGATACAATACAATATACTCTGGTACATCGCGGAAATGAGAAGTAAACGTCAAACTTAGGACATACACGTGGGCGAAATCGTTTGAAGTCGTGAACTTAAACTTGCAATCTCGTAGACAACCACGAGTGTGATTTTTTTCTTTCACTTGGGGGGACCTCTCGTGGGTGGACAAGCACCATGAGACAGGGCCATTACTGTCATTTTCACAGCTGTCCTGAAGTCCATCACTGGCCTAAGCAGGCGGTTAGATAGAATTCAGCGCGGCCGCGTCTATTGATATGACCTACAAAGGGAAAATGCGCACCGTCCAGTGCCAGAGCATTTCTCTCTGCTTCATATACATGGGAATTCCCTCAGTATGGTCACTCAGCGGGACAGGCAGCATCTCTGGAGAAAAGGAATGGGTGACGGGATGACGTTTCCAAACTTCTGCTACGTCTTTGTGTTACGGCAGCACTGTGTGTTCACTTTTTGTCAACCAGCATCTGCCCTTTCTTGTGTGACATTATTTGTATCCATGGCAGTTGATTGTCGCTCCCTTCAGTTTCCTAGGAGGTCAGGACAGGACTGGAGTTGGAGGGAAAGGTGGGGGGGTGGGGGGGAAGGGGGGGGGGTTTGTGGTAACTTTAGTATGGAAGACAAGATGTAGGTTTGTGGTTGTAACGTGAAAAAATGTGGAAAAGTTCAAGGGGTATGAATACTTTTGCAAGCCACTGTATATATGTATATACACATATTCCGCTTGGTGTCCTAAATGTTGCTGGGAGTTTCACTCTATATTCCAGCATTTGTAATGTACTTGGCTTCCATACACGAGAAAATGTGATGTATTACAAAAAAAGCATTTTTCCATACAAATTCATGAGAAAATGCTATTATCCAGTTGTATTTCTAATTTATTTGTTCAAATTAATTATTCCTGCCTTCCTTCTATTCCATGTGGATATTGCTAGATTGATACAATTGAAAGCTATGACGAATCTTTCCTGTTATTGGATTATTAAGCATAACCTGAAGTATACCTATTCTATGTTTATGATAAATTTCAGTATGAAGCATTTGAGAGAATGAAAATATCTGAATTATTGGCTCTATTTTAAAGGAATATGGTACATTTTGCGCTAACTCTGAAACAAAGTGGTGCACTGATGTGTTTCAGGGCTAATTTCCATAAGGTTTTGCAGAAATGCAGCCAAGAAATGGAGCTTGCCAGAAGATGAGGACACGAATTGAGCAGTGGTAGGCTTATTGGAATAATACCAGCAGTCATTTAAATTATAAGGAGGACTATAAATGCAATTAAAGAAGAAAGTGAAGTCCATAATGAAGACAGGCCAAGGTTTCCTTAGGAGTCTGATGAAAATGTCATCTATTGCTCAAGAAGCCTTGAACTAACGATTTAGAATTTCTGGTACAAGATAATGTCTGCTCTGTTCAGGTCTCAAACTACAGTTGTAAATGAAATTATCCAGTCTGCGTATATACAGGATCCCACTTACATCATGGCAGTGAGGTAGAAGGAGTAGGGTTGCATCTTTCATGATCACTCTCTGCACCAGCATGGTATGACTGCACCATCTTTCTCAAACCATCTTGTCTTGTTCATATTTGCTTTTAAACAGTAGTATGGTTTTCATTCTCTAATAAACATGCAAAATAAAGGCATCCCAAGGCAATCTCCTTGTGTGTATTGAGAGAATACCTCAGTCAGTGGTTGGTCTCACTCATTGAGTATAGGCAGCTTTCTCATATGAAAACTCATCCTTTACCTGACACAAAGGCCATAGAATAAAATGATCAGATTAAATTATGTCTACTTTTTTCCCCCTTCTAAATTGATACTTTGTAATGGCATTTTTATTTGAAATATCTATTTAGGTAGTCCTCAGAAATAAGGATGAGTTGCTTCCAGTCCTGTTCTGAGAGTTCTGTGTTGGCAGATGGGACTATTGCAGGAATCAAAGATTTTGCCAGATTGGACAGGCAGGTGCATTGCATGGTAGGTGAATGGATAGTTTGGCAGGTGGTACATTCCTTCCACCATTAATGCTGGGATTTTAGGTGTTTTGGACATATCAAAGCATACGTGTGTACAGTATTTTAGGTATACATGTTATTTAGTTCTCCTGAGGCAAAGTTATTGTGGGGATCACATGTTAATGACGCAGTTAGAAGGTGACATGGACGGTAGAGTCATGGGATGATGGCAGAGTTGCTGTAGTGATTGGCAATTGATGAATCCTTCAGCTCATTAACCGTCTCCATGGGATAACAAGGGTTATCAATATAGTAGAATGCATCAATTCATCTGGCAAAAACATACACCTTTTTCAAGCCATTTGAATCATGATTTGTTTTTAATGTGCATGCTTGAAATCTGAAAGAAAAACAAAATATTTACAAATACTTGGCAGGTCAGAAAGCATCCGTGGAAAGAGACTGCTAAAAGGTGACAAAGAAGGTAGAATTATAGGATGAGGCCAGTGTTCCTGTGGTGATAGACTGTTGATGAATCCACTTATAATTTAACTCATTAACCCTTCCCCCTCCCTACCCACAGTTGCAAGTAACCAGTAAGTGAAGTTCCAGTGGTTGTGCTGGGGTCTAAAGTAGATGGGTCCCAACCCAAAACGTTGTCTGCCTATTTTCTTGAACACAACTTGAAATATTTGGTCAATAAGAGATAAAAGCATATTTCAGTATACCTTTAAAATGATTTAATACAAATCAATGCATTTTATTTAATAATTAATTTGAGTTGGTTGTAAAACTACCTACAGAATAAACTAAGATCAACAAACAAAATTAAAGCCAAAATTAAAACAATTATAAATGGATAGCTGGTTGATAATTTAAACAGTATTATTCTATGGTTTAGACAAACTCATTTAATTTTTAAAGTAAAACAAACCAGAACTGCTTAACATAAGACATGGATTGTCAACAACAAACATAAAGCAGATTACTGCAAGAAACACAGCACGTAATCTTTGATTGTTGTTTGTTCCAGTAATCAGCTTTGTTTTGCCAGTTGCCAACCCGTGTTCTATGAACTGAGTAATGAGTAAATGTAATGAAGCTGCTAAAACAATTATCAAGTGAAAACCAATAACAGGGAAGAATTTCCAAGGGAACCTTTGAAAGGCATCTTTGGTTCAAACAATATTGAATGCCCAGGAACATAAAATTCAAGATAAATAGGAACACCATTATGGTCAATGGGATGATGAAAATAAAAGATCAAGCCAGAAATATTCGGCGTATAACAAGAAAAACAAAATCATTTGAAGTGTTAATATGCAGTAGTTCAGCTTCTGCATTCACATCCACTCATAAATATATGTAGAATCTTCTGGAGGTGGGTCTCTTATTGATTCAGCCTCCTATAATAAATGCAGGTACTTCAGGAGAACAGTAAATTCTGCTGGTTTGCAAACCCATCTCTTTCCCGTGCTCACATCATGATAATCAGTACAGTTTTGCCAAATGACTCTAAAGAGCAATTATTGCATGTGACTAAGAATTTAATAAATCACAAAGTATATTGTCTATTCTGCATCATTAGCTTCTATGAGAAAATTATCATCCAGATTTTCATTACAATTAACTTAGTTTTAATTGCAGCTGTTACTAAACAGCAGCTTATTTGAAAAATCCCTATTAAAAATACAGATGAAGGGTGATAAGAGACTTAAACAACCACTGTTACTGTCCAGAATCACTTGCAAAATTGTTCATCGTGTATGTAATTAAGATGCATTAGAGATAAATTCATGCTGGAGAAGGAATAAGCTCAGCACGCTAAACAGCATCTGTGGAGCCAAAGGGATAGTTGGTGTTTCAGATTGAGACCTTGTATTGGGACACATCGAGTCCTGATGCAGGCTCTCAACCTGAAATGGTGATCATCCCTTTGTCTCCACATTTGTCCCTTTTGAGATACAGTGTAGAAACAGGCCCTTCGGCCCACTGGGTCGGTGCCGACCAGTGATCACCCCGTACACTAGCACTATCCTACACACAGAAGACAATTTACAATTTTATCAAAGCCAATTAATCTACAAATCTATATGTCTTTGGGATGTGGGAGGAAACCAGAGGGCCTGGAGAAAACCCATGCGATCACAGGGAGAATGTACAAACTGTGTACAGACAGCACCAATAATCAGGATCAAACCCGGGTCTCCGGCACTGTAAGGCAGTAGCTCTACCACTGCACCACCATGCTGCCCTCTTGAGTTCTTCCACCTGGTTGATTTTTGCTCCAGTTCCAGCATTTGTGGTGTCTTGTGTCTCATTGAGGGTGAATGTTCTGTTGCAACTGTTGTACATTTCCCACTAATTACATAACTATCAAGATTTCTTGAAGGTTTAGAAATATAGTAGCCTTGGCTATGGTCAGGTCAAGTGATTTCTTCTGAGTCAAATCTATCTAAAAATCAATATTTTAAACTTGAGAACAAACTGCACTACCAGGCTGTAACTGTAGGAATGTTGCACCAAAATTGCTTTAATTATGCTGCTGCCACAGATGAACCTGGTTTATTTAATTCTGCTGCGTGATCATTCTGCTAGTCCAAAGTTGAATTTGGAAGAAACGTGTTAATCTGTGCATATTATAACAATTC
The DNA here is from genome assembly GCA_035221665.1 of Okamejei kenojei. Classification (NCBI taxonomy): domain Eukaryota; kingdom Metazoa; phylum Chordata; class Chondrichthyes; order Rajiformes; family Rajidae; genus Okamejei; species Okamejei kenojei. The sequence goes on along the minus strand of CM069136.1, from coordinate 79,189,193 downwards.
CAGAGCATCAAGCTTTCAATTAAGTTGGGACAAAGAATAAAATAGTTTGATACACAAATCAGGGCAGCACAATGGTGCAGCGATAGAGTTACTGCCTTATGGCGCCAGTGACCCGTGTTCGATCCCGTCTACAGGTGCTGTGGGTTTTCTCCAAGATCTTTGGTTTCTTCCCATACTCCAAAGACATACAGGTTTGCAGATTAATTGGCTTGGTATAAGTGTAAATCCCTAATGTGTGTAGGATAGTGTTAATGTGCAGGGATCGCTGGTCGGCGCAGACTCGATGGGTCAAAGAGCCTGTTTCCATGCTTGCTGTATCTCTAAACTAAACTAAAAATATGGCATCACTCACCGTTTGAGCAGACATGAACAACAGAGAAATGTCACTGTCAGATGAGAAAATCGTTTTTCACACAGAGAGTGGTGAATCTGTGGAATTCTCTGCCACAGAAGGTAGTTGAGGCCAGTTTGTTGGCCATATTTAAGAGGGAGTTGGATGTGGCCCTTGTGGCTGAAGGGATCAGGGGGTATGGAGAGAAGGCAGGTACAGGATACTGAGTTGGATGATCAGCCATGATCATATTGAATGGTGGTGCAGGCTTGAAGGGCCGAATGGCCTGCTCCTGCACCTAATTTCAATGTTTCTATGTTTCTATGAACCTCCCTGTGACAATTTGGATGAAAGCGTGGCTAACAGACTTGGCTAGGCAAAGTAAGATTGGTTAGTGTTTCCTACTAACCAATTGTAGTGCTTGTTAGTAGTTGCTCCACCTATATGTGCTTTATATTACCAAGAGCTTGCCTACGTATTTCATTCTGAGTAGCTGCTAGTTACTGTAATGTCCTGCAGACCAATGCTGTAAGTGGACTTTAATAAACATGTGTTGTATCTTGCCATGTATATGACTAGAATCATTAAATGGTGTCAAGAAGTGAGTCTTACCTACTCCGTTCACCTTTATCGGGTTTTGTTTTTTATACTTGTTTTATGTGCCTGTTATCTCTATCATGGCAAACTTGTCTCACCGTCCTAATCCTCTGACCCATCTGACTGGGTTTCCACCATGGCGGTTACAATGAAGAAAAACAAGGAGGAAATCCGATTTTGCATAAACCCCAGGGATCTCAAAACAGCTATCAAACGTCCACACTACCCTATGTGAACGGTAGAGGAAGTTGCTGCTCAAATAGGCAACGCATCAGTGTTTTCCGTTCTGGATGCCAAAAGTTCATTTGGCAGATTCCGCTCGACCCAGACGCGTCCAACCTTACTATATTCGGCACCCCCTTCAGCCATTACAAATTCCTGAGAATGCCCTTTGGCATCAACACTGCCAGCGACGTTTTCTTACGCACAATGGAACAACTGTTTGTGGGGTATCCATGCACCATCATTGTTGATGACATTCTCATCTACGGGCGCTGAGCATGATGCTAATCTGAAGAAAGTGCTGGACCGTGCCAAAGACATTCAGCTCAAACTCAATCACTGAATTGCAAGTTTCAAGCCCCAGAAGTTACCTACGTTGGACATGTATTCACAAGTGATGGTCTCAGACCAGACCCATCAAAAACTGCTGATATCAACGAGATGCCAGTTCCTACTGACGTTACGAGTCCACAAAGGTTCCTTGCAATGGTCAACTACCTGGGAAATATATTCCCAACTTCAGCAACATACAGTTGCTTGCAAAAGGTTTCATACCCCTTGAACTTTTCCACATTTTGTCACGTTACAACCACAAATGTATTTTATTGGAATTTTATTTGATAGACCAACACAAAGTGGTGCATTATTGTGAAGTGGAAGGAAAATGATACATGGTTTCCAAATTTTATTACAAATAAAAAACTGAAAAGTGTGGCGTGCAAAAGTATTCAGCCCCCCCCCGAGTCAATACTTTGCAGAACCACCTTTCGCTGCAATTACAGCTGCAAGTCTTTTGGAGTATGTCTCTACCAGCTTTGCACATCTAGAGACTGAAATATTTGTCCATTCTTCTTTGCAAAAATAGCTCAAGCTCAGTCAGATTGGATGGAGAGCATCTGTGAACAGCAATTTTCAAGTCTTGCCAGAGATTCTCAATTGGATTTAGGTCTGGACTTTGACTGGGCCATTCTAACACATGAATATGCTTTGATCTAAACCATTCCATTCTAGCTCTAGCTGCATGTTTAGGGTCGTTGTCCTGCTGGAAGGTGAACCTCCGCCCCAGTCTCAAGTCTTTCGCAGACTCTAACAGGTTTTCTTCCAAGATTGCCCTGTATTTGGCTCCATCCATCTTCCCATCAACTCTGACCAGTTTCCCTGTCCCTGCTGAAGAAAAGCATCCCCACAGCATGATGCTGCCACCACCATGTTTCACAATGGGGATGGTGTGTTCAAGGGTGATGTGCAGTGTTAGTTTTCCGCCACACATAGAGTTTTGCATTTAGGCCAAAAACTTCAATTTTGGTCTCATCAGACCAGAGCACCTTTCTCCACATGTTTTCTGTGTCCCCCACATGGCTTGTGGCAAACTGCAAACGGGACTTTTTATGGCTTTGTTTCAACAATGGCTTTCTTCTTGCCACTCTTCCATAAAAGCCCGATTTGTGGAGTGCACGACTAATAGTTGTCCTGTGGACAGATTCTCCCACCTGAGCTGTGGATCTCTGCAGCTCCTCCAGAGTTACCATGGGCCTCTTGGCTGCTTCTCTGATCAATGCTCTCCTTGCCCGGCCTGTCAGTTTAGGTGGACGGCCATGTCTTGGTAGGTTTGCAGTTGTGCCATACTCTTTCCATTTTTGGATGATGGATTGAACAGTGCTCCGTGAGATGTTCAAAGCTTGGGATTTTTTTTATAGCCTAACCCTGCTTTAAACTTCTCCACAACTTTATCCATGATCTGTCTGGTGTGTTCCTTGGGCTTCATGATGCTGTTTGTTCACTAATGTTCTCTAACAAACCTCTGTGGCCTTCACAGACAGCTATATTTGTACTGAGATTAGATTACACACAAGTGGACTCTATTTACTAATTAGGTGACTTCTGAAGGCAATTGGTTGCACTGGATTTTATTTAGGGGTATCAGAGTAAAGGGGGCTGAATACTTTTGCACGGCACATTTTTCAGTTTTTAATTTGTAAAAAAAATTGAAAACCATGTATCATTTTCCTTCCACTTCACAATTATGCGCCACTTTGTGTTGGTCTATCACATAAAATTCCAATAAAATACATTTACGTTTGTGGTTGTAACGTGAAAAAATGTGGAAAAGTTCAAGGGGTATGAATACTTTTGCAAGCCACTGTATATATGTATATACACATATTCCGCTTGGTGTCCTAAATGTTGCTGGGAGTTTCACTCTATATTCCAGCATTTGTAATGTACTTGGCTTCCATACACGAGAAAATGATTCCTTGGGCTTCATGATTCTCAAGGAACATTGTTTGTTCACTAATGTTCTCTAACAAACCTCTGAGGCCTTCACAGAACAGCTCTATTTATGTTTGTGGTTGTAACATGACAAAATGTGGAAAAGTTCAAGAGGTATGAATATTTTTGCAAGCCACTGTATCTGCCCCCTGTGGGAACTGACACAAAGATGTTGCATGGTCATGGTATTCACAGCACCAAAGAGCTTTTGATTTCCTCACGTTGCAGTTGGCCAGTGCACCTATCCTCGCCTATTTCGCTTTGTAGTTACCCATAACACTCACATGTGATGCGTCCCTGAACGGACTTGGTGTTGCTTGCCTGCAGACCGCTGCTGATGACGACTGCAAGCCTGTTTCATATGCCTCTGGAACACTAACTGATACGGAACAACGTTACGCCCAGATTGAAAAATAATTAATTGCAGTGGTTTTTGTCTGCACGAAATTCAAAGATTTTATTTTTGGGAAAGCTGTTATTTAGAAACAGACCACCAGCCACTGGTCACCATCTTGAATAAACCCATTCACGCTGCTCCAGCTTGCCTGCGACGGATGATGATGCAGCTGCAGAGTTTTGATTTCAACATTGTCTATAAAAAAGGCAAGGACATGCACACAGCTGACATGCTATCAAGGACCCCACGCAAAACCAGCGAACAACAACTCTTTGAACAGGAGCAGTTCTCAGTAATGAAGGTATCGTATGTTCCTACTGATTGCTGTCCGCAGTCATCCGGCGTGGCTGGACGGATAAACAACAGAGCATCCCGCTCGCGATCTGCCCATACTTCCTGGTTTGCGATAAACTGGTGTTACAGGACGGGATTATAGTCAAGGGCCACAAGGCAGTTGCCCCAGCTGTCCTCCGGGACAAGTACTTCGACGCCAACCACAGGGGCCACCCCGGCGTGGAGACAACCTTACAACGTGCACAGAGCATGTTTTACTGGCCTGGTATGACCAAGTATATACGTGCAAAGCTGAAGTCTGCTCCATCTGAAAAATTCTGACGCCACACCAGCAGAAGCAGCCCTTACTGCCGCACCCGGTTCCTCCTCTACCGTGGTCCACAGTAGCCACTGACATATTCGAATGGCATGGGAAACACTATCTGGTTCTTGTCGTCTCTTACTCGGCTGGTTTGACATCGATCTACTCCAAACCATCAGATCTGAAGCAGTTATCCAGAAATTGCAACGCCATTTCCCCGTGCACGGCTCCCCTGCACGCCTTATATCCGACAACGGCAATCAGTTCACTAGCCAGCTTTTCAAAAACTTTGCACAACGATGGGACTTTCAACATATCACCAGCAGCCCTGAGTTCCCGCGGTCCAACGGATGCGCCGAACATGCCGTCCGAAGCCCAAAACAATTAATGGAGCATTCTTACCTTGCTAAATCTGACATCTACCTGGACCTGCTCAGTTTAAGGAACATTGCCAGGGATCCCATACTGGGTTCCCCAGCCCAACGACTGATGTCTCGCCAAACCTGTGCTACCCTGCCTGTACCCCAGCAGCTTTTGCAGCCAAATGTTTGTTCTCTGCCTGCGGTCCAGAAACAACTACTATTCAAGCGCGATGCACAAAAACGTTATTCCAACAAATTCAGTAAGCCACTTAAACCTCTCTCCAGTGGACAGGTTGTTCGCCTCCAGACCAACAAGGGCTATGGGTCACATCCACAGCCCTGCCAAAGAACCGCGCTGGTTAGCGCGGACAGGGCCATTTACAGATGCAACCATCAACATCTTCCAGTGTAGGAACCGTGTCCGTGTCCACATCCAGAGGTTTCGCGTTTTGTCTACCCTCCCATTACCGGGCCGGCTGCTCCACTATCAGAGACTGTGTCTCCCGCGGTCTCCCCACGGCCTTCAGCGCTAGCTCGCCTATTTCACCACCTCCACCCGGTGGGTCCCCGGTCACATCCCCGGTTCTCTCTCCGGTCACTTCGCCGGTGAAAGGAGGAGATGCGGATTCGTACCGGACGGGTCAGCAGGCCATCCATTAGATACGGTGATTTTGTGCAGCTATCTATACTTCCCCATATGCATTATTAACGTTCCGGTTACTATATTGTTTAGCCATCATGTTCCCACCTATCTATGCTTTCTTTTCTTTCTGCAAGGAAAGATGTAGATTGGTTATTTCCTACAAACTAATTGGAGTGCTTGTTAGTAGTTGCTCCGCCTGTATGCGATTTACATTACCAAGAACTTGCCTACGTATTTCAGCCTGAGTAGCTGCTAGTTACTGTAATGTCCTGCAGACCAATGCTGTAAGCGAACTTTAATAAACCTGTATTGTATCTTGCCATGTATACGACTCGACTCATTACACTCTCTCGGTGCCTGTGGCGTAAAATTAATGATGTTCTTAAACATACATCTAGAAGATCAAGCCTGTCAGGCACAAACCCGAAACTGCATGAACTCATTGGCTACTAGAGCAGCTGGCCACAAAAAGCAAAGGGAGGCATTATTTGTGTAGGTAACTATTGTCCAAATGATTTGCATTCTTCTGCGAATGTATGCTTTTGTTGTAATCTTCTGCTTCATACACCTATAGATCAACAAAGTTTTTCAGTGGTGGTCTATGTTTCCACTGAAGTGACCACATATTCAGTCTCCCAGCACTCCCAAAGGCAACTGATTTGATGTCACCCAAAAGATTTCTACCCGCTTAAAGACATCTCTTAAAAATCCTGCTTCTGCTACCACATATTTCTCATGAAAGACCTTAGTAGCAGGTCGAGTCCAGAACCAGGGACCACAGTCTTAGAATAAAGGGGAGGTAATTTAAGACTGAGGTGAGAAAAAATTGTTTCACCCAGAAAGTTGTGAATTTATGGAATTCCCTGCCACAGAGGGCAGTGGAGGCCAAATCACTGGATGAATTTAAGAGAGAGTTAGATAAAGCTCTGGTGGCTGGAGGAATCAAGGGATATGGGGAGAAGGCAGGCACGGGTTATTGATAGGGGACAATCAGCCATGATCACAATGAATGGCGGTGCTGGCTCGAAGGGCCGAATGGCCTCCTCCTGCACCTATTTTCTATGTTTCTATGTTTCTATGTCAATAGAGGTGTAGATGGGACATCTTGGTTGGCATGGGCATGTTATGTTGAATAACTTCTTACCCTGCTCTATGGTTCTATGACTATATAACTTACACCTAAGTCCAGTAATAGATCAAGCAAGCACTTGTTTCTATACAATTGTATTCAATGAACTACAAAATACAGTCACCTTACAGTCAATACAAAAGTGACAAAGCATGATGATTGCTGATGTTTATCAGGCCAGGAGCAGATGAATTGGAATCATTTGGAATAATCACACTGGATCTGACTATTGCACAAATTTACTGCGCATGACCCACCAGCCTGCTCTAACCCAAACTTATTAAAGTCATATCCAGTGTGAGTAGGCCAGGTAATCCTCCATAAGTAAAGTCGGCAGAGTCAGCTGATCTTCCATAGCCGGATGTATTCCTGCAAACTGTTACATGATGCAAATAGCAATGTGGCTTCTGGTATTGGATCCTAAGGCCCCTCTCCCAGAAGACCCGATAGTTCACTAATGTTAAAGGCCTTTGGACTATTTTACTCATTGAGAAAAATAAAATAAAGATGAATAATCAAACCACTTTGCTGCACTATTTTTTATGCAATGTCATGATCCCATTCAAATAAATAATGGTGTATTACTTTCACCAGGCATCGCCAGTGTAAATGTGGGATGATGCAAAATTCCACATTTTGATGAATAAGTATGGAAATTGGAGATAAACAGACCAGTAAAGGGTTCTCTATGTAACTGTCAATCTGAGATAAGTATGGCTCCACCTGTTTTCAGCCAAAGTTTGATAGACTGAAGCACTAACAAGTTTATCTTAGCCTAAAACATAGGAGAGAAACAAGTATACAGTTGAAGATATTAGGAAATGAGATATACAACTCAGGTCCAGTTGTCAGTCAAATGAAAGATAAGAAACAAGAGAAGGAAAGGAAAATATATTTTAGGGGGAGAGGGAGGAGGGGAAGGAAGTGGGGGAGGGAGAGTGGGGGGGAGGTTTAGCAAGGTTTTTGGCAAGGTTGGACCAAAACATTATAACACACGAGGTCTGAGGTATGTTGGCTAACTGGATCCAAATCTCTCTATAATTTTATTTCAAGCATATATCAGTTCTTCAAACTGCCTCCAATAGCCCAACAGTCTATTTCAAATCATGACAATCTGCAAGAAATAGAATATTTTCTTAGTTCCCATTGCTTCTTTTGCTTACGATCTTTAATGGAGTCACTCAGCATGGAAACTGGCCTTCAGCCCAACACTTCCATGCTGACCAAGATGTGTATCCAAACCAGTTACATTTCCCTACATTTTTGTCCATATCCCTCTAAACCCTTTCTATCTATGTACCTGTCCAAATGCTTTTTAAACATTGCAGTTGTACTTGCCTTCCAGCTTGCTCTGACAGCTTGTTCCAGTTAAGCACCACAGTCTGTGTGAAAAAATTGCCGCTCAGATTTGCTTTAAATATTTACCTTCATCTACATCCTCACATTTTGGATTTCCCTACCCTGGAAAAAAAACCTGTAACCATCCATCTGATCTACACAATGATTTTATATACCTCTTTAAGGTCACCATACAACTTTATCCATCCTCCAGTTTTCCAATACCTCATCAATGGCTAATGCAAATATGTCTGTCAGGGCCTCAACAATTTCTTCACTTGCTTCCCACAATGACCTCAGATACTCTTGATCCGGTCGCAGAGATTAATCTGCCTTACTATGCCTCAAGACCGCCAAAATGTCTTCTTTTGTAATGACGTATGTTCCAAGACATCACTATGCATTTCCCTTAATCTTTAGTTTCCGTGAGCATTTGCAAACCGTATTTCTAAATCCTACCGTCACCTCGAAAAATTACTCTCAGTTTCTCATCCTGAGCCTTCATGAATGTTTCTATTAAATCTGTTTCCAACTACAATCTATACATCCAAGTTATTAATATACATCAAGAAACACTGTTGATCCTCAAACTCACCCTTTAGTAAGATCAGCGTATATCTTCCTTCCTTGCTGAGAAGAAACCATTCTTATCTTTCAGTCCATTGAATATTTATACTGCTAATACTGTTATCGCAAGAATTTTGATTTTTAGCAGACAACGGCACTTTAAACCATCTGAATGATACATCCTTCAGTACTTAATATTTTTAGATTGTGGTAACAAAACCTGTCCACAATTTTCTACATGCTTGCATATGAAAGGCCTTTGACCTCAAATATTCACTACATTTCTCTTTCTCATAAATGTTGCCTGACCTGCTGAATGTTTGCAGAATGTTCTGTTTATTATTGTACTTTTCAAGCCTGTCGAGTTTCTTCCGATCCTTTGGGGTGCTTTCTCCCACCCTGTTTACATCACTGCTGTTTCTTTCTCTGTTCTAGCAGTCCCATGGGATCAAGAATGACCTATTGTAGATTTTCACACAATGAGACGAGAGGTAGTTCAGAAGTATATAAGAAGACATTGAACATAATTTACATCTTTCAATTGCATACGGAGGCATTGCTAGGACCAACTGTATTAGACGCCAAACCACCTGTGTTTTAGAAAATTTGATCATAAGATGATCTGAGATATGCATCCATATTTGACGATATTTGATAATCAGGTTTAAGAGTCTGTGTGCATCATAACACAACAAAGACTTGAAGTATTGACGGATTACGAAGGAAGCACATTTCAGTAAGTCATCTCATTTGGTCTTAAGCCATTATTCTTATAAATTGTGTGAAACAAATAATTATTTTTTTATATTCAGCAGTGATTTTATGTGAGTAATGACAGTTATTACACTAAGCAATTTATTCATCATCTTGCAATAATGGGTTCACGGCCACCATTAACACTTATCATTCTTTGATATCCATACAATTAATTCCCATAACTGACAAATGCTTCTCCATAGCAATTGGTAATGCATGAGGGAGGAACATGCAAACTCAAGATATAGCTTTTCCAAGTGAGGTGATTTTGCTGATATCATGAAAGGCAAATTTGCAGTACTTAACGCTGAAAACATGTGATGTGTCTGTCACATAACCACAATGCCCAGCCCACTACTGCCATCATCACCAAAATTTACTGTCAGGCATTTATCTCCTTAATGAAGATAATTTGAAAAGTGCTCATTGATTCACTAGAAAATAATGATGTCATTCATTGTACCAATGCTTTCAAGAAATTTCTAAAAATTCACCAATAAAAGTTCCAACTAGTGCAAGCAGTACCAATATGAGGATTAATCATCTTGCCAACTCTCACACTAGTTTCCTTATACCTCAGCATTTCTGATTGCAGTATTTTGTTCTCAGATGCCCATCTAGGAAAACCCCTCTGCCCTGGCTTGAATAGCCAGTACTTTTCCCAGCATGGGTAATTTGAAAGTTGAACACAATACTCCAAGTGTGGCCTCACCAACATCTTGTACTGCTATAACATGATGTCCTATATTCAATATTCAATACCCTGACCGATGAAGACTTATGTACCAAAAGCCTTCTTGACCACCCAACCTGTGACATTACCTTCAGGGAACTATGTACTTGTAATTCAAGTTCCCTCTACTCCACAAAACTCCCCTTTCACTCTATCATTCACTGTAAAGTTTGAGTCCTACTTTGACTTCCCAAAATATAACTTGCATTTAACTCCAATAGCAATTCCTCAGCCCACTTGCCCAGCTGATCTTGAGAGGTCCAATGTGATGAGTAAAAAGTGTGGTATGCAAAGTGAGGTCCCATTTCTATACAGTATAACTCTATGACTATGGCTATGTATATAATGGATTATTAAACATAAAGCATGCTGTACTATTTGTCCGCAGGTACTGTCATATTGAATGGAGGGTCATGATAATCACTACATCTCGACATATAATAATTTCATAGACAATTTGTGGGATTAGGTCTACAGCAACATTTAAGAGTCTCAATATGTATATAGAATGTGTACTACCTCTTCTCATTTGAAATATTGGGTATCAAATTATTTATGATTACGTTACAAATTGGTAGCAATAATTAGGTGGTATTGTGGTGCAATGGAGTTGCTACCTGACAGGCCCAGTGACCACCGTTCAATCCTTACTTACAGTGCCACCCGCCTGAATGGATTTGTCATAATTCACGCTGCGACCAAATAGGTTTGCTTTGGGTAGTCCGGTTTCCTCTCACTTCCCAAAGATGCATATTTTGTTAGGTTGATTGGCTCCTATAAATTCCCCCAAGTATGCAGGTGAGTGGTAGAATTTGGAAAGAGTTAAGGGGAATGTGGGGAAAATAAAATGGGATCACATAAATTGGAACTTAATGGTTAGTGCTGACATGGTGACTGATAGTCCTGTTTCTACAACGTAGTTTTTTTAATTGAGATTGTTGTTGATGACACTCATCATAATCATAATCATAATAATCGTAATCGTAATTTATTAGCCAAATATGTTTTGCATATTCATTTGAGGAATTTGATTTGCCATACAGTCATACCAAAAAAAATAATAAAACACATAACTACATATAATTTGACATAAACATCCACCACAGCAGCTCCTCCACATTCCTCACTGTGATGGAAGGCAATAAAGTCTTATCTTCTTTCCTCCTTTTCCTTCTGCGGTCGGGAGAGTTGAACCATCCACAGTCGGGGCGATCGAAGCTCCCGCAGCCAGTGATCGAAGCTCCCGCGTCGGGGTGAACGATGCTCCTGCGATCGGGGTGGTCGAAGCTCCTGCGGCTTGGAGCTCCCGAAGTCGGTTCCTAACCAAGGGATCGCAAGCTCCATGATGTTAAGTCCACAGGCTCCCGCAGTTGGAAATCCCAATGTCAGTCCCCAGCAAGAGGCAGGCAGCTCTGCGATGTTAGGCCGCAGTGCGGACGGAGATACGACACGGAAAAAGTCGCATCTCCGTCGAGGAAAGAGATATAAAAAGTTTTCCCTACCACCCCCCATAATACAAAATCAATACTAAAACATGCATTTTATAACAAACTACAAACAAGTAAAAAGATGAGACAGACCGTTGGCGAGGCAGCCATCGTTGGTGCCACCTGGTGGTCATGTGGCAAGTGTTAGCTGAATTTGCAGCACCAAAATCGTGTTTGTGCAGCATTTTCCTGGACTACTTGCATAAAATCTCATTTGTTGAAGACCTCCGCTTGTTCTAACAAGAGTGCAATGCAAAGCAAACTACAGTAGCAAGGGACAACAGCAATGGCTCATTTCAAGTGCAGCAGATTGAGATGTGTTTTTGTTGAATAGAATTCAAGTAAGATGCCAGACCGACCACTTTTATCAGGAGTCTAGGCAGGCATGACCAAGCTTAAGAATCATTCAGCTGGTAAATTGAGCAAATGGACACATTCTTTTATGGGAACAGTATCCTGGAGGTTGCAGGAAATGCTGATATCATATAAGCCCAAAGGAATGTAATACGTGAACACAAAAATCAATACTCCTTGCTGAGATTGATTTAAAATCATATAACACACTGACAAATACTTGTATGCCATGGAGAATGAAATATGTCCTGCCTAGAAACTGAAAGATTACTTTAATCTGAAGCCATTAGAAACAAATGAAAGCTGCAAATTTTGGAAAGAACCAGGAGCATAGTGAAGCAATTGGATCATGCCTTATACAATTGGTTTGTGTGTGATTTATTGAATTAACAAATTCAATCAAAGCTGTTGAGTACGTAATACCTGACAGTAGAATGCCATCCATGAATACTGGATAATTCTAGCTATCACGTGTGACTGTACACTTGTAGTTTAGACAAAAAACCATACCTAAGGCAATGAAAACAAAGTCCACAGTGTATTGATGAGACTATTTCAGTTAGTTGCTATAATTGCAATAGTTATCATTCACCTTAATCATATTTATTTAGTGCAGCTATATATTTAGTTGACTGGCTGGATGCCCAAAACCAAGACAAGCTATAAATACCATTGCAGGAGCAATTCAAAGGGACAATTGAAAAAACTTCATACTTTGGAAGTTCATTAAAACAGTAAGGAAATGGGTTTGTACACTATCTATGTCCAAAAGCCACAGTGATAGTAAGCAGACAGACCTGTGAGTGAAGAGTGAAGACATTGATTGAGAACCAGCACATTAAGGTGTGGATTGTTACTGCCACAGGCTGTTCAGTAATGAGCTGCCTGATACATTTGCTCTAGCTGTTTCCATCATGTATAGTTTGCTGCATGCAAGAGACTGAAAACCTAATCTCATGCAGTTTACAAATATTAGTGCAAAAATGAAATATAGTGCAATGGACAAAAAAAAATACTGTGGGCCAGGTAGCATCTATGGAGAGAGAATCAAAGTCAACATTTTGGATTAATGGCCTTTCACAAGAGCATCAGAACTTCATCAGACCATTCATCAGAAATGATGAAGGGTCATTGAGCTGAAACATTGACTCTGCTTCCCTTTCCACAGGTGGTACTAGACCTGCTGAATGTTTCCATTATTTTCTGTTTTTGTTTCACATTTCCAGAGTTGTTAGTTTCTTTTTTTTTCAACAATGGAATATTCTTGAGGTCTATGAGCTCTCCAAACTTGTATTTCCGGAATGTTCTCCATTCAATTTTCCCAGCTTTTCCACCCCCGTTCTTATTTTGAAACTTTCCACACCAGTAATATTTTTAGAAGAATTCAAGTATAGAATGTGAAAAAGGCAGGATTGAATAAAAAGAATGACGTGAGCTTATTTGTTGTTGTGCTTAATAGCTGTAGGGAAGAAGCTGTGTCCTGAACCTGGACGTCACAGTTTTCAGGCTCCTGTACCTTCTTCCCGATGGCAATGGTGAAACGAGTGTGTGGCCAGGATGGTGTGGATCTTTGATGATGTTGGCTGCCTTTTTGAGGCAGCTGCTTCGATAGATCCCTTTGATGGTGGGGAGGTCAAAGCCGGTGATGATCTGGGCAGTGGTCCAGTAAACAAAGCAACAAAAAAACATTCAGGTATCTGAAAACTGTATTGGATAAAATGTAGAAATGTGGAAATTGCCAATGGCAATAAAAGATTTACTGAATAATTTACTGAATAATCTCAAAATAGATCAAATCCTTGGATCTCACTTTATTGAAATAATTTGTCATTTAGTGCAAAGGGAGGTTGCACTCATCTAAAAGAAGAAACTATTCTATAACCAATTACAGAGTCCCAACAAAGAAAACTCAGTTGTGAGAAAATGTTGGATTAATAATTCAGCAAACTATGATTTATCTATTCTTTCCAGGATAGATTTTTTCTAATCTCAAAAAAAATCAGAACCAACTGACAAAATATCTTCTAACTATTAAATGGGAATGTCCCTGTTTATTCAAGCTTCTAATAAGTATATGTTGAGAAGATAAATTGATTATTTTTGGTTTTGCTTAAGTAACAAGGCAAACTGTGCACTTTTAAACCAGTAAACACTTTTTTAAAGATCATCTCAAGCAGACCTACCACAGATCTGCATGTTGGTACCATTCTCTTCATTCTACGTACATAACTTAGACTGACATTTCAATGTAAAAATCAGAGAATGCTGCTCAACCAGAGGTGATCTATTTTGGATGATATATAAACGCATAGTTTTGACTGCCTGCTCAGGTGGATACAAATGGATAACTTGAAAGAATTTTTGTCAGAGTAAGGTAGCAACTTTGGATAATATTTCTCCCTCAGCCCATTCCAACATTGATCATTCCAGTTGCTTTGAGTTGAATTTTACTATGTGCAAAATTGGGAGCCATTCTTGCTCATGCCCAAAACATCTAACAATAATGGATGAAACACTCACCTAGGAAATTTGTGTTTTTAAAAACATGATGCATCTATCTCTACCTTTGCAATAACTTTGTGATATTCCCCCCACCACCATCTCCATTCCAATTAACTCACACATTACTTATTCCCCAAGCCACTTTACTAGACCAATATCACCAACCTCAGAAATTCACTCTTAAGAACAAGGAGGAACTATCGAGGACTAACTGGGATGGTTTGTAACCTTTCTCACATATCTGATTGAGATTTTTGAAGACGTGCACAAAAAGGTCGATGAGGGCAGAGTTGTAGATGTTGCATACATGGATTTCAGTAAGGCATTCAACAAGATTGCGCATGGTAGGCTGCTCTGGAAGGTTAGATCACATGGGATCCAAGGAGAGATAGCTGAATGGGTAGCAAATTGGCTTCATGGAAGGAAGCAGAGGGTGAAGGTGGAAAGTTGCTTCTCAGACTGGAGGCCTGTGACTAGTGGTGCGCCCCAGGGTTCGGTGCTGGGGCCCGTTACTGTTTGTCATCTACATCACTGATTTGGATGAGAACATGTAATGCAAGATTCCCAAGTTTGCTGATAATACAAAGGTGGGTGGTTTTGCAGATAGTGTACATGGTTGAGAAAGATTGCAGCGGGATCTTGATTGATTGGCCAGGTGGGCTGAGGAATGGCTGATGGAATTAAAAACAGAGAAATGTGAGGTGTTACATTTTGGGACTCTAACAAGGGCAGGACCTACACAGTGAATGGTAGGCCTCTGGGGAGTGTTGTAGAGCAGAGTTGATCGAGGAGTGCAGGTGCATGGTTCCTTGAAGGTCAAATTGCAGGTAGATAAGGTGGTCAAAAACACTTTTGGCACATTGGCCTTCATAATTCAGAGTATTGAGTATAGAGGTTGGGAGATCAAGTTGCAGTTGTATAAGACATTGATGAGACCGCATTTAGAGCATTGTGTTCAGTTCTGGGCACTATGTTTTAGGAAAGATAGTGTCAAGCTTGAAAGGATTCAGAGAAGATTTATGAGGATGTTGCCAGGACTAGACAGTCTGAGCTATAGGGAGAGGTTGAGTAGGCTGGGTCTCTATTCCTTGGAGTGCAGGATGAGGGGTGATCTTATAGAGTTGTATAAAATCATGAGAGGAATAGATCGGGTAGATGCACAGAACCTCTTGTCGAGATTAGGGGAATCGAGGACCAGAAGACATAGGTTCAAGGTGAAGGGGAAAAGATTTAATAGGAATCTGAAGGGTAACATTTTCACACAAAGGGTGTATGGAACAAGCTGCCGAAGGAGGTAGTTGAGGCTGGGACTATCCCAACGTTTAGGAAAAAGTTAGACAGGTACATGCATAGGACAAGTTTGGAGGGATAGGGACCAAATGCAGGTAGGGGGGACTAGTGTAGCTGGGACATGTTGACCGGTGTGGGCAAGTTGGGCCGATGAGCCTGTTTCCACACTGTATCAGTCTATGACTATGACCAGGGCATCAGCATGTTTTTTTCTCAAGGGTATCGGTAGCAGGGTAAATAGATTTCATTTAGAGCAAGCTTGACATCCGCATCGGGAGGGATTTAGACTGCTGTCAGGAGAGCTGGGGGGAATCCCCTTGGCATGTAGTAGGGACGGCACTTCACAGATAAATCTTCCTCATTCGGGGACCATGAGCTTACCAGGACCACACGTCTGAGTACAAGGTATTGATTAGGAAGAAGACCACACTGCCTCTAACCTTGCCTGGTCCATCCGATGAAGGGAGAAGCCCTCTGGCTGGATGGCACAGTCAGGTACATCAGGGATGAGCTATGTCTTCATGAAACTGAGCACACAGCAGTCTCTCAGTTCTCTAAGGGTGGTCTGTCTGGTTTTAAGTTCATCCAGCTTGTTATCTGTAAAAGTAAGCATTCAATATATTTTTAACATTCTCAATAAAGGTCATGAAAAATTGACTTGATCCAAAGTTTCAGGAGGTTTCATTAGAGGAAATAATCAGCCATGTAATGAAAATATAATTTATGTGTTCATGTGTTTTCAAATATAATTTTTGTGTTCATGGTTTATGTTTTGATTTCTGTGTTTCTTTTCATAGAAACAATTCTAATTCAAATCACCTTTGATGTGCTGTGTACATTTAAAATTATGAATGCTATTTCACAATGTACAGGCGTTACACACCTCATCAACATACTGCAATGTTGTAATCAGTCATGAAAAGTGAAGCAGTTAGACTTTAATTAACTTTCATGCTTCAACTACTGATTGCTAATTTTAGTGCAATACGACATTTTAACCATTCCATTGAAATTATTGGCATAATATGGAAGATATGACAGCAAAGTCATAACTTTAAAATTAGGATATAACAGTAAAGTATTTTCATGAAATTAAAAATGCTAATGACCAAATTGATTTTATTTCCCTAAACATGTCTAAAGTACTGAGTATTTTTTGATAGCCATGAAGATATTTTCTGAATTTATAATTCAATTTAAGTGGATTCTAATTGAATATCCAAATCAAAACAGTAGAGAAGATTTCTAACTGGTTCTGTCAGTTGATATATATTATATGGGCAAGACTGATCAAAAAAAGTGTAAAAACATCTTGCTTAGCTTCCACACTTTTTGTTTACTGGCACCAAAATCACATTCAGGATCTCTGCTGTGTGCTATTGATGGATTTTCATCCAAGGTATTACTTTCTATCAAAATTTTAAGCTATTTCCAAATTCCAGTGCTATGTACAATGCTGGAACAATGTTTATCCATATAAATTCTGACAATATCCCGGTAAATCCCAATATTATATTACAACTAGAGCTTTGAAGATTGGGCATCACCTATTTTTTCTGTTCTTTTCCTCAATGCATTTTCCAGCAAAGTGACATGAAATATTGATAAATCCTTACTGCTTTGAATGGGCAATCTGTATGAGCAAATGGAATTGGTGCAAGGACTGCTGGCTGAGAAGAATTAAAATAACAATTATTAAATTTTAAACATATTTTAGCTTATGTCCTTAAGTATAATGTTCTTAAGTATATTCTTTTTCACTGACAAATGTTTCAATTTTAAAAGGCTTAGAAAATATTCTTGATATTTTTCAACAGTTTCTGAATATCTCTGAATATCAGAAAATCAGGAAATGTACAAACCCACCAAAATTATTCATGTAATGCTGAATTATTCAATGCTAGATACTCAAGAGTCAATGTTGCCCGAGTGGAATTTAATTACATCAGATTATTCCAATTCATGATGTAATTACTGCCGTGCTGAACATAATGCCAAAATAAACTAATCTCATCTACCTAGACATGGTCTAGGACCTCCCAATCGCTATATATCCATGTGCCTATCCAAAAGTCTTAAGCTCCACTTTCATATGTGCCTCCACCGCCATCCTTGGCTGCACGTTCCAAGCACCCATAAGTTGCTGTGTAACAAACTTACCCCACACACCTGCTTTAAACTATGCCCCTCTCTCAAAGCTATGCCTTCTAGTCCTTAAAATTTCCACCCTGGGAGGAAGGTTCTGACAGATCACACCTTAACTTCTGGCATTCTAGAGAAAACAATCCAAGTTTGTCCAAAATCTCCCTGTAGCTAATACTCCCTAAACTAGGCAGCTTTCTGGTAAACCTCTTCTGCCTCCACATCCTACCTGTAATGGGGCAACCAGAACTGCATGCAGTACTCCATATGTGACCTAACCAAAGTCTTATAGAGTTGTGTCATGACTTCCTGACTCTTATACTCAATGCCCTGAAGGGAAGCATACCATATGCCCTCTTTATCACTCTTGTGTTGCCACTTTCAGGGAGTTATGAACTGGACCCCAAGATCACTCGACACATCAATTTTATTATAGATTTAGCAAACAACCTTAAACCTTTCCCATACATTCAACCTCATAGAGTACAACATTGTGCACTTGCTTGGATTAAACTTCATCTGCCATTTCTCACCATTTCTGTATCTTGTATCTATATCCCGCTGTATATTTTCACAGCTTTCCTCACTACCTGCAACTCCAGCAATCTTGGAATTGGCTGCAAACATGCCAACTAACACATGTACGTTTATGCCTAAGTCATAAACGTACATGGGTAGATGGGACTAGGGGAAAATAAATGTTCAGCAAGGAATGGAAGGGCTGAGAGGGCTTGTTTCCGTGCTGTAATTGTTATATGGTTATATGGTTATATGGTCATTTACAGTGGCTTGCAAAAGTTTTCATACCCCTTGAACTTTTCCACATTTTGTCACGTTACAACCACAAACATAAATGTATTTTATTTGGATTTTATGTGATAGACCAACACAAAGTGGCGCATAATTGTGAAGTGGGAGGAAAATGATACATGGTTTTCAAATATTTTTACAAATAAAAGAATGAAAAGTGTGGCATGCAAAAATATTCAGCCCCCTTTACTCTGATACCCCTAAATAAAATCCAGTACAACCAATTGCCTTCAGAAGTCATCTAATTAGTAAATAGAGTCCACTTGTGTGTAATCTAATCTCAGTAGGAGAGCATTGATCAGAGAAGCAGCCAAGAGGCCCATGGTAACTCTGGAGGAGCTGCAGAAATCACAGCTCAGGTGGGAGAATCTGTCCACAGGCCAACTATTAGTCGTGCACTCCACAAATCGGTCCTTTATGGAAGAGTGGCAAGAAGAAAGCCATTGTTGAAACAAAGCCATAAGAAGTCCCGTTTGCAGTTTGCCACAAGCCATGTGGGGGACACAGCAAACATGTGGAGGAAGGTGCTCTGTTCTGATGAGACCAAAATTGAAGTTTTTGGCCTAAATGCAAAATGCTATGTGTGGCAGAACACTAACACTGCACATCACCCTGAACACACCATCCCCACTGTGAAACATGGTGGTGGCAGCATCATGCTGTGGGGATGCTTTTCTTCAGCAGGGCCAGGGAAGCTGGTCAGAGTTGATGGGAAGATGCATGGAGCCAAATACAGGGCAATCTTGGAAGAAAACCTGTTTGAGTCTGCAAAAGACTTGAGACTGGGGTGGAGGTTCACCTTCCAGCAGGACAACGACCCTAAACATACAGCCAGAGCTACAATGTAATGGTTTAGATCAAAGCATATTCATGTGTTAGAATGGCCCAGTCAAAGTCCAGACCTAAATCCAATTGAGACTATCTGGAAAGACTTGAAAATTGCTGTTCACAGACGCTCTCCATCCAATCTGACTGAGCTTGAGCTATTTTGCAAAGAAGAATGGGCAAAAATTTCAGTCTCTAGATGTGCAAAGCTGGTAGAGACATACCCCAAAAGACTGACAGCTGTAATTGCAGTGAAAGGTGGTTCTACAAAGTATTGACTCAGGGGGGCTGAATACTTTTGCATGCCACACTTTTCAGTTTTTTATTTGTAATAAAATTTGAAAAACATGTATCATTTTCCTTCCACTTCACAATTATGCACCACTTTGTGTTGGTCTATCACATAAAATCCCAATAAAATACATTTACGTTTGTGGTTGTAACATGACAAAATAACCATATAACCATATAACCATATAACAATTACAGCACGGAAACAGGCCCTCTCGGCCCTTCCAGTTCGTGCCGACCATTTGTTTTCCCCTAGTCCCATCTACCTGCACTCAGACCATACCCCTCCATTCCCTTCACGTCCATATACTTATCCACTTTACTTTTAAATGTTAAAATCGATCCTGCCTCCACCACTTCTGCTGGAAGCTCATTCCACACAGCCACCACCCTTTGAGTAAAGAAGTTCCCCCTCACGTTAACCCTAAACTTCTGTCCCTTAATTCTCATGTCATGCCCTCTTGTTTGAGTCTTCCCTACCCTCAATGGGAAAAACGTATCCACGTCAACTCTGTCTATCCCGTTCATCATTTTAAAGACCTCAATCAAGTCCCCCCTTAACCTTCTGCGCTCCAAAGAATAAAGACATAACTTGTTCAACCTTTCTCTGTAACATAGTTGCTGGAACCGTGGCAACATTCTAGTAAATCACCTCTGTACTCTCTCTATTTTGTTGACATCCTTCCTATAATTAGGCGACCAACACTGTACACCATACTCCAGAATTGGTATCACCAATGCCTTGTACAATTTTAACATTACTTCCCTAGTCCTATATTCAATGCTCTGATTTATAAAGGCCAGCACACCAAAGGCTTTCTTTACAACCCTATCTACATGTTATTCCACCTTCAGGGAACTATGCACAGTTATTCCTAGATCCCTCTGTTCCACAGCATTCCTCAATTCCCTACCATTTACCATGTACGTCCTATTTTGATTTGTCCTGCCAAGATGTAGCACTTCACACTTAACAGCATTAAACTCCATCTGCCATCTTTCAGCCCACTTTTCCAAATGGCCCAAATCTCTCTGTAGACTTTGAAAATCTACTTCATTATCCACAACACCACCTATCTTAGTATCATCTGCATACTTACTTATCCAATTTTCCACCCCATCATCCAGATCATTGATGTGCATGACAAACAACAGTGGACCCAACACAGATCCCTGAGGCACCCCACTGGTCACCGGCTTCCAACCTGACAAACAGCCATCCACCATTACTCTCTGACATCTCCCATTCAGCCACTGTTGAATCCATCTTGCTACTCCGCCATTAACACCCAAAGATTGAACCTTCTTAACCAACCTTCCATGGGGAACCTTGTCAAAGGCCTTACTGAAATCCATATAGACAACATCCACTGTTTACCCTCATCAATTTCCCTAGTTACCGCTTCAAAAAATTCAAGAAGGTTTGTCAAACATGACCTTCCAGGCACAAAATCATGTTGACTGTTCCTGATCAGACCCTGTTTATCCAGATGCTTATATATATTATCTCTAAGTATTCTTTCCATTAATTTGCCCACCACTGACGTCAAACTAATAGGTCTATAATTGCTTGGTTTATTCTTTGAACCCTTTTTAAACAATGGAACAACATGCGCAGTACGCCAATCCTCCGGCACTATTCCCGTTTCTAATGACATTTGAAATATTTCTGTCATAGCTCCTGCTATTTCTACACTAACTTCCCTCAATGTCCTAGGGAATATCCTGTCAGGACCTGGAGACTTATTCACTTTTATATTTTTCAAAAGTGTCAGTACTTCCTCCTCTTTGAATCTCATAGTTTCCATAGCTACTCTACTTTTTCCCCTTAACTCACAGAGTTCAATATCCTTCTCCTTGGTGAATACCGAAGAAAAGAAATTGTTATATATCTCCCCCATCTCTTTTGGCTCTGCAGATAGCTGTCCATTCTGGTTCTCTAATGGTCCAATTTTATCCCTCGTTATCCTTTTGCTATTAATATAGCTGTAGAAACCCTTTGGGTTTACTTTCACCTTTCTTGCCAAAGCAACCTCATATCTTCTTTTAGCCTTCCTAATTTCTTTCTTAAGATTCTTTTTACATTCTTTATACTCCTCTAGCACCTCATTTACTCCATGCCTCCTATAATTATTGTAGATAGCTCTCTTTTTTCGAAACAAGTGTCCAATTGCCCTTGAAAACCATGGCTCTTTCCAATTTTTACTATTTCCTTTCAACCTAACAGGGACATAAAGATTCTGTACTCTTACAATTTCCCCTTTAAATGTCCTCCATTTCTCTTATACATCCTTCCCAAGAAACAAAGTGTCCCAATTCACTCCTTTAAAATCCTTACGCATTCCCTCAAAGTTAGCCTTTCTCCAATCAAAAATCTCCACCCTAGGTCCAGTTCTGACTCTCTCCATAATTATATTGAAACTAATGGTATTGTGATCACTGGTCCCGAAGTGCTCACCAACGCATACCTCCGTCACCTGACCTTTTTACTACCCTTCTGAGCATCAGGGCCGGTCTCTGTGCCGGAGGCCCGGCCGCTGTTGCTGCCCCCAGCTAGGCTGTCCCCTCCAATCGTACTCAAACCCGAGTACCTATTTTCCAGGTGTACGGTCACAGGGGTACTCTCTAGCCCCTGCCTCTGCCCCTTGCCCTTCCTAACTGTGACCTAATCTTCCTAATTGTGGAGAAGTTCAAGGGGTATGAACACTTTTGCAAGCTGCTGTACGTACATTACTAACAACAGAGGTCCCAGCACAGATCCCTGCGTTCATAGACTGGTCACAGACCTCGTTAGAATAATGCCTTTCTACTGCAACTCTCAGAGTAAGTTATACTTGAATCCTTGCAAACAAGTCACTGTGAATCTCATGCATCTTAATCTTCTGGATCGGCCTTCCATGGGGAACTTTACCAAATGCTTTATAGAAACATAGAAATTAGGTGCAGGAGTAGGCCATTCAGCCCTTCGAGCCTGCACCGCCATTCAATATGATCATGGCTGATCATCCAACTCAGTATCCCGTACCTGCCTTCTCTCCATACCCTCTGATCCCCTTAGCCACAAGGGCCACATCCAACTCACTCTTAAATATAGCCAATGAACTGGCCTCAACTACCCTCTGTGGCAGAGAGTTCCAGAGACTCACCACTCTCTGTGTGAAAAAAGTCTTTCTCATCTCGGTCTTAAAGGATTTCCCCCTTATCCTTAAGCTGTGACCCCTTGTCCTGGACTTCCCCAACATCGGGAACAATCTTCCTGCATCTAGCCTGTCCAACCCCTTAAGAATTTTGTAAGTTTCTATAAGATCCCCTCTCAATCTCCTAAATTCCAGAGAGTATAAACCGAGTCTATCCAGTCTTTCTTCATAAGACAGTCCTGACATCCCAGGAATCAGTCTGGTGAACCTTCTCTGCACTCCCTCTATGACAATAATGTCCTTCCTCAGATTTGGAGACCAAAACTGTACGCAATACTCCAGGTGTGGTCTCACCAAGACCCTGTACAACTGAAGTAGAACCTCCCTGTACCTAAATCCTTTTGCTATGAAAGCTAACATACCATTCGCTTTTTTCACTGCCTGCTGCACCTGCATGCCTACTTTCAATGACTGGTGTACCATGACACCCAGGTCTCGCTGCATCTCCCCTTTTCCTAATCGGCCACCATTTAAATAATAGTCTGCTTTCCTGTTTTTGCCACCAAAGTGGATAACCTCACATTTATCCACATTATACTGCATCTGCCAAACATTTGCCTACTCACCCAGCCTATCCAAGTCACCTTGCAGTCTCCTAGCATCCTCCTCACAGCTAACACTGCCCCCCAGCTTAGTGTCATCTGCAAACTTGGAGATATTGCCTTCAATTCCCTCATCCAGATCATTAATATATATTGTAAATAGCTGGGGTCCCAGCACTGAGCCCTGCGGTACCCCACTAGTCACTGCCTGCCATTGTGAAAAGGACCCGTTTACTCCTACTCTTTGCTTCCTGTTTGCCAGCCAGTTCTCTATCCACATCAATACTGAACCCCTAATACCGTATGCTTTAAGTTTGTATTCTAATCTCTTATGTGGGACCTTGTCGAAAGCCTTCTGGAAGTCCAGATATATCACATCCACTGGTTCTCCCTTATCCACGCTACTAGTTACATCCTCGAAAAATTCCACAAGATTCGTCAGACATGATTTACCTTTCGTAAATCCATGCTGACTTTGTCCAATGATTTCACCACTTTCCAAATGTGCTGCTATCCCATCTTTAATAACTGACTCTAGCAGTTTCCCCACTACCGATGTTAGACTAACTGGTCTGTAATTCCCCGTTTTCTCTCTTCCTCCCTTCTTAAAAAGAGGGGTTACATTTGCTACCCGCCAATCCTCAGGAACTACTCCAGAATCTAAAGAGTTTTGAAAGATTATCACTAATGCATCCACTATTTCCTGAGCTACTTCCTTAAGTACTCTGGGATGCAGCCTATCTGGCCCTGGGGATTTATCGGCCTTTAATCTATTTAATTTACCCAACACCACTTCCCGACTGACCTGGATTTCACTCAATTCCTCCTTTGACCCACAGTCCCCTGCTATTTCCGGCAGATTATTTATGTCTTCCTTAGTGAAGACGGAACCAAAGTAGTTATTCAATTGGTCCGCCATATCCTTGTTCCCCATGATCAACTCACCTGTTTCTGACTGCAAGGGACCTACATTTGTTTTAACTAACCTCTTTCTCTTCACATATCTATAAAAACTTTTGCAGTCAGTTTTTATGTTCCCTGCCAGTTTTCTTTCATAATCTATTTTTCCTTTCCTAATTAAGCCCTTTGTCCTCCTCTGCTAGTCTCTGAATTTCTCCCAGTCCTCTGGTATGCTGCTTTTTCTGGCTACTTTGTACGCATCATCCTTTGCTTTGATACTCTCCCTGATTTCCCTTGTTATCCACGGATGCACTACCTTCCCCGATTTATTCTTTTGCCAAACTGGGATGAACAATTTTTGTAGTTCATCCATGCAGTCTTTAAATGTCTTCCATCGTATATCCACCGTCAACCCTTTTAGAATTAATTGCCAGTCAATCTTGGCCAATTCATGTCTCATACCCTCAAAGTTACCTTTCTTTAAGTTCAGAACCATTGTTTCTGAATTAACAATGTCACTCTCCATCCTAATGAAGAACTCAACCATATTATGGTCACTCTTGCCCAAGGGGGCACGTACAACAAGACGGCTAACTACCCCTTCCTCATTACTCAAAACCCAGTCTAAAATAGCCTGCTCTCTCGTTGGTTCCTCTACATGTTGATTTAGATAACTATCCCGCATACATTCCAAAAAATCCTCTTCCTTAGCACCGCTGCTAATTTGATTAACCCAATAAATATGTAGATTGAAGTCACCCATTATAACTGTTTTGCCTTTGTCGCACGCATTTCTAATTTCCTGTTTGATACCATCCCCAACTTCTCTGCTACTGTTAGGTGGCCTGTACACAACACCCACCAGCGTTTTCTGCCCCTTAGTGTTTTGTAGCTCTACCCATACCGATTCCACATCCTCCAAGCTAATGTCCTTCCTTTCCACGGTCAGGTTAATAATATCCTTCTTCACAGGCATGATCACATAAGTCATCCCTAACCATGAAAGGCAGACCCCCAATACCCCACCTACCCACAATTGCCAACCATAATTCTCTCATTTATTTCATAGGGCTCCAAGTCAGCACACTCTAGCAACTACCTTCATCCAGCCCTATTTCCAATCGAGAACCCTCACCCTGACCCAAGCCTCTCATCCTCATAAATCATCCTGCTCTGCGCCTAGGTTTTCCCTTTCCCTTTCCCGTGACTAGATAATATTGGGCATTTTAGGTGCCTGACAAAATGGTGGATTTCCACTTTTGCAAACCCTGCTTGACATCCTTTGCAAAACTACAAAGACCATGAGCATCATGGCTCCACAGTGTCTGGGGCCTGGGAAGAGGTTGAATACAGGCTGATGTCCAGTTGTCCTTTAATTGATAATATGTATGAGGGTTTTGCAGAGGGAGCTAGGTCCTGCTGCAAATACATGCTCAGGATTGGTTGGGAGATGATGGGGTTTTAATAATGTTGCATTGTCTCTGCGCTGTTACCTGTGATTGATCAAGGAGAGGGGCCTTGTCCAAATTGTTTACTTTACCTGGTAGAATGTTTATTTGCTTAATGGAACTGTTTCCCACTGAGTGCTTTAGATCAAAACAATGTTATGTGATATTTTGTGATTGGGTTAGGGAACTGTCAATTAATGTATCTTGTAACCCTTATTGATGATTGGCTTGTAGGGGTTGCCCAACCCCATCCCCCCACCCTCCCTCCCCATGTATTTCGCGCCAAGGGTCCGTGAAGGTATAAAAGAGGGGAGAGCAAATGAGAGTGCCGATCTTCTGGGGTAGCACTCGGGACCATGATGATCTTCTGGAGTGGTTCTATTCGCATGAGGCTGAAGGGCTTGAACAAATAGAGACAAAGATCAGACCTGTGGTGTTGGATTAGGTATCGTATATATAGTGTGTTTGTGTTGGATAATAAAGAGAGTTGATTATCAGTGCTTGTATTCGGTGTTTGACTGAACCAGAATCTGGAGGTAAGATTAGGACCGGAATTACATTGTTGGCTCGTCCAGGATCTCAACAGAGCGCCAAACATAAATTTGCGATCAGAGAATTGAGTCGTTTCAGATTGCGAGAGGAAAAATTGGCACCACGGTGCAGCTTTCGCATTGGTTTTCCCCGCTCCGCTGATCTAGTACAAATTAATCATTCGCGTGCTTGCGTTTGGATTCTCGACGAGATATATAAGAATAGTAGTCCGGCGAGCACTGAGGGTGAGGGTTGAAGTCCCTGCCTAAGGGAAGTTGATGGTGGGAGTTAGGCTCACAAGGCTTTTCTCTAGTGAGTTTGAGGCCCCACACCTTTGTTAGTCAACAACTGTTGCATTCGGGTACCATTGAGTTGGCCCGATATATTTGAGGGATTGGAAGTTCCACTCAGGCTGGGATACATATTTCATGTTACGATGTATCTTCATAGACAGTACTGAGTAGGGACAGTACTAAGCAGGGTAAGTAGTGTATCGGTGCTGAGAGTACGATTGGAAAGAGAAACTTTAAAAATCAGCATCAAAGACCAGCACGAAGCGGAGACGTGCTGAGGACCAGGTGGGAAGGAGTTGCCTAGGGGGTTTGAGTCCCTGCCTGTGTGCTGTTTAAGAACTTAGGACAAGTTTAAAAACTTCGGAATAGTACTGGGAACTCAGTTTTGAAGTATAATAGTAAGATTAAATGAGAACTTACCAGTTTGAAGTTTGATCTTTATTTTATGAGGAGTTACGATGAGCGATTACGTGAAGAAGGCCGTCAGCCAACATGCGTGTCACTCTTCAAAGCAGCGGTGTGAAATCACAGATAATAGTGGTTCAACTGAACATAGTAAGATTAGAGAAGAGTAGAACTACCAGATGACCTTTATGATACGAGGGTTGGGAGCGGTGGGCACGTAATCGCTCATCGTAACTCCTCATAAAATAAAGATCAAACGTCAAACTGGTAAGTTCTCCTTTAATCTTACTATTTTACTTCAGTCACGTGAGTGAATAAGTGAAGATTTCAAAGCTCTGTGATTCCATGTGTACACACTGCATGATGAGTGAAAAAGATTAATGCATTCAGACATGACTAGTTTGTTTAAAATGCTAATGTTTTATTCATCAAAGGAAAATAATAGTGACCCCTCTCATCCAGGGGGAAACTATAAAACAGAATCTTAAATGGAGTTGGCAAATACCCCCGGTTAGGCAATGGGTTATTATAAAATGTTGGGAAAGTATGTGCGTTTGACCATCCTGCAGCTGCTAGGATGTGGTCCAGTGGAACGTACATATCCCTTGGAGCTGATGTAGTAGCAGCCCTGGTGGAGTGAGTGTTGAAAATATAGTATTGACTCATGCATTAGCCAAAACCCCGTTTAACCACCTGGAGATGGTAGAACTAATACCTCTTATGATTTTTTTTTGTAACTAACATACATTGCTAGTTTGGAGCCTTTAAGGCTCTAGGTGACCTAGACGTATTGTTGTAAATGTGTGACCTCACATTACCGATGGTCCATGGGGTATGCCATGAAACTAGTTTGAGACCTAACACCCCTGGTTTGTTCTGGTTAATTAAATCAAAACATAAAATATTATGTTATTATCAGATGTAACCATCCTGTCCAGTCACAATTTATGTTGTGACCGGACCCGTTGCACTGAGGCCAGTGCCATGAGGATAACTACTTATGAGAGCTGGCTAAAGATAAGGATGTAGCTGGAGCCCCCTGGTGAAGTAGTGTTAATATAACATCAATGCCCCATACTTCCATGTAACTGGGCCTGTGAGAACTTGTGTTAAAGATATCCTATATAATTCTGGATATCAGAGGGTGACACCCTCTGATATCCCTCTAATATCCCTCTAATTTTATGAGAAGTCACGTTGGCACAGTTAATGGCAGTTCCCTCTAATATCCCTCTATCCCTCATCATATCCCTCTAATATGATGAGGTCACGTTGGCACAGTTAATGGCACTGTAACTTAATTATTGTCAAAGAACCATTTGAAAATGAACTCTGTAAGATGTCAGATATCCATGCTGTATAGTTTGTAACATGGGTATTCAAACAAAAATGCTTCCCATCTGCTGAAGTGCAAATGTACTGCCTTTTGGTGCATTCCCTGCACTGTGCAGTGAGCACTACATGGATCAGTCTGACAACGCGAGCCGCAGGAATAGTCGTCTCAGAGTCTGCAAGTCAATGAATTGATTTATCATGCAGAGGCTGGTTTCACAGGCTGAACCAGCAAAGTTTTATGTTTTGGATAACCATATAATGTTCAATATTATTCCCAACATTAGTGGGAACCATGGCTGCGTATCCCAGTCAGGCAGTTCGAAAAGCCTGAAGCGGTATCTTGCTGATTTATTGCAAGACCTGACTGATGAGGCAGAATGGAGGAAAGACATGCAAGAACATTCCTCCCCAGTTTGGCGTTAATGTATCTCTCGCCACATATGCCACATATTTTGCAACTGGTAAATGAGCCTGGATGTAAACATATCGATATTTGGTGTTCCATTGAGCCATAACAACATTAAATACTTTATGATCCAACATCCATTCTGTGTTGTCATTGATTTCACGTGATGATACAATAGTCAAATGAGGTTAGGTAAATATCACAGGATACTTTAACTTTATTGCACCCATGTGACTAACATATGCCACCATCATAGTGTATCAACTTGGAGTTGAGCATGCTGATTATGCATATTCACACAATAACCTTTAACCTACAGAATGCACCTGTTGTTTATAGGTAGTTGATACCAATAACTAAAAAATTGGTCATGCATGCAAACCAATCTGCCTCCGTAACTGGAGATGGCATTCGTAATTTCTCATCTTTGAGCACTAGCATCAGTTTGTAATTACTGAAGATTTCTGACCAAAATTACTGGAGCAATGCTGAATAATGCCACCATTGTGACTTTGGTAGCTTCAGCTTGTAATAGCATAGGTCTGTTAATAATGACTTATATGGTACTTGAGAGGTTAATTCTTTGCACGTTTTAAGTTCTGATAATACAAAGGCCCAATTTGCACCGCTGAAACACAGCTGCTATATTGCCAATTACACTTCATGAATAGAAGGCTGCTTCATAACAACAAGGTTGTAACAGGCTTCTGTTAATTCCATCTCTTGCCCCAGGGCTGACCCCCATTAAGTTGATAGTTAAATGTAAATCTCAATAATCAATAGTTCTGATTGGTATCAACTTAAATTTAACTGGATGAATGAGGGACCCCAATTTCGCAAATATAGTTTGGGGCTACAACAGTTAATTTTAGTTTAAAAAAAAGCATTTAAAACATCACCCACATAGGCGATAACAAATGTTCTTGAATTCTGAGCAGCCCAAGCACCGGTTTTAGTAATTTGGTAAATAAACCTGGGAGCTGAAGTTAGCCCATTTTGCAATGCTTTACCTGTTATCATTGACACATCCAGATAAAATTCAAATATCTGGGAACTGAATAGCATGCATCTTGGAGATCGATGCTTGCCATATAGCTCCTATAGAAATCAATTGTTAGACAGTAACAAAGTTTCCTATTCTGAAAGTTTATACCACACATACGAGTTAAATCTGGATGAAGTGACAACCTCCATTTTAACCCTGTCCTGAAAGGCAATCCTGGCAATAATACTGGGCCTGCCTCGAAAGACAACTCCGGCCCCAATTCCAAGCCTGCTTGGAACCTATGTATGTTGTGCAGTATAAAGTAATCACATGTTATCATCAGTTTTTTAAAACCCATATCTGAATCTCATGTTATCATTGTCACTTGTACAAAA
Organism: Okamejei kenojei; assembly: GCA_035221665.1. NCBI lineage: Eukaryota > Metazoa > Chordata > Chondrichthyes > Rajiformes > Rajidae > Okamejei > Okamejei kenojei. The sequence continues at coordinate 79,159,114 of CM069136.1, read as the reverse complement.
AACACAAGTGTAAATATTACCAACATGTAAATGGTCCACGACCCCATGTTTCAGAAGAACCAGACTCACCTACCTCCATGGCTACCAGTGGTCTTATGGTAAGCCCAAAGGCCGCTGATGTGAGTTCTTTATCCCCTCCTTGATTGGAGAGTAGGACTGGTAGGGTGCGTGGATTACATATTTTCCCTGAGACCGGCTTGGGCCTTGGTCTGAAACCTCATCATACTGAGAACTTTGGCCATAATTCCGTGCCCAGCTTTTAAGCTGCCACCGGCTTCAGTGAACCGCTTACCCCCGATGGAGGCGTGGGGTGTGTTGTCACCTACTAATGAAGCTTTGCTCGTCGTCAGTACCTTGCTTCCTCATCCTGGTCTTACCTGTGGGATAAGTCTTACCTGAAGAGAGGATTCAACGGCTGGTTTCATTTCCTGGATTTCATGCCCTCCGATGTCACCCTGATAGCGCTGTTCACTGCCAGCGCTCGTAGCGTGAGAGAACTCTGGCCCCTTCTGGGTATTCTGCCAATGGTTTGAGACCAACTCTTCCGGCAGCAACACCTTCATTTGCGAGTATCTCTTGAAGCCATAATGCATGTGATCCAGTATGATCCATGGACATACTTTCAATTTTAAAGTCAGTTACACATTGACCACTCGCACTCCCCTCCACAGTGAGGGAGATTCGTAGGCAGCCCTAGTCCACAGGCTTGACCGTCTTACTTTTGGTTTTTCCCCTTTCTGGGGACCCACAGCGGTCTGGAAACGGCTGACCGCTATATGTTGGAGGGGTCCATCCTGGCCTGACTTCCACAGGCCTACCCAACCTCCTGTTGGTTTTACCCCCTTCCTGGGAACCACAGCCGGTCTGGAAGGAGATGACCCCTGTATATCGGGGGGGGGGGGGGGAGCCCTCCTGGCCTGGCTTCACAGACCTTGCCGGCTTGTGGTTTGTTTTACCCCCTTCCTGGGAACCACAGCCGGTCTGAAAGCCACTGACTGTGTTGTCAGTGACTTGGGTGGCGAACCCGATGGCCGCCGGCTACCCGCACTTCCACGGTCTCTGTAGCCGGTTCCCCCTGGTCCCGGCATCTGTGGTCCAAGACCGGGATTCCCCGCGGTCCATGACCGGTTTCGCAGCCCGTCCGGACTTCGCCCCAATTAGTCCAGCAGGCATATCTCTTGTACAGAGATTAATGCAGAAAAAGAAAACAGAAAACCTGGGAATAAGGTGAAACTTACCTTCAGGTTTAACTTACCGCTGGACAGAGCAACGCAACCACCAGTCGGCTCGTTGCGCAAAGCGAGTCAATGTAATGACGCGCATGCAAGCTGACGGCCTTCTTCACATAGTCACTCACGTGACTCCGAAATAAAATTGGCTGAGAAATACCTGAAAGCAACACTGAAAAGGGATTGGGAGACACGTCTATTATCTGGAACAGTGACTTAAATTCTAAATTTTCCCATTCAAATTTCACCAAATTCAGGGCTTCATATTGAAGGACACTGGTTATTGTATAGAGATCTGTTGATTTATTCCAGGCTTTCATATTGAGGGCACTGGCTATTGTCTATTAATAAAATTGTAAAATAGATTTGACATGTTAGTATAAATCGATAATATATTGTTAATATTGTTAATTTAGAGAGTGTTTGCGTGTTAGATAATGCCATTATAATTGTAGTTTGAATCGTGATTATAGCGTGATTAAGATTGCTTTTGTAATTGGGGTCCGAATCATGACTGTGCGATCAAGGGGGCATATCCTGTAGTTCCAGGGACGAGTAACCTGTTAGTCGAAAAGTAAATTGGGAGAGGAATAAGTACCCATTAGTGGAAAAAATACTTTGAAGGGAATAGTACCGTCATGTATAACTTGGGAGAGGAATAAGTACCCATTAGTGGAAAAGTACCTTGAAGGGAATAGTACTGCCAAGTGAAAAAGTACTTTGAAGGGAAAGTCCCCTGTAGCCATGGGAGGGGTTCCATTGATTGATAACAGCACGATTTGGGTAATGTAGAATATTGTGATTTATTTAGAACTGTACAGTTAGTGAATGCTTTTTATTCGAATGCTTGTATTTTACAGTGCAGTGTATTTTTGTTTGATAGTTATTAGTAGTGTTATTTCTTGTTTAAGCTTGATTATGCTTGCGTGTTATGAGCTCATTTGCCTGTGTTTAGATTGAACTGTTTTGAGTGTCGGAGATTTGCTGCTGAAATGTGTTTGATTGTTCCATTGCACCTTAGACGGAGATTGTTTGCCGACTTGAAATTGTTTACAGGTTTGAAAGCTTGTGTGAATTCTGTGTGTGAGATAGGTGTCGAAAAAGAATTTTGGGGTACCCATGTTGAAAGGAGTGATTGATTGTGTGAGAGACATACTGACGCGTTGAAGAACTTTTGGCCATTGTTTGTAACTAACTTGTTAAGTCTTGTGAGTGGAGTGTGAATTGTTTGGATACTTTGTCCATTGTTAGTAATAATGGGAAACCAGATTGAGAGAGAATCAATGGAAGATCCCAAAAGTTAATTACAATTAGTTTGTAGTGAGTTCCCACAAAAAGCGGAAAGATTGAAATATTTTTCGGGAGCGTTGAATAAGAAATTAGGAGTTGATTTGTGGCGGGAAGGAGGGGTCGGAACACTGAAGGGAGTGAAATACATTGAGAAGATTGTTTGGTAATGCAGCAACAGTGATGTAGCAAACAAACTTATTAGGCTATGGAGACAATATTACGAAGGAGTAGAAGAACACAGAGAGGCTGTGATAATGGCGAACTGGCAGGAGGCAGCTTTGAAGCTTGGAATAGAGTTGAAAGACGATGAAGGAAACAAACCTCTAGATACCTTAAAGAAGGAATGTGGATGTGCTTATAAAGAACATAGGGAACTGGAGAAAAAGAAAACTCCTGAAGGGAATCTGGCATTTGTAGACTTAGAGTTAAGGGACCCGCTGGTTGGCTTTGGCTTGGAAGGGGGAGATGAAAAATATTTGGAGGATTCGAATTAAAATAAGTTTGTAGCCTCCACCTTATTCCCCTTGCGCTCCCTATACTCCACCTTCACATCCAGCACCTTGTACACCCTGTGTGCATCACAGGCCCCCTCCTGTGCCTACAGCACCACCCACACCCTCTGCTGATCCTATAGTGGTACCTACTCATCAGACAGCAGCACCAGCACAGGGTTCTTTGACACCAACCACTCCTCCATTGGCAGATAGTCCAGTGGCGCATGGAACAAGGAGCAAAACAGAGAAAAAGAAAATAGCTCCCGTATTTAAAGATAAAGATAAAGTACAACCACCAGAATCATTTTATGAGCCTAAACCTAGAAGGATAAGACGACCACCTAGAGAGACAAGATATGCCTTTAGGAAATATTGCCTTCTCCCCTGGTGATGGCGATGATACATCGGAGGGTGAAACAGTATCAGGGGACACTGAGAGTGAGTCAGACATAGCAAAAATTATGAAGGAAGAACAAATATCCTGTCGTCAGTTCCCAGTTAGGGAGATGCCTAAAGGGCCTGTCCCAGCAGCATGCAACTCCATGCGATAAGTGCGACCTAACGTGGTCGCTTGAGCTGTCCGGCATCGCGGGGCCGGTCCCACTTCGATCGCCGGAGCTGTGCGGAATTGTGCAGAGTTCGTCCCGACATCGCGCAGGGCTCCGAAAAACTGACCATGTTCAAAAATTCCACGCGGCAACGGCTTGTCGGCTCGCAGTCGCCTCGACACATTACACACCGCCTCGACGTCGTGCCTCCGTGACCCTCTCTGTAGGTGCCTCCATGACCCTCTCTGTAGGTGCCTCCATGACCCTCTCTGTGTGTCCCTCTCTGTCCTGTGAACTTACCTTTAAGTCTTCGCTCCAAGTTCGCTTCACTTTGCGCCATGTTGCGCCACTCACCCGACCTCCGCGCGGCCCCCACTGCCGGTTTGGTTGCGCTCTTTGCATGCAGGCGCATGCTGTTGGGAATGACCCTGTACAGAGGGAGCAGATGATTTTTATGAAACGTTCTTGGAACTATATATGGACCGGTCAGGAGATCTACATTTTTGGAACAGGGCAAATTCTCCTCAGTACTGCTCAATATTGTTAAACAGTCTGCCAACTAATGTGGCTGAAGCCATTAAAACAAACAACACGGACTGGTCGGAATACAGTTCTAGTCAAATGGCTCATGCAGTGAGATATTTGAAGGAAATTGAGAAACAAGAGAGTTAGCCAGTGGTTAAGGCAAAAACTGAATATGTGACAAAGAAGGAGGCGCCAAAGTTTAATTTAGATTTATGCAGTACTCAGACAAGGGCAAGGCATAATTTTATAGAATGGACAAGGCCACCAGAACCGGATTATCTAGGTTACCCTGATGAGCCACCTCCCGTAGAACCAATTTCCCCAAGACCAAACTGGAGAGGGAATAGAATATTGGGACCAGACCAATGCTACGCTTGTGATAGATTAGGACTGGAATAGGGAGTGCTCAACACGAGGACAAAATGAAGGAGGGGGTCAATAAAGAGATCAGAGAGACCCAAGAGATCAGAGAGAGAAAAGAGGGAACTGGCAAAGAAATCAAGGGCAGAGAAGCCAACACCCTTCTCTCAGACTAATCCATTCTCACAATCCTGATTAGCAAGTCTGTCCAGATTTAAGGGACAAGTTTGCCAGAACCCTACTCCTGGGCTAATTGAAATAGTGTACCAAGACAAAACAGTAAAACATGCAGTCAGAATAATTATTGAAAATGTCACAAGAAAAGAGTTGCTGGAAAATATCCCAGAACTATGGAGAAATAACAGCTAACCCCATGTTTCCCTGAAAGCGTGTTTCAAAGTCAGCAAAATGGTAAAATCAGAAGCTTGCTTTAACTGTGGTCAGCTAGGCCATTGGAGCAGGGAATATCTGTCAGCAAGACAAAAGAGAAAGGACTACACAAGAGCAAAAGGGGGATACAAAGAAACTGAAAGGGGAGACAAATAACCGCTCCTATGATGACTCCTGAAGGAAAGAATTGGAATGCGAATGTTTTGGCACTGGTAACAGGACAAGAAGGAATGGCAGAGTATGTTAAAATATCTCTAGACATATGGAAACGAGTTTCGGAAGTTGCTCCGCACATCACAAGGAAGGTGAGGTTTCCAGCAACTGCGCAGGTCTTGGGAGCAATGGTAAAGAAAGCAATTGATCTGGCAGATCCGAATGTATATGAAGAACAAAACTTGTCTAATCAATGTACTGTTAAGTTTTATCAGACCCCGAGGACAGTTGTTGCCAAGCTACGCCAGCATCTGGGGAGTGAGGTATGTGAGTATGTGTACCCGCAAGTATGGGCAGAAGACGCAACTCAGGTAGGATGTCTTCACATTTATCCCATCCAGGTAGCTTTTCAGAAAGGGCTGACACTGCATTCGAAACAACAGTACCCATTAAAACAACAGGCAATTCCTAGTATAGACAAGCCAATTTGGGGATCGCTGGAACAAGATATCTTAGTGAAGTGCCACTCTATTTGGAACACACCAATCCTTGCAGTGCCCAAGGCAGGGAAAGATGGCCAGTACAGGTAAGTCCAGGCTTTAAGATCAGTCAATGAAGTAGTAGAACCGCTCCATGCCTTGGTGCCAAATCCGGATCATATTCTAGCTTTGATTCCAGTGGAAGCTTAGATCTTTTCAATTGTAGACCTGCAACATGCCTTCTTCTCATTACTTCTGCACAAGAACAGCCAGTATCTATTTGCCTTTACTTACAGGGGACAACAATATACGTGGACAAATCTACCGCAGGGATTTATTAATTTGCCTACCTTGTTTTCGCGATGTCTTCAAGAACAGTTAAGCGCTTTTAGTTTTAAAAGGGAATCCACTTTAGTACAGTATGTGGACGACTTGTTGGTGGCTAGTGTAGATGAGCGGTGCAATCTTGAGGACGCTGCTCAATTATTGAATCATCTGTGAAATTTAGGATATGTGGTCTCTCAGTCCAAGGTATTGATGGCTCAACAAAAAGTAAAGTTTCTCGGAGTAATAATTTTGGCTACAGAGAGAATTTTAATAAAGAGCAGACTGGAACCAATTTGCAAATTTCCTATTCCAAAAGAGGCAAAACAAATGAGACAGTGGCTCAATATGGTGAACTACTGCCGACACTGGATCCCTAATATTGCAGTAGACACCAAGGAATTGACTCCTTATACTAGTCTAGAGGGCGAAGTTCAGTTGTCCAAAGAAGCTCAGAATGTTTTTGAGAATTTGAAGAGATCTTTGATGCAGGCCCCAGCACAAGGAAGGCCAATCTACGATAGACCCTTCCAACTTTACTGTACAATTTTTCTGAATGTTCAACTGCAGTCCTCACCCAAAAGCACGGGGATAAGCACAGACCAGTGGCTTATTATTCATCAAAGCTCGACCCAATAGCAGGGGGACACCCACTATGCACCCAGATCATAACAGCAATCTATAATAGTCTACAGACTGCTGCAAACCTGACCTTACACAATAAATAGTAGTGTACAGTTCCCATTGTTGGGACAGCTTCAAACTCAGCATCTGACAATTACTCATCAAAATAAATACAAAATTTATCTATTGAACAATCCAAAACTCCAATTTAGACACTGTACTAATATTAATCCGGCATCTTTCCTCATTTCATCTCCAGAGGAACAGTCAGAAGCAGGACATGACTGTTTGTTCATAATTGAAGAAGAAACATCAGTAAGGGAGGATATAATATACGCTCCTATAGAAGACACTGACATGACACTATACGTAGACGGGAGGGCATCCATTGGGCCCCAGGGAGAGAGATTTTCTGGGTATGCTATTGTAGACCAGGATGGGAACAGCTTAGAGGCAGCTGCTTTTTAATCTCCCTATTCAGCACAACAGGCTGAACTGTTTGCTTTGATTGGAGCATATATTGTTGGGAAAGATTTTAGGCTGAACATATATACAGATTTGAGATATGCATTCGGAGTAGTACATGATTTTGGACAACTATGGAGGAATAGAGGATTCCTCACCTCAGCAGGAACTCAAACATCTCATAAGCAATTGGTGACTGATTTATTAAAGGCTCTGATGCTACCGAGACAAATTTCAATGATGAAGTGTGGCACTCACACAAAGGGACAGCCCCCGATTGACATAGGTAATCGTTGTGCTGATCAAGCAGCAAAGGAAGTATCCCGGAAATGCAAGGTGGTAGTGCCAAGAATGATGAGGCAGATAAAAAGTTCAGGTAACATGTCTCCCTCGGAAAAGATTATGGAAACAGCTTGGATGTACAATAGATTGCATGTCGGGATTGTGGGTTACTCCGGCAGGGCAGACTTGTATGACAGATGCTCTTGCAGTTTGGTTTGTGGAGTGTATACATTTTGTGACTCACTGTGGTGCGAGAGCAATTGGTGATGCTCTTTCGGCTACTTGGTGGCATCCAAGATTACTAACTTTGGCCTAGAAAGTGAGCAGTGGTTGTATCATTTGTCAGGAATTTAATCCTGGGAAAGGAGTAGGTTGTGAAGATGGGAAAACACCTTTGCCCATGGGTCCTTTTGAAACTTTTCAGATGGATTATATCGAATTTGAGAAATGCCAGGGATATAGATATGTACTTGTGATTGTCGACGTATTCAGCAGATGGATCGAGGCCTATCCAACACTTGATAACAAAGCGGCTACAGTTGTCAAGGTCCTCATGAGAGAAATTAGCCTTAGATTTGGTATCAAAATTCGGCTTAGTTCTGACAATGGTCTTCATTTTATTGGCCAAATTAATAAAGAATTCTGTGAACAGTTGGGCATCCAGCAGCAACTACACTGTGCTTATCGACCACAGGCTGTTGGGCATGTAGAAAGGCCAAAACAGATCCTGAAAACTATATTAGCTAAATTGAAGGCAGAGACAGTAATTGGTTGGATCAAATTACTCCCTGTAGCTTTGTTTCAGATGCGTGTCACGCCTGCAGGGAAATCAAGATTGAGCCCAGCTGAAATTTTTTATGGACGACCTTTGAAAACCCCTTGGAACCAAAATGCCATAAAAGTCGTAAACTTCCATCACATGACTACGTAGGTGATGGATTATGTTCTGGTTATTATGTATTAGTGAAGAATTGGGTAAGGAAAGGTTTGGAGGTTTGGTGGGAGGGACCTTACCAGGTTCTCCTGACAACTCCAACAGCGATTAGAAACATAGAAACATAGAAAATAAGAGCAGGATGAGGCCATTTGGCCCTTCGAGCCAGCACCGCCATTGGCTGATCATCCCCAATCAATAACCTGTGCCTGTCTAAAGTAGAAGGAAAGAATGCGTGGCTTCATCTTCACCATTGCAAGAGTATTAGTGGGAGAATAGGCTGCTAACTTGTTTTTGTCAAGGAATTTCTTTGGTAACATCATACCCATCGAGATTCAAGATTTCATTCAGCAAGCAAGATGGACAAAGAGGATTCGTGCCCATGCAAACTCGGGAGTTGGCGACTCGTCAGTCAGAAATCATGAAACTATGCCAATGCAAACTTGGGAAGTTACTTAGAGTTCTGATAAATTACATTGCCAGTGTGTTAAGTTGTATACAGGAACCATGCCATATTATTATTATTTGTTATCATGTATGATAAAAGAGGGGAATGATAATATTGGGCATTTCAGGTGCCTGACAAAATGGAGGATTTCTGCTTTTGCAAAGCCTGTTTGCTTTGCAAAAGCTGCAAAGATCATGAGGATCATGGCTCCGGAATGGGGCCTGGAAAGAGGTTGAATACAGGTTGATGTCCAGATGTCCTTTAATTGATAATATGTATGATGGTTTTGCAGAGGGAGCTAGGTCCTGGTGCAAATGCATGCTCAGGATTGGTTGGGAGATGATGGGGTTATAATAATGTTGATGACTATATTGCATACTCTTCGCACCATTACTCGTGATTGGTCAAGGAGAGGGACCTTGCCCAAATTGTTTACTTTACCTGGTAGAATGTTTCTTTGCTTAATGGAACTGTTTCCCACTAAGTGCTTTCTTTCTTATATTTATTTTTTATTTTTATTTATTAGTACAGTAGATTACATTAATACACATCACGTATATATTATTACATTTATTGTACCCCTTCATTTTTTAAAGCTATTAGGAAAGGATAGAAATTGAGAAAATAGAGAAAGTGAAAGAGAATAGTGTTAGTGTAGAAGCGTGACAAAAGGAAAGGAAAGACCCTTTAGATGAGGAATTAGAGAAAATAAATTAAGAGATAGACCCTAGAAAAGAAAAAAGAGAAAAAAGAAAAAAGAAAAAGACAGTTGCTCTATTATGAACATCACGCAAAAGGGATATACCAACTTGACACTTTTCATTCCCCTTTACCAAGTCCTGACACCGGTGCCTTTTTAAAGTACTATTGCACCTTATGCTTGTAGTAAGTCTATAAATGAAGACCACGTCCTATAAAAGTGATCTGATTTGCCTGCCATGAGGAGTCTCATATCTTCCAGGTGTAGTGTTTCAAATATAATTGAAATCCACATGTTTATTGTTGGTATAGGAGCGTTTTTCCAAAATTTTAAATAAGATTTTTTCCAGTTATTAACCCATAATCAAATAGGTTCTTTTGAAACACATTTAGTTCAGGGATACCTTCCGTTGTTCCAAAGATAATCCATTCTGCTTTTGGAATGTTTTATTTTAAATAATTTTGTAAAGATTTCAAAAATTTCAATCCATAATTTTGGAATTTTTATACAAAAAACAAATGAATGCGCTATAGTAGCTTCTTGAGTGTCATTTATTACAGATAGGTGATACGTTGGGAAAAAGTTTACTTATTTTGGTTTTTGAATACTATAATCTGTGTAAAAATTTAAATTGGATTAAAGTGTGTCTTACATTAATCGAGCATTTGTGCACATTTAATAAATGTTCATCCCACCTCTTTTTTGAAAATTTTAATAGCTAATTATTGTTCCCAGTCTCTTCCAATACTATCAGTTGTTGGTATATCTACATTTAAAATAATATTATATAAATATGATATTAAGTTTGCTGATTTGGTCTTTTGTCTTCATTGCTTCGTCCAGTAAATCTAATGGCATGTTGTAATAAGCTGGTGTATATTTTTTCAGATAATCACATATTTGAAAATATTTAAAAAATGATTGTTTCCCAGATTATATTTTAGTTGTAATTGTTGGAATGATAGTAATTTTCCAGTTTCATACAAGTCTCCGAGTGTTTTAATTCATATTCTTTCCCATTGTGTAAATGATTTGTCTATAATGGAGGGTTTAAACGAAGGGTTATTAACTATTGGAGATAAGATAGATAGATTTCTTAATTTTAATTTTATTAATTGTTAATACATATTAATAGAAAATACTTCTTACATGCATTTGTAATATTATTAATATTAACATTTAAGACTTATTTTAATTTCTATACTTTTTTTTATGAGTAAGAAAAGATAGAGAAAAGTTATATAGAGATAAGAAATCAAAAATAAAGAAGTGAATGGAGTATTAAAAAGTTATTCAGCGTGGAGATATATCCATGATTTGTTATACGTATTTCTTCATCTATTCCATTATTCAGGTTTCAGTCAGGCTCTCGCACCGAGCCATTTTGACCCTTTAGATATTCAATGTATGGAGACCATATTCCTCTGAAAAGATCCAACCTGTCCATTAGGACAAGCCTCAATCTTTCCAGATGGAGTGTCTCCGACATTCCTGTAATCCACATTTTGATTGTGGGGCATGTAGGACCTTTCCAGAATTTTAATATTAGCTTTTTCCCAATGATTAAACTATAATCAATAAAAAATATTTGATTCGTTGTTATTAATTGATCTGTTTCCAGTATTCCCAGTAGTATTAACTTTGAGTCAGGAGTCAGATTCATATTAACAACATTCGAAATTATCCTAAATATTTCTATCCAGAATTTTGTAATTTTTACACAATTTGTAAATGAGTGTATCAAGTTAGCTTCTAAGTGCTGCCATTTATCACATATGGCAGATACATTTGAAAAAATGTTATGTAGTTTGGATTTTGAGTAATGTAGTCTATGTAATATTTTAAATTGTATAAGAGAGTGTCTAGCATTTAACGAACAGTGGTGTATATGTCGTAAACTTTCATCCCATACTTCTGGTCTAATAATTTGACCTAATTTGTTTTCCATATATTTCGGTCAATGGGACATCATTTTCTAATAGAATATTATAAATATATGATATCAATTTTTCTGTGTTCGGATGTTTATTTAGACATTCATCTAAAATATCTGTCTTTCTATTTCTAATTTCCTGTGTGTTTGCTTTTACATAGTCTCTAATTTGTAGGTATCTAAAATAATCTTTTGAATGAAATCCATAAATTTGTTGTAATTCTTGAAATGAAAGGAAAGAATTTTCCCTGTAGAGATCTCCCGTCTTATTAATTCCCTTATTTTTCCATTGTAAAAAGCCTTTATCCATCATTGAGGGTATAAATGTAACATTATTTACTATGGTAAGGGCTAGTGGTATACATTCCAATTTTAATGTTTTCTTTATTTGTATTCCACATTCTATTATAGGGTTTTCGCTATAGGTTTTCTTACCTAGATTAATATTGGCAAATATTATCAAACTAATTTCAAAAGGCGAACAATCTTCTTTTTCCATTTTTAACCAAATTGGTTGTTTATCTGTTTCTACTAACCAAAAATTCATATTTTTAATATTAACTGCCCAGTAATAAAACATAAAGTTTGGTAGTGCTCGACCTCCATTTATTTTTGATTTACATAAATGTTTTTTATTTATTCAATGGCTCTTTTAATCCCAGATAAAGTTAGTAACTAAAGAGTCCACCTTCCTAAAGAAATTTTTAGGAAGATATATCGGAATCAATTGGAAAATATATAGTAACTGTGGAAGAAAAATCATTTTTATTACATTAATTTTACCTAGCATTGAGATGGGTAGAGTTTTCCAATATAAAATGTTCTTATTTAATTTATTCAATAAGAGTGGGAAGTTGGATTTAAATAAAGAATCGAATCTTTTTGTTACATAAATTCCAAGATATTTAATTTTTTCGTTTGTTATCTTAAAAAGAAATTGTTGTAATATATGTAAGTTATTTACCATTATTGGCATGAGCACTTTTATTCCAATTAATACTATATCCTGAAAAAGATCCAAATTCAGTTATTAATTTTAATAAATTTTGGATGCTAATTTCCGGTTTTGTAATATAAAGTAATACATCATCCGCATATAAGGAGATTTTATTTTCAGTTTCTCTGGTATCATACCCATATATTTCAGGATGTGATCTCACACGTTGAGCTAATGGTTCTTTTGCAAGTGCAAATAGTAGTGGGGATAAAGGGCAACCTTGTCTACAGCCTTGAGATAGATTTAATTTAGTTGATAGCATTTGATTTGTTATTATGCTGGCTGTTGGATTAGTGTATAATAATTTGTCCCAAGTAATAAACTTCTCTCCCAATTTAAAAGTTTCCTTAACCGAAAACAAGTAAGACCATTCCACCTGGTCGAAGGCTTTCTCCGCATCTAACGAAATAACTACTAGATCTTTATTAATACCTCTTTTCGAGTATATAATATTGAATAAACGTCTCAGGTTATATGAGGAATATCATTTTGGTATAAATCCTGTTTGATCGGGGTGAATTAATTCATTAATAACTGTACTTAGCCTTTGTGCTAATATTTTAGTTAATATCTTTTGATCAGTATTTAAAAGAGCTATAGCTCTAAATGATCCTGGGTCATCCAGATCTTTGTATATTTTAGGTATAAGTGTTATAATAGATTCATTTAACATTTCTGGTAGTTTCTGTTGGGTATAAATATATTCATAGAGTGTCTTCAAGCGTGGTGCAATCAGATCATAATATGTTTTATAAAATTCCGAGCCAATACCATCTGGTCCCGGTGTTTTACCATTTTTTAATGATCTGATAGATTCTTCAATTTCTTTTACTGAAATTTCAGCATTTAATGATTCTCTATTTTGTAAATCCAACCCATTCAGATTACATTTTTTTTTAATGGTTCTATGCCTATCCTGTTTTCTGTCATTTTAGCAGAGTATAATTTTTTATAATATTGCAAAAATCTCTCATTAATATCTTTAGGTTGTACTAAGGGTTCGCCATTATGTGATTTAATCCTATGGATTATTTTTTCTCCCTCCATCTCCCTTAATTGGCGAGCAAATAATTTTTGAGGTTTATCTCCAAATTCAAACTGTAATTGTTTAGTGTATTGATAGAGTTTTACAACTTGATCTGAATATATTTTATTTAATTTATATTTCAGTGCTGCAATTTTATTATGTATTGTTATGGATGGATTAGCTGCATTCTCTGTATCTAGTTGTTTAATCTCCTTTTCCAGTTCCTGTTGATCCTTCCGATTCTTTTTATTATAAAATACTTGAGAAGAAATCATAATTCCACGGACATATGCTTTAAAAGTTTCCCACAATAAGGAAGAAGACATTTCCGGTTTATCATTTATTTCAAAGAAAATCTTGATCTGTTCTGTAATATATTCCTGAGTTGCTTTGTTTTTTAAAATTTGTGGATTAAATCTCCATTGTCCCCGTTTTTCCATTTTACCATTTATTTTAATCTTAAATGTTAAAGGTGCGTGATCTGAGATTATAATATTATGGTATTTTGAATTATAAGTGAGTGAGATAAGTTTGGCATCGACCAAAAAATAATCTATTCTTGAGTAAGTTTTATGTACAGGTGAATAAAAGGAATATTCCCATCCAGTTGGATTTTCTACTCTCCAAACATCTTTATTATTAGTAGTTTCCATATATGGATTTAATAAGTCACTGGAATGGGATTTAATTTTCCTTTGTCTTGTGGATCTGTCTAAGTAAGAATCTAATGTACAATTTAAATCTCCTCCAATTATTAAGTTATGTTGTGTTATTTCCGGAATGTTGTTAAATATTTTCTTGAGAAACAATGGACTATCAAAGTTTGGTCCATATACATTAACAAAAATCATTTTTTTGTGCATTTAATTCTCCTATTACAATTATGTATCTGTCATCATTATCAGTTATAGTTGATGTATGTTTGAATAAAGTGCCTTTACAAAATAATATTGCTACACCTCTTGATTTGTGTGTAAAAGAAGAATGATACATTTTATCTATCCATTCAGCTTTCAGCCTCTGCTCAACATCTTTTCTTAAATGAGTTTCTTGAATGAAAATCACATCAGCTTTAATTGCTTTTAAATGTGCTAATACTTTACCTCTCTTAATTGGTTCATTAATACCTTTAACATTCCAGCTGCAAAACGTTATTCCTTCATTCCCCGTATTCATTTTTAAGTCTTGCATCTTTTGTCTATGGGGGTCTGTAATAGAGCCAATGGTTCAGTTCGACAGACCTGACCTTTACCTGAACACCGAATAGACGAATTTTGTCCCTTGAATGTCTCTCATGTGTATATCTCCTTTGATCCAATATATAACTCCATTCAAACTGAAAATAACAATAATAGTTTATAATAGAAAAGAAGAGAGGATAGATTAAGAAATTAGTATTGTGCACAAAGAAGGAAAAAACTACATCTAGTATTGGTGTAGTTAGTGCTAGCCATACTAGCATGGCTAACCATCTACCGACTTCCGTAGTTGGTTACTAACTTAACCAGCTCCCTGGGTTTTTGGAATTATTATTCCATAGTGGTATTTTACCGGGGATATTAAATTTAAAATATTTGGGTTATAATAGTCAAAAATGTGAGAATACATATATTTAAAACTTATTTGAAAATCTAATTATAAAAAACACACGAAAAGAAAGGAAAATAAAAAATAAAAATGAAAATTACTAGTACAAAAGAAAGGTTTCCAAAGAGGACAAATGAAGTCAGACTCTATATTTGACTCTAATCATTCCAATATATGTAAACATTAGTCATTAGTAATAATGATTAATTCTGATTAGTAAAAATACCACGGTATCATTTTAATATTTATTAGTTATTATATTAGTAGTGTAGTTAGTGTCATAATGATTAACTCTGATTAGTGAAGATACCACAGTATAATTTTAGTATTTATTAGTTATTTGTATTAGTAGTGTAGTTATACTAATTATTAGTATCCATGGTAGGGTTTCCGATCCACATCTTTCTCCAGCTGCCATCCAGTACTATCCAGTTCCATCCAGTCCTGCATAGTCAGTGTATTCAATGGTGAGGCCTTCTCAAGCCTTAATCTCCCGGGCAAAGTCCAGTGCTTCCACAGGGTTGGAGAAAAAACTTCCTTCTTGTTGTAAGTGACTCTTAGAGTAGCTGGGTAGTTCAGGCCATATTTCAAGTTTTCCACCCCCCTCAAGAGACTTTTAGTCTCATTAAACGCTTTTCGTTTCCTGGAAACCTCTGCTGGATAATCTCGATAGATACTGATCTTGTGTCCTTCAAATGTAAGGTTTCTGTTTCTTGCCGTTTTTTTGCATTATCTCCTCCAAGAAGTGGTCGTATTGTACTTTTATTATCATTTGTCGTGGGGGAGCATCTGATCTTGTCTGACGTCTCATCACTCTTTGTGCTCGGGCTAGCAAAGGCTTTTGTTCCAGAGATAAAACATTTTGCAGTAAATTCTCGGGGATCTTTATCTTTCTCTCCCCCTTCAGGAATACCCGCAATTCTTAGGTTCTGTCTTCTCTGGCGACCTTCCAGTTCAGTACATTTCTCGGTTATTTTGGTCAATAAATCCGTTAGACGAGCATTTTCTGTGATAAGCTTTGCTGTAGTCTGCGCACTTGTTTCGGCTAGTTCTTCAAGGCTTTTTATGCCAGCCATCTGTTGGTCCAGTGCCTTCTCCACAGGATTCAGCCTTTCTTCAAAATCAGTTTTCACATTTTTGATCTTATCATTCGTCTCCTTTGACATTCCAATCATAATCTCTGCGATTTCTTTCTTCAAATCATCCGATATTTTCTTAGTCTTAGTATCAATGTTGGTACTAATTTCAAGCTTCAAGTCTTTCATTTGCACATTCATCTGGTTTATTTCTTCCTTTAAACCAGCAATTTCACATGCAATAAAAGATTTAAGTTCTTCACTTTCCGATTTTTTTCGTCGTTTTCTTCGTCACATCTTCTTGGTATAACGTCCTACCTGAGCCCAAGTCTTCAGTCGGGCCTTTTTCTTGTTCCGCCGTTTTCTGCCTAGCAATAGCACGAGTTGTCGGTTTCTCCGGGAGGGGGCTGCGCTGCATAGACATGATAAGTCGCGTGCCTGATGACGTCACTCACAGCAGTCGGTACAGAAGCAGCAGGCAGCAGGTAGGTCGTTTTCTACCTGTTTTTTCAGTGTTTTTTCTCACGGAGCTGGCTGGCATTACTCCTTAGCCCTCCGTAGCGCACCGTAAGTCCTGTTCTTTGTATTCTATGGGATTTATAATCCCATATAAAATTTGTAATGTCTGAATCCAATTTTTTAAAAAAACTCATTTTTATAGCATTTATTCGACCTATTAAAGACATCGGAAGTGTTTTCCAGAATTTAATTAAATTATTTAATTTCTTAAGTAAAGGATTATAATTTGTGTTAAACATGTCTTGATATTTTCTGGTAATTTCAATACCCAAGTATTTAAATTTTTCTGTAGCTATTTTAAAGGCGAATTTTAAGAGGTGTGTTGAGTCTTTCGGTTTTATTGATATAATTTCACTTTTGTTCCAGTTTATTCTGTATCCTGAGAATGATCCAAAATCCTCAATTAAGTTTAATATGTTTGGTATAGTGGTATGGGGTTTTGTGATGTACAATAGTACATCATCAGCATATAAAGATATTTTATTATTTGAATATTTTGTATTATAGCCGTGGATTTTTGGATGTGTTCTAATTCTTTCCGCTATGGATTACATTATAAGAGCAAATAACAGCGGTGATAGTGAGCATCCTTGTCTATTACCCCTTGATAACTGGAATTTCGTAGATAAAATGTTATTAGTTTATATTCTAGCAGTAGGCTTATTATATAATAATTTAATCCATAGGATGAAATTCTCTCCCATTGGACTTTTTCGCAATACTTTAACCATGTAATCCCAAGCCACTTGATCGAATGCTTTTCTTGCATCCAACAAAATAATTGATAATTCTTGTTCTTCAGTTTGGTGCGAATGCATTATGTTGAGCAGACATCTCAGATTATTAGATGATTGTCTCTTAGGGATAAACCCCGTTTGATCCAGATTTATTAATTTACTAACAATTTACTTAATCTTCTAGCTAATATTTTGCTAATATTTTTTGATCTGTATTTAACAACGCAATAGCTCTATATGATCCGGGTTCTTCTGTATCTTTGTCTTTTTTAAGTATTAATGTAATCGTTGGTTCTGCTAGTGTTTCAGGTAATGTTTGTTCTTTAAAGGCATATGTATACATTTTCTGTAAACGTGGTATAATTATGTCGTAAAAACTTTTATAAAATTCGTTACTAAGTCTGTCAGGTCCTGGTATTTTTCTATTCTTTAAACATAGAAACATAGAAACATAGAAATTAGGTGCAGGAGTAGGCCATTCAGCCCTTCGAGCCTGCACCGCCATTCAATATGATCATGGCTGATCATCCAACTCAGTATCCCGTACCTGCCTTCTCTCCATACCCTCTGATCCCTTTAGCCACAAGGGCCACATCCAACTCACTCTTAAATATAGCCAATGAACTGGCCTCAACTACCCTCTGTGGCAGAGAGTTCCTGAGACTCACCACTCTCTGTGTGAAAAAAGTCTTTCTCATCTCGGTCTTAAAGGATTTCCCCCCTTATCCTTAAGCTGTGACCCCTTGTCCTGGACTTCCCCAACATCGGGAACAATCTTCCTGCATCTAGCCTGTCCAACCCCTTAAGAATTTTATAAGTTTCTATAAGATCCCCTCTCAATCTCCTAAATTCCAGAGAGTATAAACCGAGTCTATCCAGTCTTTCTTCATAAGACAGTCCTGACATCCCAGGAATCAGTCTGGTGAACCTTCTCTGCACTCCTTCTATGGCAATAATGTCCTTCCTCAGATTTGGAGACCAAAACTGTACGCAATACTCCAGGTGTGGTCTCACCAAGACCCTGTACAACTGAAGTAGAACCTCCCTGCTCCTGTACTCAAATCCTTTTGCTATGAAAGCTAACATACCATTCGCTTTTTTCACTGCCTGCTGCACCTGCATGCCTACTTTCAATGACTGGTGTACCATGACACCCAGGTCTCGCTGCATCTCCCCTTTTCCTAATTGGCCACCATTTAAATAATAGTCTGCTTTCCTGTTTTTGCCACCAAAGTGGATAACCTCACATTTATCCACATTATACTGCATCTGCCAAACATTTGCCCACTCACCCAGCCTATCCAAGTCACCTTGCAGTCTCCTAGCATCCTCCTCACAGCGAACACTGCCCCCCAGCTTAGTGAAGTTATTGTGTCTTCTATTTCCTTAATTGAAATTTGTGCTCCCAATTCCTACTGTTCCTGCAACTCTAGTTTTGGAAGATTACAATTATCCAAGAACTCTGTGACTTTATTGGTGTCCATTGTCGTTTGGATGTGTACAAATTCTCATAAAATTGCACAAATCTTTTATTAATATAATTCGGTAAAGTTAATAATTCCCCTCTATCCGATTTGATCTTTAGGATCGTGTGTTCTTTTTCTCGTTTTTTTAACTGACGTGCCAAAAGTTTGTGGAGTTTATCCCTAAATTCAAAATGTTCCTGTCTTGTAATTTGGAATAGTCTTATAACTTTGGCTGATAATAGTTTATTTAATTTAAATTTCAGTATTAATATTTTATTGTGTTTATCCATAGTTGGATATTTAGCATTATCTATATCCAGTTGTCTAATTTGTTCTTCTAACTATCTTTGTTCATTCTTGCTTTTTTTATTTTGAAAAGCTTAGTATGAAATTAAAATGCCTCTAATAAATGCTTTGAAGGATTCCCATAATAATGTGGGTGATGTATCTGGAGTGTCATTTATTTCGAAAAAGAGGTCCATTTGTTGTTTTAGATATATACTCCCTTGCGGGTCTTTTAAAATTTGAGGATTTTACCTCCAAAACGATTTGTTCTTGGACATTCCTTCCAGTTTTAAAGAGAAAGTTAGCGGGGAGTGATTTGAGATTGTGTTGGTATGGTATTTTGGGTTTGAAGTATAAGGGGATTAATTTTGTATCCACCAGGAAATAATCTATACGCGAGTATGTTTTGCGTACCATTGAATAAAATGAGTATTCCCTGCCGGTCGGATTCGCGATCCTCCAAACATCTGTTAAATTGGTATTTTTTATGTATGTGCTTAAAAGTTCACTAGTTTTAGATTTCGTATTACCTCTCTGTTTTTGCCTAGATTTATCTAAGTACGGATCTAAAACACAATTAAAGTCTCCTCCAATTATGACATTTTGCTAATTAGATTCTGCGATTACATTCAAGATTTTATTGAAAAAATGAAGATTATCAAAGTTGGGCGCATATATATTTACCAAGGTGATTGGGGTAGTGTGGATCTCTCCGGTAACTATCAAATATCTCCCTTCCTTATCTGTTATGGTATTCTTTGCTTTAAATGGTATGCCTTTACGAATAATGATTGTCGTACCTCTGGATTTCGAAGTATATGAAGAGTGATAGATTTGGCCTATCCAATTCGCCCTCAATCTAGCCTGATCTTTGGATTTGAGATGAGTTTCTTGTAGAAAAATGATGTCTGTATTGTACAATTTCAGCTGAGCTAATATCTTACCCCTTTTAATGGGTTCATTAACACCCCTTATGTTCCAACTGCAGAATGAGATTCCTCCCAGTTTCTTTTGTTTATCATCTTGCATTTTGAATTGTTTTAATACCCTTATATCTTATGGTGCATCCATACCTCAGGTCGTTAGATATTGGGGGAACATTTGCACTACAGAGTTCAATTGGTAGATTCCTTTTGCGATTATCCTTAAACAAAAAACACACACATGTGACTTGTTGTGATTTTTTAAAAATTGAAAAAGAGAAAATACAGTGTCTGACCTTGTCGACACTGTAACAAGTGGCCCACCTGTAGGTGGGAGAAAACATTGTATCGACTTCCATTGTCGATATTAAACAATTAGCTCCGCTCCCTTAATTACTCATAGCATAGTGGAACGGGACCCGTTCAAAATCAAATGTATAGCACCCATTTACAATATATGTATACATTTCCTTATGACATCCTATATATCTAACATTTTTATCTACTAAGTGTTTAAAAGTATGGTTTTACCTTCGGTAATAATCAACTGTGGTTGAAGGGGTTAACCTGAAACTGGCTCCTGGATCTGGGCCAGGTGCCTGCTTCCCCACCCCTCCCCACAAATATAGATAAGACTGAAACTTATTGAATTATATGTGTTAGTTTTAAATTTTGTTATTAGTTATTTCCTTATCAACTATCGCCCTCTATGAAAGGGATATTCCCTCTTTGTAATATTTGGTTAAATTCTTCCCCATTCTGCAAATCTGGTTAGCATCTATTACTATTTCTATGTTAATATTGTTAGAAGTGTTAGTTCTGTACAATTTGAGTTAGTATTTTAATCTCTTAAACAACAGTAATTGCTTCTGGTGTTTTCCACATTCTGCTCTTCAGTTCATCGTTCCTGTGTTAATCTTTCTTTGCTTCGCTTGGAACACAGAATGTCCTTGAATTAAAATTCCACAGATAAGTAGTCTAGACAGGTGCACGTGGAACGTTTCTCCATCTTAGTCTTTTAAAAAAGTAATGATTCTCCACTTATGTTCAGCCGATGACTGTGGAATAATAAAAAGAAAGATTTATCCATACCGTCCATACCTTCCAACTACTTTCTTTCAGGGGCGATCTCTTCCACGATGGTTTGAGCATATTTGTATGCAGCCTCAGGGTTTATGAACGATTTTTCCTTTCCATTGTATGTAATCCGCATCTTGACTGGATAAAAAACACCATATCTAATGTTTTGAATTCCTTGGAGAATGTGCTTTGTCTTTGAAAACTGATTTAGCTTTTGTACCATTTCATAAGGATAGTCCCTGAATAGTTTGATAGAGTCATTACCAAACATCAATTGCACTCCATATTTGATTTTCCTCATAACCTCTTCAAGGTCTGAAATGTCCTGAAATTTCATGATGATCTGTCGTGTATGGTATGGTCTTGTTTGTGATCTTTGTTTAAATCTCGGTACTCGATGTGCCATTTCAATTTTCGGTTCATTATGGAGATTAAGAACTTGTTTAATTAAGTCCGCAGTGAACTCATGAGGGTCATTTCCCTCGGCTCCCTCTGGCACTCCAACTATTCTTAGATTTTGGTGTCTCGAACGAGCTTCCAAATCAAGGCATTTCCCCGAGACTTTCGCCAGCTGAATCACCATCTGTCTTGTGGTGAGGTCTTGCTCTAACCTCATACTCTTCATCTCTTCAGCCATTCGTGCCATATCTGTCTCCATTTCTTTCATGGTAGTCAGATATGAAGCAACAGTTTCAAGCACAGCCTTGAACTTCTTCGTGGTAACTTCTTCCACCTTATCAATTCTCTCCGATAATTCTTCTTTCACATCATCAATTTGTTTATCTATGATGACAATTGAAACAATAACTTTCTGAATACCAGCATTCATATTCTCTGTCATCTTTTCCATCATCATTCCCATCATCTTTTCCATCTTATTTCCATCCACCATTTCATTTCTCATTTCTTTAACCGATTTCTTTAATTCCTCAAATTCTTTGTCTTTGTCTTTAGCCAGATCAGTCTTGGATCTTGTATCCATTTCAGAGACCACTTCAGGGACCACTTCAGAGGTGAGTTCTTCAGGTTTCGTCTGGCTTTACAAGAGGTGTCTTGTGACTGTTCTTTGAGGACTCTGACCAGTGGACGAATTTTTCATTTAAAATGCTTTAAACATAGAAACATAGAAAATAGGTGCAGGAGTAGGAGTAGGACATTCAGCCCTTCGAGCTTGCACCGACATTCAATATGATCATGGCTGATCAACCAACTCAGTATCCTGTACCTGCCTTCTCTCCATACCCCCTGATCCCTTCAGCCACAAGGGCCACATCCAACTCCCTCTTAAATATGGCCAACGAACTGGCCTCAACTACCTTCTGTGGCAGAGAATTCCACAGATTCACCACTCTCTGTGTAAAAAATGTTTTTCTCATCTCGATCCTAAAAGATTTCCCCCTTATCCTTAAACTGTGACCCCTTGTCCTGGACTTCCCCAACATCGGGAACAATCTTCCTGCATCTAGCCTGTCCAACCCCTTAAGGATTTTGTAAGTTTCTATAAGATCCCCCCTCAATCTTCTAAATTCTAGCGAGTACAAACCTTCGTTAAATTCACAGCGCTTACTGATGACGTCAGCAGCGCGACATCCAGGAGCTCCGGTGAGTTTTTTAAATTGGTCCCAACCAGTAGACCCGATTTTAACACGTAAAATCACACATTTTCGGGAGCGGAGTTAAGTGCTTTCTATTGAAACAATGCTATGTGATATTTTGTGATTGGGTTAGGGAACTGTGAATTAATGTATTTTGTAACCCTTATTGATGATTGGCTTGTAGGGGTTGCCCTCCCCCATATATTTCATGCCAACTGTATAAAAGAAGGTATAAAAGAGGGGAGAGCACATGAGAGTGTGCCGATCTTCAGGACTACCACTTGGGATTGTGCTGATCTTCTGGAGTTGTTCTATTCGCACAAGGCTGAAGGGCTGAATGAGTAGAGACAAAGATCGGACACCTATAAGATACCTATAGTATCGTATAGGTATTGTGTTTGTGTTGGATAATAAAGAGAGTTGATTACCAGTGCTTGTATTCGGAATTTGACTGAACCAGACTAAGGGGGTAAGATTAGGATCGGAATTACACTTTCAGTCTAAAGAAGGGTCTCGACCTGAAACGTCATCCATTCCTTCTCTCCAGAGACGCTGCATGTTCAACTGAGTTATTCCAGCATTTTGCGTCGATCCTGGATTTAACTACTTTCCTTTGGCCCGTGTGCTAAGGTCATTATCGATCCTGTTGCCCAATTTGCAAATAACAGGTACACGACCAAAACAATCATCAACATGCCACACATCGACTGATTGAAATTATTTTGCTAGCCCCAATCAAGTTTTAGGTCTTTGTGCCTTTTCTTTGCCATCTGGCCAAGCTGAGGACATGGCTTAATAATGCCCAAAACATTTTTTCATTTTATTTCTGGGTGATTTTTATTTATAGTGATTTTTAGGGTGACATTGTGCCTAATGTCATAGGAGGCCCAGTTAACTAATGGACCATACTGAGGGCGTCATGCATGTCCCTGTTATGGAAACATGTTTAAATATTAGATGGGTCCAATTTGTCATGAGCATCAGCGTTTCAGATAAAAACATTAATCTTTAAGTGGACACAGATTTCATTTCCCTTCTAATGGCATTAGTTGCTGAAACATTACAACTTTTGTGAGTAATATTGGAGGGCTGTACCAATTTTGTATTTTCCTTAGCAATGGGTGAGATGCTGAAAGACTGGAGGGTAGCTAAAGTTGTGCCTATATTTAAGTAGGGCTGCAAGGACCAGTCAGGCAACTACAGACTGGAAAGTTACTGGATGTGATTCTGAGAGATAGGCTCAACCTGTACTTGCGAAGGCAAGGACTGTTAATGAAGTCAGCAAGGTTTTGTGTGTGGGAAATCACGTCTCACAAATTTGATTGAGTTTGTTGAAGAGGTGACCAAGATGATTCGTGAGGACACAACAGTAGATATTGTCTACAGAGACTCTAGCAAGGATTTTGACAAGGCCCACATGGTAGACTGGTCCAAAAAGTTAGATTGCATGGGATCCAAGATGAGCTAGCCAAATGGTTACAAAATTGGCTTGGTATAAGAAGTCAGATAGTATTGGAGAATAAAAACTGCTGGAAAAACTCAGTGGATCAGACAGCATTCGTAGAAGGAAATGACTCGTATGGGAGGGTTGTTTAATTAATCTTTTAATGTGTATTGTGCGTGGAGTGCCTGTAGATTCATCCACTCTCTGAATATGTAAATGATGTTGGAATTTTCATGTCGGGAGGGCTGATCCCCCAATGCAATATTCCACGTCTCCACCAATTCCAATATTGGTGGCCAGTGGGGCGGGGGGGGGGGGGGAGGCTTTCTGGAGCACTAGTATGGGTGTTGTTGGCTGAAGGGACTGGTTTCCAGAGGACTAGTATGGACATTGTGGGCCAAATGGGTTCTTGGGCTGGCAGCTCAGTCACTAAGGCCACTCTCTGTGTAAAAAATGTTTTTCTCATCTCGATCCTAAAAGATTTCCCCCTTATCCTTAAACTGTGACCCCTTGTCCTGGACTTCCCCAACATCGGGAACAATTAGCATATATATATATATATATATATATATATATGAAATCATTTTTTCTGTGGTCGGATGTTTATTTAGACATTCATCTAAAATTTCTGTCTTTCTATTTCTAAGTTCCTGTGTGTTTGCTTTTACATAGTCTCTGATTTGTAAATATCTAAAATAATCTTTGGAATGTAATCCATAAATTTGTTGTAATTCTTGAAATGAAAGGAAAGAGTTTTCCTTGTAAAGATCGCCCATCTTAATAATTCCCTTATTTTTCCATTGTAAAAAGCCTTTATCCATCATTGAAGGTTTAAATGTAACATTATTTACAATGGTAAGGGCTAGAGGTATAGATTTCAGTTTTAATGTTTTCTTTATTTGTTTCCAAATACGTATTCCACTTTCTATTATCGGGTTTTCACTATAGGTTTTCTTACCTAAATTAATATTAGCAAATATTATTGAACTGATTTCAAAAGGAGATAATTCCAATCCAGCTCATCCCTCTTATCTCCCATTTCTCAAGGCAATACAACTGCTAACATAACTGTGCTGAATATTGTTATCTATACATTCTCAGTCTGCCTGGTGCATCTTGAATAACCAGGACTGAACTGTTCACGTTCCCCTATTTTGATCCAGCTTTATTCAGGTTTTGTCAATTTACATTCATAGTGTACCAACAGTAGAAATGTATATTCTTAAAACTACAATTAATAAGTCTATATAACTGTGACTTCCACAATTAGTAATTTTACACACTTAAATCATTCTACACAAACAGGATAGCATGGAATAACTTAAGACTGATGTTTACGATTAGTATATTTCTAAAATCCTACTTTCTCACTAACCTACAAACCAGAATTATATTCAGCACTAATACAGACATTTCTTCAGGGGGACTTCTGTAAGAAATCAAGGTATACATTATTGAATTTAGAAATCATTTAGATGTAGTTTGATATGTTTAATTGTTTTACTTTTACTTTCAAAATTCTCAGTGTTTAACTTTTTGAAGGTTGTAATGTTTTGATTTTTATTTAACATTCTGGACTGACAGAATTCTTCCAGCACATCCATTGTAATTTGACACCTTTAACAATTGGCTAAAACAGGAAATATATCTCATTACCTTTCACAGGCTTTATCCCCTTTCGTATGAACAGGGCTTATTCCGCTGGCCCCACAAAATAGTATTTTCTCACAGAGGGATCCTGCCGGTGCATACCACATAAGATGGGCAGAATCTGTCCAGGTGACACAGATAGTAGAGCTGTGGCCTTACAGGAAATAGCTCCCTGGGTTCAATTTTGATCTCCATGTTGTTTCTGTGAAGTTTGTACATTCTCCTCATGATCACATGGGACATCTAGAGGTTTTTCGGTTTCCTCCGTTATCCCAAAGACAAGAAGTTTAATTGGCCACTATGTTTATGTAGGTTGAAGATTCTGGGAGAACTTGATGGGAATGTGGGGAGAATAAAATGAAAATTGTGTAGGATTTATGCAAATGGATTAGAATTGACTCGATAATCCAAAGGTCCTGTTTCCATGCCATATGACTACTGTGTATGATTTTCTCTGCAGGTTCCCTGAATGGAAAATCACATGGTATGCCCAAAGTTTCTAAGCACCAAAGTTTCTAAGCACCAACATTGATCATAAATCATGAACCATTGAGAAACAGAAATGAGTATTAGATACATTATTGGCAGCAGATAAAAAAGTATAAAGGGCCTGTCCCATTTAGGCGATTTTTTAGGCGACTGCCAGCGACTGTCATAGTCATAGCAGGTCGCCGAAAAACCGGCGACTGGACCCCTCTATGACAATGTCTACGATAATGTCTACGACAAAGTCAACGACAAGCTACAACAAACTACCACCTAGTCGACGTCAAGCTACGGCAAGCTACTGATGACCAGCGACCCATTAGAATGTCCACCTACGACCACACCTACGATAACCTACGACAACCAAAGTCAACCTGCGTCCACCTGCGACAAGCTACGACAAGCAACGACCCTGTCAGCGACAACTGAAGACAATTCAGTCGCCGGTACCTGTTGACGTAGGTTGACGTAGTTAGTCACCAGTGGAATTCACCGAAGTCAGCACTGGTGACAACCTACGTCACCTGGCAACAACCTATGACAGCACCTACGTCGGGAGATGTCAAGCTACGCTCATTGGCGTCAACCCACTGTCGCCGACTGTCGGCAAATATTTTTGAACATATTGAAAATCCAGCAGCGACCAGATAGACGCTACGACTCTGTAGACGACTGAGGAGACTACTCACAATCACACAGGTGACTCCTCGGCGACCATGTGGCGACAGCTTAGTTGCCTGTCGTCGCCTAAGTAGGACAGGCCTTTTACTGCTGCTCCATGATAAAAACAGGAGCAAATTGAAGCTGCAAGAACTTTATCAATATTCAAAAGCTTAAAGGGACAAGAATTGCAAAAGGCTCACTTTATATTATTAATATTTTATTCTTATTCATATCAAATATGAAAAAAACATGTTTTTACCTTTTGACACATGAATATGTTTTAGTGGAGAGATGCTATTTATTTTTTGCATTTTTCACCCATTCCTGGGTAAATTTAAAACTCATAGTCTGGGGTAAATGCCATTACAACTGGAATGATGACTTATGTCTGATTAACTTTACTTGATATCAAGAAAAGACTTGGTGGCTTCAAGATGGGTGTCAAGCCTTGTCATTGGGCTCATAGAAGAAACTTTTCTCTGCAGATTAATTTTATGTTGTATGTATTTGTTCCTGCTCAATATTGCATCGGATAATAAATAGCCTCGATAAATATCCCTTTTTAAATTTGGGCACCTAAAATGAATACATTCCCATTTTTTTTTTCTCCATGTTTTTAAATATCTCAAGGCAAAAATCTTCTTTATAGAATTATCATAATAAAATAATTACATTTGATTCAGACCAAATTGAAAATAGCCTTGACTCTGGATAACAGAATTATATAACAATAGCACACAACGATGGTATGCGTAAGGGCATATTTATATTTTGATACAAGCTGTAAAGTTGTTTCATTGCGAGTTGCTGTCAATGAAAGGAAAATTTAAAGTTATTTGAAATGCATCAAAATGTTAACGTCTCCATGTTAAATTTCATGAGGAAACAACACTTATTCTCACAAATAATGAAACCTAATAAATTATAATTTTTTCAGTAATGTTAGTTCTTTCAACAAATTTCTATGCATTATTTTCAATTTTTCACTTCCACGGCAATAATACTAAGATGGTCTACAAAATGCTAGCAACACTTTTATAATGCCATCATATTTTGGAAAGTTATTCCCATCCTGATCGTTCATGGGTTTCAATATCCAACATTATATCTTTTTTTTCTCAGTGGAATGGGCAATTGCTTCGAATTATTACTAACTTTGCTGTCCTTGAGAAACTAAATTGAGTTTCCTCATTCAAGCCATATGAAAAGGTGAAAGCAGTGCACAATTCACTGGCAACTATTCTAGGCTGCCTTCTCGTTGATTTAGTCAACTCTTCACAATCAACCCCTTTACTTTTCTTGGGAAGGCACTTACTTCATCCCATGAAGTGGAGCAGTGCATCAGCTGTCCTCGGCAGCATCAGATCCTGGCCCGGAATAGCCTGATAGTCTCTTGAGAGGTCACTGCCATTAAAGAATATGATCCGAAACACTGAAGATTAAAATTACTTAAACATTTAAATATAATTAAATTATATGATTAAACTGTCAATTTAATTTAAATGTTTTCATAAAGTTAAAATCACAAAAATTTTGGATTAATTAAAAAAAATACAATTTAGTAAGGCACTGCACTTTTCAATCAAGATCGACAACCCCATTCAAATGTCTGAGCCTGTGCTATAGTTATCAGAATGTGGCAGACGTAAAGTAGAAAAGCCAAAAACTACATTCAGCTCATTTGTTCTCTGGATAGATCCAGTAATGATCCAGTAATATCCGGGCATGGAAATCTGAGACAAACTGAAGTGTAAAAAGTTATCTCACCAGTGAATACTTAGCAGGTAAGCATGCTTTAGACCATTTCGAATTAAATGTGCATAAAGTGTTCAATATCAATTTCTTGTTTGAAGCTCCAATTAACCCTTTTACCCTAATTATTCCTCACTGGTTTGTAACTTAGTTTATAATCAAATATCATTAACCTAAAAAATTCAATTCATTTGCATATGTATCTTTCTGCCATACAACTGCACTTTGGATTCCATCACTGTGGGGAAAATGTCAAATGGATATTTTGTGTGGTACAGTGCATCTCGAGAAATCGATCACCACCCGTTCCGCTTTCTGGGACAGCTACATGACCATGATCCAGAGAGTTATTTTCCAAATATTTTCACAATTATGGCAGATGAGAGTTGTATAACTTAAATCAATTACATGAACAATATTATTTATCCACGTCATTTTGTTTTGCAAAGGGCTCTAATCTCTGAGCAAATGAAACCCAGGAATAATAGTGTTTGACTTTCTCATTATCAGGTAAAATGTGATCTGCTATGTCAAGCAATGAGTAAAACAACAGTTTTAATCCAACAGTCTTCATGAATATTATATTAAAAAAAATCTAAATTTTGCAATATTTTGTGCATGGAAAAATTCCTATAGAGAATGAATTAAGTTTCTCCAACATTTTCTCACCTTTACAGCTTTGCCATAATTTCCAATTAATAACACATTTAAATGCCAAACAGCAAGCAAATTGTGTCAATATTACTGATATTCTTTTATTATATCTGCAATGCTAAAAAATGGCAAAAATAAATGTTAAATATAATTTTATTCATTTAGTGCAGATGTCCATGAATTTTAATGTAGGATTCTATTTGAAGGTCAAAATTGTTAAAGAAATAAATAAAAGTCCCAATTTATGGAGGTCGGACAGGTCGGTGGCGTAATGGTAGAGTTGCTGCCTTACAGCGCCAGGGACCCAGTTTGATTCTGACTACCGGTGCTATCTGTACAGAGTTTGTATGTTCTCCCTGTGACCACATAGGTTTGCCCAGGATGCTCCAGTTTCCTTCCACACTCCAAAGACGTATATGTTTGTAGGTTAATTTGGTTTGGTGAAAATTGTAAATTGTTCTTAGTGTATAGTGCTATTATATGGGGATCGCTGGTCAGTACAGACACGTTGGGCCGATGGGCCTGTTTCCGTGATGTATCTATAAACTAAACTTATCTATTTAAAAAACCTATTCATAACGGTATTCTAATAGTCTCCACAGAAATTCTAATCTTTGGAATTCTTTGCCACAGAAGGCTGTGGAGATCAAGTCAGTGAATATTTTTAAGGCAGAGATAGATAGATTCTTGATTAGTATGGGTGTCAGAAGTTATGGGGAGAAGGCAGGAGAATGGGGTTAGGAGGGAGAGATAGATCAGCCCTGATTGAATGGTAGAATAGACTTGATGAGCTGAATGCCCTAATTCTGTTCCTATCAATTATGATCCTATGATCATTTTAACATGTATTTTGACCTAAATTTCACAGTAGTAGAACAGAAAATACAGAAGACTCCCAACCCAGTATTCGTTCCCCTCATGTCTGCCTTTTAATAAACATGTCTTTATTCGTTTATAATTTCATTAAAAATTACATAGAAATTGTCTGACTCCTATCTTGCATTCTGAACAGCAAGTTAGCTGAGACTCAGCTGACTGACAATGCAGTGAATATAATGCCGAGACATAATCTGATGTAAAATAATTGTAAGAAATGGTAGCTAACAACACGGAGGAGAACTGACTGGGAAGGTAACAACTGCAGAAATATATTTATTATTGGAAAGGTACCAGAAGTAAGGTACCAGAACACCTTACAGAAATATATTTATTTCTGCACAGTTTGGAACCAAGCATCCATGCTTCCAGTTCTGATGCTAGTTACTGACCTCCAAAGAAGCTGTAACTCCAGATCTCAGAAACAAGCTTGGTTCCCTTATTCAAACCTTCCATGCTAGATAAAGGCTTTATACAATGGAAAAACTATGGAATCAAAAGGGTGGAACACCTTTATAAGAAAGGCACTTATCTCTCATTTCAGGAACTGCAACAGATTTATGGATTACACTCAAATAATTTTTTTCGATACCTACAACTCAGAGATTATGTTAGGTCAAACTCACAAGATTATAGGAATAGGGAACCAGAAATCCTAGATGAATGTCTGAATAAGCATCCTAACACAGAAAAATTAACAACTTATATTTACAACACCCTTTTAGATAGCGAGATACCATCGACGGAATCATATAGACACACATGGGAAAATGAAATAAATCAATCCATAACGAAAGATATATGGGACAAAAGTTTACAATACATACATCAATGCTCGCTAAACTCCAGACATGCTCTAATACAATTCAAAGTTTTACATAGATTACATTATTCCAAAGTTAAATTAAATAACTTTTTTCCACAAATATCGTCTACCTGCGATAAATGTCAACATCCAGAGGCTAACTTAACACATACCTTTGCAAATTGTATAAAAATTAAGAATTACTGGACTGAGATTTTTAGAATAACTTCTGAAGTTATTAATACTAAACTGGATCCGGACCCAAAATTAATAATACTTGGAACATCAGAACAAAGTTTAACTCTTACAACAAGTCAAAAACATTTCCTAGATTGCAGTATAATAATTGGGAAGAAACTAATATTAAAATTTTGGAAGGGCCCTATATCCCCCACAACTAATATGTGGATTACGGAAATGTCGGAGACCCTACATCTGGAAAGAATCAGATTTGCCTTAATGGACAAACAAGAAGTTTTCGTTAGAATATGGTCTTCTTTCATTGATTACTTAAAAGGGTAGAATGGTTCGGCAGGGAACCCTAACTGAAACTTGCATTTAGGAATAGATGAAAAGTTATATTTTATATTCCTTGATCTTATCTCCTACGATGTATTAATAGTAAATTATTCCTTTCTTTATGATTTTCTTTTTCGATGTTGATTTTTATTTTATTTTTCTTACTGTTCTCCTCTCTTTATAAAAAAAAACTATTAGAGTCAAAATGATACACTTAATAATATTAATAATGTATGCTCGTTGAACATGAAATATTGCCATCATAACATATGTTTGCTAAATCACTGTCTAAATACTCTAATAAAAATATATATTCAAAAAAAAGAAACAAGCTTGGTTAAATCATGCTCCGGATTTGTGTATCATCTTGTCCCAAACAATTGAGGATTATCAAAGTACTAGTAAATATTTTTGGGAATTGATGATCATGCACTTCAGGAAATCTACCCTGTCTAGAATATTTTTGTCAGGGAACTTACTGGTGCCTTTTGGAAGCACTGTTAAAGAGGTAAAAACAGAAAACGATGGAAAATGATGTGGGTCAGCTGGTGACGGATAACTGGACAGCGG
Organism: Okamejei kenojei; assembly: GCA_035221665.1. Lineage (NCBI taxonomy): Eukaryota > Metazoa > Chordata > Chondrichthyes > Rajiformes > Rajidae > Okamejei > Okamejei kenojei. The sequence continues at coordinate 79,127,225 of CM069136.1, read as the reverse complement.
GTGGTGGAGCTTACTCCATGTGTCAGTGCAAGTAACCTTAATTGGTCCCTTGTTCGTGCTGACACAGAAGTAAGCTCCACTGCCCACTGTCCTGTTATCCATTGCCCACTGACCCGCTCCGTTCTATGATCTTTGCTCTTGAGCTGATCCCCTCACTGTTCAGATGAAGAGTGCTGCCAGAGGTGAGCGGGCTGGCAGAAGGCGCTCAGGTCCCGGCAGCCGCTCGCAGCCACCCGAGCTACTTCCCTCCCTGGACGCAATGCGGGTGGCTCTGCGCCCAGAGCGCCACGGCAGCAGTGAGTGACTGGCATGATACCCAACCTCCTCCTTCTCAAAGCTCCTGCCCTCCCCGCAACGTTATCCTTGGCCAGACTCCCCGCACGCTGTGAAAGGAACTCTCCCCCAATTGGTCCCTTGAACTATTGTCATTCAATAAGATAGTAACAGATTTAACTTGTCCCTGGTGTGCTCCCATTTTTGTCACCATCTCTTCACCTGCCTTCAACCTCCACCCATTCAGTAATTCAGAATGAAGGAGATTTGGAAGCCTTCGGCAAATTGAATTGTTACTTTCTTTCTTTTTTTTATTTTGACGGAGAGGAGAACAATCTGTGCATGCGCGGTTTAAGATTTTTTAAAAAGCTGACTGACTGCCTACCCTGAGTAATTACTCATGGCACATGCCTGCTCAATGCACATAATAATTAGTTTTAGTTTTAGATATACAGCGGGGAAACAGGCCCTTCGGCCCACCAAGTCCTCATCGACCAATGATCCACGCACATTAATACTATCCTACACACACTAGGGACAATTTACATTTATAACAAGCCAATTAACCTACAAACCTGTACGTCTTTAGAGTGTGGGAGGAAACCAAAGATCTTGGACAGGTCACAGGAAGAACATAAGAATTCCATACAGACAAGCACCCATAGTCAGGATCGAATCTGGGTCCCTGGTTCTGTAAGGCAGCTACTCTACCGATGCACCACCATGCCATAATTAAGTGTCTCTTATGAGTAGGAAGGAACTGCAGATGCTGGTTTACACTGAAGATAAACACAAAAAGCTGGAGTAACTTAGCGGATCAGGGTCAAGACCCTTCTTCAGACTGAGAGACAGGGGAGAGGGAAACGAGAGAGAAAGGCAGAAATAACAAATGAATGAAAGGTATGCAAAATCAACAACAATGATCAAGGAAAGATGGAGCCCACAATGGTCCATTGTTGGCTGTGGAGAAGGTGACAACAAATTATACAAACAGCGAAACAGCAGGACGGCAGTGAATATGGTACAATGACTAGTTTAAACATAAGATAATGGTGATTAAGAGGAGAATTGCATTGTTGAATGAATGGACATTGAGAGGAGAAATGCCAAGAAATGAGCAGCTTTAAATTAAAAGAGTAGAAGTAGGGAGGTATGAGACGTACTGTATTTACAGAGACCTCTGTAACTGAGTGACTGAGCAACTGGTCAAATACTGTAATCTTACTTATGATTAACATGTTGTGAGTATCTCTTCCAATTTACACACCAAAACATTGCGTCTTAATGTAATTGTTAATTTGAACTTCGTTCAAAGTTTCGTCAATAATTTCACTGTGATATTACTTTCACTGTAAATCAATCTTGTCTTCACACTATTTATACGCTGCATGATTTTATACTTTTCCCATTGTTATATTCTTGACTCGTGTTCAAAGTTGTTTTTAATGAAAGGTAGCAAAGAAACTTCAGCATTAAGTGACTGGAATTAACAAAAACACATTGCAGTTGATGGTCAACAAGATTCTCTATTCATAATGTGTTTGAAAAGAGATGATAAATTCTCAGCAGCCTGGTGAAAGAAAAATCTTGCAAACTCAATACCATTTAAAAAAATCTTTTAATTTTCAGAGAATTTACATGAAAACTATTTGAAACTATGGAGGCAATTTGTTCCGATTGTGGCAAGAACAACAACCTCTACCACCTCTATCAATTTTTTTATTTAATACTGGTGAACGTAGTACATACTCTGAGACATTCCAAAGCTTTTAGGGTATTATTTCTGGTGCTGAGTTTGTGATATATTTTCAGCAAGATAATTTAGTTTTATTTGTTCAATTCATCGGTATTCAACTTAAAATATTTTGCTATAATGCAATTAACGCTAGCGCACATGTCCTCAACTTTAGAGGCTTTTTACATCTTAACAATGTTAAATTCTAGCAATAAACATCAATTGTATTCCCAGGGAAGTGAAATAAATTGGAACTAAGGTTGTAATCCTCTTGATTCACAACTGCTGAAGAAATGTGCGAGAGAAGAAGTTGTGGGACAATAGAAATTGATGGGGGTGAATGAGGAAAGAAGAGTGAGGTGGGAATGGGGGAAATGGGTAGGAGAGAGTTGGAAGAAGTTGGAAGAAAAATGAGAGGAAGTGAGGAAGAGAGAATGGGATGGCAGTGGGATGAGTAGGAAACAGAGTTAGGAGAGGAATGATGGTAGTGGGAAGAGTAGGAAAAAGAGAGTAGGGAAAGAAGGGAGATGAGGAAAACAAAATTGAGGAAGAGTAAGAAATGGGAGAGCAAGTGAGGAATAAGGTGTGTTAGAGGAAGAAATGATTTGATGTGGTTAGAAAGTGGGAACTGGGTGAGTGGAAGAATAGATTAAAGCACGTGATAAGGACAGAGAGACAGCACTCACAGAGAACAGAAGGGTATTCTGGACGGAGCAGTGAAAGAAGGATAAGGGTGGTGGAGTGAGGGAAGAGAGAAAGAGAGAGAAACATCTTGTACATTACACATGGCAAAGTACCCCCTAAAAAGGCACGTTGTTTAAATGATGTACTATATGCATTCTTTTAGAATATTTTTCTCAACAAAATATTTAAATAATTAAGCTGATCTATTTTTATGTGTTTTCGTATTTTGACTGAGGCACTGAGGATTGCAACCAGAACTTTTCCATGAAACAAAGGTGAGTGCTAGTATGGGTTTTGTGGGCCAAGGGACGGGCTTCCAGAGGGCTAGTATGGACATTGTGGGCCGAATGGAGGTCACTCCGGCCTGGTGGCCTGGCAGCTCAGTCACTCGGCCCTGGTGGGCTGGCAGCTCAGGCCAGGTGGGATGGCAGCTCAGGCCTGGTGGGCTGGCAGCTCAGGCCTGGTGGGCTGGCAGCTCAGGCCTGGTGGGCTGGCAGCTCAGGCCTGGTGGGCTGGCAGCTCAGGCCTGGTGGGCTGGCAGCTCAGGCCTGGTGGGCTGGCAGCTCAGCCTGGTGGGCTGGCAGCTCAGTCACTCAGGCCTGCAGCTCAGTCACTCAGGCCTGCAGCTCAGTCACTCAGGCCTGGTGAGCTGTCAGAGAAAATTGAAATGTCTCTCTCGGCACACTTTAAGAGTAATTTATTTGATTGCTCCATATTTTTGACATATTGGAATTCCAGTATTGCATACCACGAGAATCATATTTAAGATTTTCACATGGTGGTATCGGGGAGATCATTAGTAAAGAATATACTTTTTCGAGGGAAATAAAAAAATGGGCAGAATGTTAGGAAGTGACCTAACAATTGGATGTAGCAAAATGGGAAATATTTAGGGCATATTTGAAGGGAACCTAATGGCGTGCAGAATTTTAATCTATCTGGACCAAGTGCAAGACCTGTTGGGTCCTTTTTCCCCAATGCGCATTTGCGGGGGGTGGGGGGGTTGCTGCGGCTTCACACACACACTAACCAGCCCCCACGCACACACAGGGGGGGGATGAGGTGGAGGAGACAGGAAGAGGGTGAAGGAGAGGGGGAGGAGATGGGAGAGATTGGGGAAGGGAGAGAGGATGATGGGGGAGGGGAGCAGTGAGTGGGAGGGGGGGGGGAAGGAGGGAGGGGGAGAGGGAGGGGGGAGAGGGAGGGGGAGAGGGAGGGGAGAGGGAGGGGAGAGAGGGAGGGGGAGAGGGAGGGGGGAGGGAGGGGAGGGGAGGGGAGGGGAGGGGGAGGGGGGAGGGGGAGGGGGAGGGGGGAGGGGAGGGGGAGGGGGAGGGGAGGGGGGGAGGGGGGAGGGGGGAGGGGGAGGGGTGAGGGGGAGGGGGGGGGAGGGGGGAGGGGGGAGGGGGAGGGGGGGGAGGGGGAGGGGGGGGGGGAGGGGAGGGGAGAGGGAGAGGGAGGGAGGAGGGGATATGTAAATGAGATCCATCTATTCCCCACTCCCTATCACCCCATACACTGACCACCCCACAGGACATACAGGGGGGGAGAGGGGGGTAGGGGAGAGGGGGGTAGGGGGAGACAGGGTGGGGAGAGGGGAGGGAGGGAAACCGTTGTGTCTTGTCTCCCTGAACGTAAGGTTGCAGGGGGGTTGGGGCAGTGGCTTCGCAAGCACACAATAACTACAATACACGGTTGTGGAGTGGGGAGGGGAGAGGGGGGAGGGGGAGAGGGGGATGTGGGGGGAAAATAGGGAGGGGAATGAGGGGGGAATGAGGGGGGAATGAGGGGGGGAATGAGGGGGATGAGGGGGGGGAGGGGGGAAAGAGAGAGGGGGAGAGGGGTCTGGAGGGGGGAGAGGGATCGGAGGGGGGGAGAGGGGTCGGAGGGGGGGCGTGGAGGAGGGGGTCGAGAGAGGGGTGGTCCGAGGAGAGGGGTGGCGAGGAGGGGGGGGGCGAGGGGGGGGGGGGGCGAGAGGGGGGGGGGGCGAGGAGGGGGGGGGTGAGGGGGGGGGGGGGCGAGGAGGGGGGCGATGAGGGGGGGGGGGCGAGGCGGGGGGGCGAGGAGGGGGGGGGGCGAGGAGGGGGGGGGCGAGGAGGGGGGGGCGAGGAGAGGGGGGCGAGGAGAGGGGGGGCGAGGAAAAGGGGAAGAGGGGCGGGGGAGGGGGGCGGGGAGAGGGGGGCGATGGGGGGGAGGAGGGGGGGGAGGGAGGGGGGAGGGAAGGGGGGAGGGAGGGGGGGAGGGAGGGGGGGAGGGAGGGGGGGAGGGAAGAGGGGAGGGAGATGGGGGAGGGAGAGGGGGAGGGAGAGGGGGGAGGGATGAGGGGGAGGGAGAGGGGGGAGGGAGAGGGGGGAGAGAGAGGGGGGAGGGAGAGTTGGGAGGGCGGGGGGAGGGAGAGGGGGGAGGGAGAGGGGGGAGGGAGAGGGGGAAGTGAGAGGGGAAGGGCTGAGGGGAAGGGGAGGAGAGGGGAGAGGAGAGGGGGGCGAGGAGAGGGGGGCGAGGGAGGGGGGGCGAGGAGAGGGGGGGCGATGGAGAGGGGGGCCCAGGAGAGGGGGGCCCAGGAGAGGGGGTGCCCGAGAGGGGGCCCAGGAGAGGGGGGCCCCAGGAGAGATGGGGAGGATGAGGGGGGAGATGAGGGGGGAGGAGTGAGGGGGGAGGAGTGAGGGGTTTGAGGGAGGAGAGAGGGGAGGAGTGAGGAGTGAGAGGAAGGATGAGGATAGAGGGGGAGGCGTGAGGAGTGGAGGAGACGAGGGGTGAGGGAGGAAGAGAAGTGGAGAGAGGATTGAGGAGAGAGGAGTGAGGGAGAGGGCGATGAGAGAGGAGTGAGGAGAGAGGAGTGAGGAGAGAGGAGGGGAGGAGAGCGGGGCGAGAGGAGAGGAGTGAGGAGAGAGAGTGATCACTCGCTTCGACACAGGTCGACACTGCGGGGGGCGTGCCAGGGCTGAGCAATAGGCATATGTAAATGTGGTTTCCATTGCGATTGGCCTTCTGAGAGGGATGGCATAGTGACATCACAAATGGAAGGTGCTGGCGACATCAGCGGGAGGGGAGATGGTAGGAGGAGTGGGAAGAGCGGGAGAGCGAGAGAGGGGGAGTGTAGGTAGGGAAGGGAAGGGGGGAAGAAAGAGGGTGGGGAGGAGATGGGAGGGGTGGGATGGGGAGAGAGAAGTGGAAGAGTGGGGGGAGTGAGGTTGTAGGAGAAAAAAGGAAAAGAGTGGTGGAGTGGGAGAGAAGGGGGGGGGGGAATAGCGAAATAGACCCCTTACAAACCAACAAACCAACGAATGACAGTTTTAATAGTTTATAAGATTGATTGAATGAGAAGAAAATATGGCAAGGTAATTGTAATAAACATTGCAAACTATGTCCAGGGCTAGGTTAATGACAGTAGTATGTCGTAGAACCTCTCAAGGAATAGCCTGTTTTAAATTTGCCACTGCTTAACGAGGAATAATTTGTGAGAGATTGTGTGGTTAAAGATCTCCAAAGAAACAATAACAACAATTTGCTAGATTCCAGATACAGTTTGTGGAAGAAAAAGAAATAACCAAAATCAGTGTCTTTAACTTAAATAAGGCAATTATAATGATATGAAGGTAGGTTGTCTGAAGTATACTGGTTTGTAGATGATTTGTGGCAAATAAGCAAATAGCTGGACCATTACATTCAGCAGGAATTAATTAGAAAGGATTCCATAAGAATGAGGCACAACCTATGGTTAACAAAGGAGATCAAGGACAATGTTACATTGAAATATACAGCTTACAAAATGGCAAAGGCTGTGATAGGCCAGAGGACAGGGTTTTAAGGATTCAGCCACTCCAGATCAATTTAGCAATGATTTGTAATATTTGGTAACATTATTTTATTGTAGTTATCAAAAGAAAACTTTTATTTGCACGAGCAAATGATCTGCACAGAACCTTCCGAATTAAAACTAGATCAATCTTTGGTTCAACATGAATTATTTTGTATAGGGGATGTGATCTCACTGGCTCACACTCTTACTGAGTCACTCGGACAAAAAGGACACAAATGTTCATTGACTGCATCTCTGCGTGAAACACAATCATCCCCTCTAAATATCAGCAAACTCAGTGAACTGGATCTCTATTTGTCCCTATGTAATTGAAATCTCGACTTCCTCATCGGCAGATCATCGTACAAAGTGACAAAAATACTTGCTTCTCAATAATCATCAACTCGAAACTCGTGCGGACTGGTTTAGTTTTGGGGTTTGTGTGTGGGGGTTGGACGGTTGGTTTAATTTTATGTTGATTTATGGGATGGACTTTTAATTAAAAACAAGTGGGGGGTGAATAGGTGGTAGTGAGTGAAATGGGGGGGGGTGGGGAGGTTTGGTGGTGGGGGAGGGGGGGGGGGGAGTGGAGTGGGTGTTGTAAGTGGGGGTTTGTTTAGGGAGTGGTTTGGTGGTTGTGGGGGGGGTTGGTTTGGGGGGGGATTTGTGTGGTTGGACCTGGTATGATGTGTGTCACACAATAAATAAAGTAAGTAAGTAAGAGTTGCATCATGGCTGCTCACTCCATGCTAACACACAAGAAATATAAAGAGGCTGCAGAGAATGTACACATTAGTCAGTCATCAACAAGTATCCTGACCTACCACCTCCAAAAGAGATCCGTTGAAGTACTGTCTCAAATAGGCACTGATATCATCAGAGAAGCCCACACCACCCCGCCAAACTCTCATCAATGTTACAAACCATCGAAATGAAGATACAATAGCATGAAGCCGATGTGCAGTAGATCAAGAATTACTTCTATCCCAGCAAACCAACAGGCTCTTAATAATGCCCATAACAACCATTATCTCATCACAAAGATCTCTCTATGGCTTTGTTGTTGCATACTACAACTACTGTTTGCAGCATTATGGTTACCTGTATTACTAATTATTGATTAAAGTAATATACGTATAGCACATTTATGTTGTTTGTGTTATTGCATCAATGGCTCGTTATGTTGCGCAACTAGGAAAGTATTTGTCATTCCTTTACACATGACAATTCATTCCATACTCTTGACACTCTTTTGAAGGCATGACTGTAGAATATAATTCAGCATTATTTAAGCTCTTCACCTGAAAGAAGATTCTGCCAACATTCTTTTGAGTATTTTATAGTTACTACAAAATCACTAGCCAGGTTGTTTCGGTGGATCTCAGAAATGTTATCTTGCAACTCACTGCCATGAACAGTGTTTGTGTCTACATTGAGAAAACATGGCACAACAGGTGCTTCAACTGTCTCACAGATCCAAGGAACTATTTGGATCTGGGTGAGGAATTTGCACATTCTCCATGTGATCGCATGAATTTCCTACATGCTCCAGTTTCCTTCACAACAAAAGATTGCTGGTATGCAAATTACTGGTATTCAATTGTCCTGCATGTAGGTAGGTGTTGAGTAGAGTTAAGATGCAAGTCAGCATGAGTGAGAGAAAGGGTGATCAGGAGAAAGGAATTCTCTGTGAATAGGTATCTATAACTCAATTGCACAATGGCCTTCTTCTATTTGCAAGGAAGTTATTATGAAAATTCTGTATTTGATTAAATGTTTGTGAATTATCATTGTTAATATTGTGCTGATGTAGATGTTAAATAGATGGACATGTTTGAGGTTGCCTAGCTAATTACTTAGCGTTTAGAAGGTTACGATTATGTTTATACTGCAGAAGAGAGTGATTGAGTTTCGCAGAATCTGCCCAAGGTCACATTGATCTTGAAAGAATAATATGTTGAATAAACTTTCAAATTGAAATGTAGAGGGAACAACTGTAGAAACACTCGAGGCATAATGAGTAGCAGTTGTGTGGGTATTGAAGTGGGGTGGAGGTGTCTGCATAAATCTGTGTAGAAAAATTCAGAAGGTTCAAGTATGATGCTTGTTCCTAGATTCCCATCTTGATCTGGGTAACTATTTTATAGAATCACAGAATCAGAAAATTGTTACAGTATGGAATGGAGCCAATTGCCCCATTAAACACACAGTAGCATTCTAATTAGTCCCATTTTCTTCCCTTTTCCCATAGTCCTGTAAATTCTTTCCTTTCAAAATACTTGTCCCAATTTGTTTTTGAAAATCCTACGACAAATCTGCCCCCACTACAACGACCCTTGCAGTGGCATTTCGGAACCTAAAGGCTCCCAACACGAAGAAAATTTCAACCATTTCACTTTTTTTTTTTTTTTTTGTTATCATTTGCCTTCATTTATGTTTTCTGTACTTTTGCTTTGCACAACAGACTAATCTTCACTCTACATTACCCTTCTAACTCTAATCAATCTTAAACTTGCAGGTGAATAACCCTAGGCTTCAACCGAGCCTGTCTATCAGATTCTCTAATTGTCAGGTGAAAAAACCCTGGCTTTTCCAGTCTGTCTATGTTAACCAACTCTTGAGTACTGTAATTTATCCATAAATAAAAAAAGTTCCATCAGAATCGATGCAATGGTGAGAGTTTCATGGGAATGAGGAACAGTGGGCCAGTGCCAAAGGATTGGGCCTGAAGGAACGAGGAAAAGATAGCATTTGGAAATGCAGCTTCAAGAGATTATGGAGCATCAATTCTGAATTAATTGCCCTCAAGCCTATATTATTTTTTGTACAGTGTGGCACTTAGAATTTGTCATAATATTCCATATGTGGTTGTTAAATTTCATTGTGACTTCCTGCACCAATACTCTACCCAATAAAGTTCTGACCATTTTTTATGAATATAACCATATAACAATTACAGCACGGAAACAGGCCCTCTCGGCCCTTCCAGTCCGTGCCGACCATTTGTTTTCCCCTAGTCCCATCTACCTGCACTCAGACCATACCCTCCCATCCCCTCACACCAATACTATCCTCTTTACTTTTTAAATGTTAAAATCGATCCTGCCTCCACCACTTCTGCTGGAAGCTCATTCCACACAGCCACCACCCTCTGAGTAAAGAAGTTCCCCCTCACGTTACCCCTAAACTTCTGTTTGCACAATGCACAACATCCTCAGTTCACTCATTTCATTCTTCATTCCAAACTGTTACACTTCCCTTTTCTCAGCATTAAATTTCATCTGTCACATATCTGCCATTTTACCAGCTTCTTTGTATTTTTTTGAAACTATTACAATCTTCCCAATAGTCTACTATATCTTCAAGTTTGGAAATTCAAGCCCAAGTCACTAATATATTTTAATAAAATCAAGAGGGTTAGTATGCATGCCTTTGAACAACCTTTTTACACACCTGAAAAACAATATTTCACCACAATGCTATTTGCTATTGCTTACTTAATGCTCATGGCTTGAACGCTATTGAAAGGGTATTGTATGAAAAATATGTCACCCTGAATCGTGGCCATGTTGAGAGCTTTTTCATCAAGATATATGGAACAGTTGCAAAAGGCCAACAATTAAAGACTGGACAAGGTAGTTCTTGGGAAAGGGAGCCTTGAAGAAGAATTAGGATCTGGAGTTAATGACAGCAGTTAGAAATGTGACAAGGTTTAAACCAAGGAGAATATGGGCAGGACTGGTGGAGATCGAGGCCAACAGAAGCCACTCCTACGACAACTTAGTCTAATTCCACCCTAGTGCTTTGACAGTACTGCTGCATGGGAAAACTATAAATATTCCTGACTGATAGGAAATGATATCAGCTGCAAAAGGGTGAATCACTCCTAGAAGTATTGATTAAAATCCAAAGCAACCTGTAAATTACTATTATGTAATTACATTTCTAGGTCCGTTTTTTTCTTTCAGCTGTTGTGAGTGAAATAACAAATCAAAATCCATCTTAATTAGCAATTCTTTAACTCAAAGAGCAAAAGTTGTACATACAGAAAGAGTTTAAGAACTGTCAGAATAATTTACACATGACGTGAGTGACAGTTACCTTCTTCTTTATTCACAATAGCTTGTCAGGCAAAAGAGAAGAGTCAACGATAGACACAAAATGCTGGAATAACTCAGCATCTCTGGAGAGAAGGAATGGGTAACATTTTGGGTCGAGACCCTTCTTCAGTCAGTCTGAAAGTCTAGAGCCATCTGATTCTGAATAACTATTTTGTATAAAGACTGGGCTTTCAGATTATAAAACCTGTTTGTCGTATAGTTCTGACCTGAGTTATCACAAATAAAGTCGTGGATTTGTAATTTATCTCGAGATTCTAAATTCCACAGTTTTGGTTTAAGGCTGTTATTCTGACGTCCTTCTGCTTTATGTTTCTGCTAATTTTCTTTACTCTTACATCTAAACTCTTCTGTTTTCTTCTCTGCCTCCTTATGCCAGTCCATAAATAGGGACCACCTAACATCCTTACAACGACATTTCTCCTTAACTGTGCATCAAATTGAATGCTGGGCTGTAGTCAAACAGCCGTCTGATGTATGTGTTCCTGATATTCAGATGGTCCAGAGCAGCATGGAACGCTAGTGGAATGACATGCCAAGACAACGGATATTTTTAAGGCAGATATAGATAGATTCTTGATTAAAACAGGTGTCAGGGGTTATGGGGAAAATGCAGAATAATGGGGTTAGGAGGGAGAGATAGATTAGTCATGATTGAATGGTGGAGGAGACTTGATGGGCCAAATGGCCTAATTCTGCTCCTATCACTTATGACCTTATGACCATTTAATGCAGGGGTGGGCAACCTTGTTCTGCTTAGGGGGCAGGACCCATGTCTGTGAGCGGATGGCAGGGTCACAAGTAAAGTCCATAGTTAATAAATGGAGGTAATAATAATACATACTAACTAAAGAGGCTGTCCCACTGCGGCGACTAATTGGCGAGTTTAGAAGAGTTTAGGAGAGTTTGAAAATATGTCATGCTGAAGACCTCCTTCGACTATGTAGAAGACCTCCTTCGATCTCCTTCGACTATGCTGAAGACTAGCGTTGATTAGCTTTGGGATAATTGGACACCAAATAGTAGAGAGTGAAGACAACCTCCTTCGATCTACCTTCGACCTCCCTTCAACAATGTTAAAGGCTATCTATGACTACCTTTGACTACGTTCGATTACCTTCGACTACCCTCGATTACCTACGAATAACATGCCGACCTACTATGACCTACTTCGACTAAACATATGAGTGAAAATAGTATCGATTTTTTCCGTGGCGACCTTTTTTAACTCGCGGGCATTTTTCAACATGTTGAAAAATATGCCGCAACCCAGCTGAGGCCTCGAGTATGCAGGGACTACTCTCGAGCATGAAGGAGAGTTAAAAAGACCTCCCAGGACCTCGTGCTGACCATGCTGCGAGTATTAGTCGAAGGCAAACTCACCAGAGCCCCTTAAATTAGTAATTAGTTATAATACATATTAATAATACATAAATTAGTAATAATACCTACTAATAATACATACTAATTAGTGTGACACTGGGTGTTGTTTTTCGCATTCGTTTTCACGTGTTTTTCCCAGATCCCTCATGTCCTTGGAACTGGCTGCAGTTCCCAGATCCCTCGCGTCCTCGGGACTAGCTGCAGTTCCCAGGTCCCATCATGCTTCCCCAGTATGTAAGCTCTTGAGTTAAACATATTACAAACTACCCATCCTCCTTGTAATTTTCAGAATTTCCTGCATCAAGGATACATTCTAGCTTTTGGATAACAATAGTTCATGAATGAGGTCATGCTTAAACTTGGTCTGCGCACTAGTGTTTCTAAATTAACTGCAGAAGTGCTATTATTGGACAATTCCTGATGTACAGTAATATGAAATCCATTGAATTTTCCCTATATTAACCTTATTTGTCCATGTTTTGAGACATTACATTGTATGAAGAATCCTTGGACACAAAAGTTGACTTCAGAATTTCTATAGCTCTTCTACAAATGCAAACAAAAAATATTTACTTTTTTAAAACAAGTACAACATAAAACAAAATTAAGTTTCCGCTTCACATTTTTACAAAAATAATTACCGCTCACTAGAAAAAGCCATAGTGTTGACATAATTAAGCGGGTCAAGTAGCATCTCTGGCGACCATGGATAGCTGACGTTTCAGGTCGGGACCCTTCTTCTGAATAAGGAACTCAACCAGAAATGTCACCTATCCATGTTCTCCAGAGATGCTGCTTGACCCTCTGAGTTACTCTAGTACTTTTGTGTCCTGTTGTGTAAAGCTAGCATCTGTGTTTCTATATTGCCACTGTCTATATTGGTAATGTATCATAATGCATGCATTGGCCATATTCCTTTCTTTGATGTGGAAAACATGATTCAAATTTGACAATAACAAATCCTCCAAACTTATTTTTGATATAATGCCACACAGTGTTAATAAAACTATGACATTTACTCTTTAGAGTATTTTGGCATATACCATAATGCATGTAAAAACATGATTTAATACAATTATTTTTTCATTCACTATGTTTAATTGTAAGAATTCACTATTTTAATCATTGTGCCCATCTTATAGGGTTACTGCATTATTTTCAAAGCTGAGACCACTTGCTTCTGTTCTAGATGCTTGGCATTATTAATGCATATCGTTTCACAAATTGCAGCAGGTTTTATTCTTAACAGATTTAAATGAAAGTGATATGACTTCTCAGTTCTTGTCAGAAAGGAAAACATTAAAATATCCTTCAAATAGAGTTTAATTTCACGCTGGTTGAATGCCTGAAGAACTGATGGAAATAATTGTAAATTGATTTAATCCAATTTATTCCTTAATTATTAGCTTAATTATGGAATTTCTGGTTAAACTATATAAATGATGCTTATCTTATAATTCATACTGAAAATCTTTCCTGTCAGCCATCCAATAACATACAAAGGGAAAGAACGTCTAAGGTTGGCATAGTACTTACAGAAAATCAAAAAAATATTGCTACTAAATTAATCAAAACTGATCAATAGCCATCGCAAAGCATGCCAAAAAATAAAATCTGAATCCCACTAAAAAAATGAAATAGAAAAATGTAAACATCACTTCATCATTCAATAAGTTTCATGGTTGTTCACATACAGGTACCTCAACTCTACCTTCACATAATATGGCCACATACCTCAGCTGGCTTTGTCCTGTCCCAATCAAGGTGCGACCAAAACAATCCCCAACATGTGCAGATTTGGTCACCATGCTATAAGAATGGTGTGATAGCACAGTGGAGATTCGGCAGGAACTTGACTGGGGTGGAGTAGTTCAGTTATGAGAAGAGCCTGGAGAAGCAAGGTCTGTTTTCACTGAAACAGAGTCGGCTAAGAAGGGACATGATTGACATATATATATATAGATAGCTTATATCGCAAGAAACCTTTCCTCATACCAGTGGTAGATTAAATTAGAGGATGTAGATTTAGGGTCGTGGAGAACAGATTTTGAGTAGAAATGAGGGGGGTCCCTTTCATCCAGAGAGTGTCAGTACATGAAATACTTTGCCTAGGAGAATGGTTGGATCTGGGTCACTGACAGTTGACTGATTGCATCATGGCCTGGATCTTGAATCACCTGGGCATAGAAGTCAATGGACTAACTGCTGAGAGTTGGGATTAATATGGAAGTGTGCCCATTGGTTGGCAGTGATGAGTTGAGTGGTACATGCTGTACAATTCTATGACTCTAAAATTCTATGACATGATACATTATGTTTGGAATTACTTGCAGTTCTCAGGACCCAGAGGAAATGGTAGAAGTGATTGCAATTATGACAATTAAAAGATATTTGGACAAGTGCATGGATAGGAAAGATATGGAAAGATATGGCCAGGCACAGGCAAGTGGGACTAGCTCAGTTAGACAACTGGTAAGCACAGACAATTGGGCTGAAGGCCCTGTTTTATAAGCTGCATAGGTCTATGACTATGACTCATTATACCCAGACAAATTCATGAAATGCCATAAATATGCAGAGTAAATTCCCTAAAGTATCTCACTCTCAGATAATACTTCAAGGCAGTTTCCAAAGACTAATCACTGACTGAGTGTGAAAGTCCCAGTTCAAGGCATAGTAGCAGTCAGCAAAATAAGTCCCTTTGGACTCCAGAATTGTACTTTAGCTGTTCATATCTTCACTGAGATTTAAACAATCAATCAATCAATCAATCAAATGCAGGTAGATTTTCCTTTGGTTTTATATCATCCTATACCTGGGAAGTGATCTTTTAATTGGTACAGTGGAAACACATCCATAAACTGTGCTATGTTGCTGCAATTCCATACTTCCACTTGTAATTTCTGGGGAAAATTGTGTCTCCACCTGACTGTCATAGTAGCTTGTACTGCTAATGCTGTTGAGTACACACAAATTAAAATTCAAGGGGCTGTCAGAGTGGGGAACACAATACAGCTGATTGAAAATAATTTTGTAAATTATACAGTGAAATATTGAAATAATCCTCTGAAATCAACAAATGATAAAAATATTTTACTTCAGTAATCTGACTAAGAATATGAAAGACACTTTTGAGTTTGGAGATATTGTGTATGTTGTTTTGCTAAGCTGCTGTATATGCCAACATTTAAACTTTTTCCAATTGAAAATAGATGGTTAAGATTTGACTAGACCTCATGAGTTAATTTTATTTTGTTCACGATGACTAACTCCCATGTGATTTTTAAGCTCTGTTGAGAGTGAACTTAACAAATAGTCATAAAACTATCTTTGAGATTCACTATGTTTTCTCCAGAATGTATTTGAAGTATGGTACTGTGCTCTGCTTGAGAAGTGATATGCCATTATGAATAATTGATGTATGAAGATAGCACAATATGATTCCACCACCACATACATCATCCTCTCCTCACCCCTTTCTGCTTTCTGCAGAGACTTTCTTTCCGTGACTCCCTGGTTTGCTCAACACTTCCACACCATCCCTCCCCTCCCCGTACACTTTCCACAGCAACCGTAGGAGGTGTAACACCTGTCCCTTCAATTCCTCCCTCACCACCTTCCAACGATCTAAACAACCCTTCCAGGAGAGGCAAAGATTCACTTGAACCTCCTTCAATATCGTCTTTGCTTTCAGTGCTCTTGATGTGACTACTTCCAAGTGGGGGTGAGACCAAGCTCGGACTAGGTGGCTGCTTTGCTGGGCACATGCACATCCACTCTGCATGGCCATCTGGAGCTCCTAGCAGCAAGTCACTTTAGTTGCTCTTCCCATTCCCACACCTATCTCTCTGTAACCTCCTCCACTGTCAGCGAGGCCAAACACAAACCAGTGGAATAGCACTTCATATTCCACCTGGGTAGTCTATAGTCGACAGTATGAGCAATTAATTTATGAATTTCCGATAACGTGCTCTACCTCAGTCTGTTTCTCTCTCTTTCAGATCTACCCAGATCCTCTCACAAACACCATTCTTTTCAACCTCCCCCCCCCACCAGCCTGCTATCATCCAGTTTAACTCCCCTCCGCCATCCATTCAATTTGTCCATCATCTACACACACTTCCCACTAGGTACTCTTTCGCATTGTTCGCATCTGCCTACCCCACCTCCCTTTCCTCTCAGATTCCATCACCTGCAGCCCTTTATTGCTTTCAGCTATCACCTCCCAGCCTTTGTCACTATTTTAACCTATTCCTCCCCACCTGACTATCAATCCCACCCTCACCTGAATCCACATATTGCTTGCTTGCTTTAGTCCCACACCTGGCTACTTTCCCTCTACGAGACCAGGTGAAGTGTCCTAACCCTGTACTTCCCCTCCACTTTCAGACCACATGAAGTCTCCTGGCCGAAAAAGTAAATTTCCCTTCACAGATGCTGCTCTTCCCATTGAGTTCCTCCGGCAAATTGTTTGTTGATCCACATTCCAGGATTTGCAGTCTCTTGAGTCCCCAATGTAACATCCCCTGATGGTTTAAGGCTATCTGAACTGGTCATTCCACATGGGACATCCTGATTCTGTACCACTGTAACTATGCAGGGGATGAGAATAAATAAATGTTTCTGTTTATCAGCCCTCTTTGAAACTGTTCCATTGAGATCAGAAAACGTATTAAGTCTCCATCTCCTATACTGATGCATTATAAAAGACAAATCCCTGCCTTTTAATGCACAGTTTGGGGCAAGTTAGTTTTGTCAATTAGTATTCTAGCTTATTATAAATTCAGGGAGCCATCCTTCAACTCTGTACCAAAAATAAAATATTTTAGGTGTCTGGTGTTTAGAACCCCTTGGAAAAGCCACCGGCATTTGAATATTAAAAGGGATCCGGCCAATCGAGATGTGTTCCAATCATAAATATGTAATTCTGCAAAGTTACCTCTCTACACTCAAAATGTTAAAGGAAATGATCAGCAATCAAAATTGTACTTAATTACTTGTTATTATCTTTGTTTGAAAAGTATAAAATATCATTGTATTATTGAGTGTCAAGTAACAATAAAGAGATTCTCCAGAGGTTTGTGCTCAATAAACAGCCTTTGCTTCTTTCAGCTTCATGTCGTCCAGTCACAACCTTGACATGTTCTTACCCACTCACATAACCAGCCTTGAAAAGACCTATTTGTTTAAAACCACTTTGATCTTCCTTTTCCACATAGCTTTGACACATCAACAAATGTGGATTCGATAAACCCAGAACCTTTTGAAATTGTTGTTCCAGACAATAAATAGCTGAGAAATTACTGATCCACGGCAAATCAAAATGTATTTCTTTATTCCTGCTCTATGTTTTCTATCCATTGATTAATCATTAATCTCCAATAATATTACTCTCAATCACATCTGCCATGATTTTATGTGTTAATTTCATGAGGTACCTTATTAAATGTTTTTAGAAAATTCTAAGAATGCTAAAAAGCCTTAACTCCCCTAACTATCTTCCTGGTTGTGACTTAAAACATTTCTTAACAGAATTTGAAAGTAGAGCTTGGATCTGTTGACTCTTCCAGTAGACTCAGATTAATATAATACCCCTTTCCCAAGTTTAACCCCCTTGAATCAAAAGTGTGTAAAGACTAAAGCCCCTGTCCCACTTACGCGATCTTGTGGTCGCGTTGAGTCACGACGGTCGCGCGCTATTTCATGCGTCTGCACAGCCGGCTGGAGCCCGTGACATCATTTGAAGATGGACACAAAATGCTGTAGTAACTCAGCGGGACCGGCAGCGTCTCTGGAGAGAAGGAATGGGTGATGTTTCATGTCGAGACTCTTCTTCAATCTGAAAGAAGGGTCTTGACCCGAAACGTCACCCATTGCTTCTCTGCAGAGATGCTGGCGGTCCTGCTGAGTTACTCCAGCATTGTGTATCTATCTTCAATTTTCTTGGCCCCGATCTGGGAGTAGAAGTGGGGGCGGATCCGGACCGTAACGGCCGTGAGCCCCCGGCCGAGTTCGGCGATCATTTGCCTGCTTCTGCCACTGTTGGAGGTGAGACGTTGCGTCGCGCCAGGGCCTTGGGCCTGTCCCACTTTGGCCGTCAGTTAGGCGACAGGCCGTTGGCGCTCAAAGAGTTCGTTCACTACAAAAATTTCAGAGCCCCACGCGATGTCGCGCACAACTACATACCCCTCCGCGCTTCTCAGTGGGACCGGCCCCGCGCATGATGCCCATGCGCCTCAACGCGATGACGAGGTCGCGTAATTTGCATTCCAAGGACAGGTAAGTGGGACAGGCTCTTTGGTCCGATAAGATGACCTTGAGAGGCAAGAGATTGCAGCACGGTTTCCTGTGGCAGCATATATCTGCCAACCATAAGAAGATTGATCAATGGTCCAAGCAACTACCACATCTCAAAAATGGGGAATGAAGACATGAGAACAAATAGACCAATTGTGAGGGATAGACCATTGACATCCCTGGAACAGTACAGATCTTGATTATTGTGCCTGGACGGGAGACGATACTCCATGCTGAAGATAGAAACAAAGTTCTGGAGTAACTCAGCAGGTCCAGCAACATCTCTGGAGAAAAAGAATGGGTGACGTTTCAGGGTCACGTCCCTTCGTCAGACCAAACAAGATGCTCCATCTAAGCTTTCTTTTGGTTCATATCCCTCTAAATCTTTCTTATCTATGTACCTGTCCAAGTTGCTTATCCATGTACCTG
This sequence comes from Okamejei kenojei, assembly GCA_035221665.1. Classification (NCBI taxonomy): domain Eukaryota; kingdom Metazoa; phylum Chordata; class Chondrichthyes; order Rajiformes; family Rajidae; genus Okamejei; species Okamejei kenojei. The sequence continues at coordinate 79,108,510 of CM069136.1, read as the reverse complement.
TCCAAGTGTCTTTTCAATATTGTTATTGTACCTGCCTCAACTACCTCCTCTGGCAGCTCATTCTACATACCCACCATCCTCTGAGGGAAAAACTAGCTCCGCAGGTTCCTATTGAATCCTCCCTTCTCACCTTAAACATATGTCCTCTGGTTCTTGATTCCTTTACACTGGTAAAATACTCTATACATCATGATTTCCTTATGATTGTATACACCTTAATAAGATCACCCCTCAGCTTCCTACAAGGAATAAAGTCCCAGTTTGTCCAATTACTCCCTGTAGCTCAGGCCCTCAAGTCCTGGCAACACCCTCATAAATCTTTTCTGCATTGTTTCCAGCTTAATGACATCCATCTTATTGAAGGGTGACCAAACCTGACCACAATACTCCAAATACAATCTCACCAATGTGCATGCGATATTTGTAATCCATTCACAGTTGTTATTTCATAGATGTTTTAACTGGATTCTTTCTCCAAATAATTAGATGATGGGAGTGCCATCTGCTGGGCAATTCATGCAACTTAATTTATAGTCACAATTCAGAAAGAAATTGTGAGAATGTTAACATTAATGACAGATGTTCCCAAATTATTTAATATATATTTACCCCTTCTTCCCAACCATTCTTCACTAGAATTATAAATAATGAATACAAATTATTGCTACAATGTGCCCCTATTCTAACCTTATTATACCACACAAGCAGGGCTATCCCAGGCCTGGTTTTAAAGGTTAATATATACAGAAGACTGAGATTCATGCCATTATCTAATTAATACTCTGGTTGATGGAGAATCACATGGATTTTATTTTCATAGCAGTGTACATACAACACAACATGTTCTCACATGCAATGTATAGGGTTAAGATTTTATTTTTAATATCAATCATTAACCAGATACTGGAGTATATATTCCCTTTGTTTCCTTCCATTATTCAGTTCCACTTAAGTCAATATTAGCAAGGTAGAGGTAGGAACATCAACCAGATATTACTGCACTAATTTGGCACCAGCTACCTAAAATGAAATTATACCTCGCAGAATTTTTAAAAATGTTCAAATTACTTTTGTATATCTGGAATTGCGGATATACAAATATTCAATTTGTGTTTTAAGATTTATTAGCCAACAAGCTAATCATATTCAGAAGAATATTTGGAAAATGTCCATAGCAATAAATATCAAGGAGATGGAAACAACAAGAAAAAAGTGAAACTGCAGGTTTGCAAAAGTGATCTTGTGCTTCCAGTAACCTGTAACTTTAATTCTCTATTCCTCTTCCACTCTGATCTTTCTGCGTGTGGCAACAAATGTCAACACAAGCTTGGGGAACAGTACTTCTTCTTCCATCTAGGCACATTGAACCTTTTTGCATTCTATATTGAATGAAAAGTTTCAGAAAGGTAATTTCTGTCCATCTCTATTTTAAGATTATTAATAGTAAGATTAAACAAGAACTTACCAGTTTGAAGTTTGATCTTTATTTTATGAGGAGTCGAGTTGAGGGACTACGTGAAGAACCCCGTACAGCCGTTCGTGCGTCAATCTTCAAAGCAGCGGTGTGAAATCACAGATATTAATGACTGAGGTATAATGGTAAGATAACAAAGACTAGAATTACCAGATGAGATCTATGAGGGCTGGGAGCGGAAAGCACGTAGTCCCTCAACTCGACTCCTCATAAAATAAAGATCAAACTTCAAACTGGTAAGTTCTCGTTTAATCTTACTATTTTACTTCGGAGTCACGTGAGTGACTACGTGAAGACTTCAAAGCTCTGTGATATCATGCCATGTGAAACGAGTGTACACAACCACACCTGCTTCATTGACAAATGAAGGGAAAACATTCATAATGCATACAGTCATAACATAGATGTAAAACATGCTGATGCTGTTTAAATGAAACAATAATATTTCCATCTCTCACCCAGATGGAAAAGATAACCAGAACATAAATAGAGTTAACAAATAACCCTGGTTCAGCAATCGGTCATTACAGATGTTTGGAGAGTCGTTCGTTGGACCATGCTGCAGTCGTAACAATGCGACCCAGCGGAACATAAATACCCTTGCTACTGATGTTGTAGCAGCCCTGGTGGAATGAGATCTGGAATCAGAATCAATTAGTACATAACACAACTCTGTTTTTCTCATCTGGAATGGCCTGAACACCAAGTTCTCCCAAATTATTTATTTATGTATCTATGTATTTATTTATTTATTTATTTATTGTGACTAACAACATTGCTAGTCCAGAACTCCAAGCTCTTGATGACCTTGACATTTTTGTATATATGTGTGCTTACCTTATCAAAGGTCCCCTGGTATGCCTGTGACTATTTTGAGACCTGATCCCCTTCTGGTCTGCTCAGGTATTTATAACATAATATTATATATTATAATTTACAGACGTTATCATCCTGTACCATCACAATTATGTAGCGACTGAACCTGCTGCACTAAACCAGTGCCAGAAGGATAACTACCTAATAAACTCCAGCCAAATTTAAGGATATAGCTGCAGCCTCCTGGTGAAACAGTGTTCACAAATGTCAACATCGCATATGGCATTATATCGGTCCTGGGACCCATGTTGAAGATAGCCTACCCCTTGATAACCCAATTAATGGCCGTATAACTCCATAATTAACAAACGATAATTTAGCATGAACTCGAAACTTTAGCAATCAATAACATTTTCCATGGAACATAAGCATAACAAACTCTTTCATCTCCTGGAAAAGAAAATTCCACGGTTTGGTGCTATGCAAACACTTTGAACACATAGAAGGATAGATGTAACAACCCAAACCTTAGGGCAGTTTATTAAACCTGCAGAACATAATTTGAGTTTATCATGCTACAACTGATTTCCCAAGCCTCAGGCTGAACCAGCAATTACGTTTAAAATAACCAAATAAGGGTATATTATTCGCGACAAACCAGGAATCAATGTGCATAACCACTCAATAGGAACCTTAAGCGGCCTCTTAATGACTTTACTTGAAACCTCAATTGATAAACAAAATGGAGGGAACCATAAAAGTCCCTGCTCCTTTTAGCGAAAATGTATGTTTCGCCACTGTAATGCCACATATTTTGCAACCAGTGAAATAAACATGAACCATGTTAGGTGTTCCAATAACCAGAATTTCATAATATAGTGTAATTCAACACCAATTCTGTGTTGCCATTAACCTATACTTGATGATTCTCCTGTGACGACAAGATATGTAACCATTCCATGGGTCTTTAACTGATTGCACCCTCGTGACTAACATATGCCATCATCATAATGTATCAACCTGAGCATCACAATATGCACATTTGTCCAATCACTCTTCAACCCATACGATGCCCGTAGGGTCTATAGATAGTTGATACCCACAACAGACATTTTTTTGCAAATCATGCAAATCTGCTCCACCTCCAGACTCGAGATGATATTTGCAACTTGGAATCTGCCGTAAACAGTAACTGTGGCCCGATTTCCGAAACGGTCTTGTAAGACAATCTTGGTCCTTCTACTGAACCTGCACAATTCTAACCTGCTTGAAAAGCTAGAACAGACCATTTTACATGATTAGACCCCTCAAATAGCTGATAATGTCTCAATCATTTGTAATGTATAACTAAGTGTACACCTTACCAAGCTGTAAGTGGTCCCTTAATCGTAGAGTAGCACAGGTACAGTGCGTGGAACCTCTGGTCAGCCTTCATGCTGCCACCAACTTCAGTGAACCTCTTACTGCCAATAAAGATGTGGGGTGCATAATCACCAAAACTATGAAACCTTGCCCGTTCCAATAGCTTGTGCTTTGTCCTCCAGGTTTCGCCTATGGAAAGGTCTTACCTGAATAGAAGATTTCGACGGCCAACTGTAATGCCCCCCTTAGAGCGGTATTCACTGCACATGTGTTTGGGATGGTAACTTTCTGGCCAGGTATAGACCTCTGGGCATATGCCCTGAATCCCTTGGGCATGGTCTATGGCTATACCCTCAGACTCGACATTAGGCTATACTGATCCCACATGCTCTTCTCTTACGTGAGGGAGCCATTAAGCAGCCCTGATACAAGGTGCTGCTGGCACATGCTGACTTTGCCATGGCCCCAGCGTCAGAATACTACTGATGCAGCATGCTCTCCTCCTACATGAGGGAGACCTTAAGCAGGCCTGCTAAAAGCGCTGCTGACACAATTTCCTATTTAGGGCCATTCGCACCATATTGTAATATAATTGAAGATTTACTTAACAACAACTGGAGCAGTAATGAATACCGTTTGTCCATCCTTGTGACTTTATTAATTTCACCTGGAGAAACAAGGTGTGTTAACAATGACCTATAAGGCACTTAATAGTTAAACCATTTAACAAGATAAGTTGTCTTACTTGCACAGCTGAATCACAATCTATACCATTAACAATTAATCTAACGACTAGTAAACCTGTTACCAGAGTTTATTGACAGCCATCTGTTGCCCAGGCCGGCATCACAGCCAATTGAATACCTAAAAGTGAATCTCAACATCCTACAAGTCTATTTGATAGACTTAATCTAGCTGGATGGAGGAGCCCAATTTCTCAAATATAGTTTAAGACTTAACAGATTCTGTTATATTGCCTTATCCTAACAATGACCCCTCATCCCCCATGATCACTGTAAATGGGAATACCCTACTAACAGCTATTCCCATGAAGCAGCCCTGAAGAAGGTACCACTGGCGCCCATAAAGCAGCCCTGATGCTGGTGTGGCCTTTCCCATAGACCAGTATTTGCCATAGATTTGGCGTTCTCATGAAGCAGCCCTGAGCAAAGGTGCTGCTGGCATAACCTCTCCAATAGGCTAGCCTGCCATAACTTGGCATTCCCATGAGCAGTCCTGAGCAAAGGTACTGCCGGCACAGCCTCTCCAATAGGCTAGCCTGCCATAGCTTGCCATCCCCATGAACAGTCCTGAGCAAAGGTACTGCTGGCACCGCCTCTCCAATAGGCTAGCCTGCCATAGCTTGGCATTCCAATAATGCAGCCCTTCCCAAAGGTACTGCTGGCACAGCCTCTCCCATAGGCTAGCGTGCCATAACTTGGCATTCCAATGATGCAGCCCTTCCCAAAGGTACTGTTGGCACAACCTCTAACATAAGTTGGCACTGCCATAACTTGGCATTCCCATGATGCAGCCCTTCCCAAAGGTGCTGCTGGCTCAGCTTCTGCCATAGGCTGCCATTGCCATAATTTTACTACTGCTCCACCTCCTGCCTAAAGGAGTTTCTCTAAATTCATTCCCAGGGGTGAACCTACCAAATATTTCTTAATTACTCTGACTATTTGTCAACTGTCCCCATATCCTGAGGATTATTGTGGTTAGGGAACCCCATAAGTGAATTTCCCCTCCCTGGGAATCAATCCCCGGGCACCCGGGTTACTTATTTACTTGAATTAAACCCCATTTCTTGGGGACTACTGCGGTCTGGGAACCGCAAACACTTGAGTTTCCCCACCACCGGGAACCCAGGCTAACCTTTCAGGTCCGTTAAGCCCCATCCCCTAGGGACTACTGCGGTCTGGAACCGCACTATTCTCGGGTATTCCCTCCCCGGGAACCCAACGTGTGGAGTCACTGACCGCGTTATCAGTGACTCCGATCGCAAACCCGACATTCGCCAGCTCCCCGCTCCCGCGGTCGGGCCAGGGTTTTCCCCCCAAAGCCCAAGGCTGGTTCACTCGTCGGCCTCGCGACCATCCCGCAAGAACCCCGGAGGTTCCTGAAGGAAACATAGAACAGGTAATAAATAGCGCTTACCTGAAACTTTTTTAGACTCACCGTTGGAGGAGCTGCGCTGCTCCACAGTCGTCTGCACGAAAGCGTCTGACGTAATGATGCACGAACAGCTGTACGGGGTTCTTCACGTAGTCACTCATGTGACTCCAAAGTAAAATCTGTGATATTAACTGTTTTGTTCCTCTCCACACATACTGATCATTCGGCATTTCCAGATTTCACCGTTAAAGGGCCTGTCCCACTTGGGCTTCATTTGCGCGTCACGTGCATTACGCACGCGTGGTGAATCATGACGCGTAAATTATGTTGCGTAAATGACGTGCAAATAACACCCAAGTGGGACAGGCCTTTTAGTTTCAGATTTTAGCAACAGTTCTGATATGCATTTTACAGCGTTAACATGTCTCTTTTTTTTTTTAAAAATCCTATTAACCTTTTACTAGGCAGAGCTGTAAACATCAAGATTTCCTCTGGCCTTTTCCTTTCCGAGATATTTGCTTTGTCCTATCTATCCCACCTCAACCCTCTCTGCAAGTTAAAACAAACTTGTTTCCTCCCCTCCCCAACATTACCTCTATTTCTCTTTCCACAGATGCTGCATGATCTATTTAATTATTTTATTTCAGATTTCCATTATCTTCATTCTCTCTTTGATTTCAAGACCACCATTAATAATAAAATTGAATTAATTGTCTTCAGTTTTCAGTAAATCTGAATTTTATACTACTAGATAGAATTACTGTATTTTCCCCCATGACAAAATAATGCCAATTTTGACAGTTTGAAAAAGTCAACTGAGAAAAATCAATGAAATATGTGAAATATGCAGACACACAAACATTGTTACAGACTTCATAAGGAAATGTGCGGAGGACTGCATTCCAACAAAAACCTTCTGAGTGCTTCCTAACCAGAAACCTTGGATGAACAATGAGATCCACATTCTTCTGAAAAACAGATCCCAGGCATTCAGGTCTGGTGATGCAGAGCTCTATCAGAAGTCCAGATACGACTTCTGCTCTAAACTGGAGGATGAGACGGATGTTCGGCAACTGTGGCAGGGCTTGAATGCCATCAACTCCTACAAGGCAAAATCAGGAGCGGCTCAAATGACAGTGAAACATCACTCCCTGACGAGCTCAATGTGTTCTACGCATGGTTCGATAGGGGGAACACTGATGTGCCTTCCCGAGCCCCCAATCGCCCTGATGGTATTATAGTCACAGTCACAGAGGCCAACGTCAGAAGATCCTTCAGGGGCGTGAACTTTCGGTAAGCGCCTGGACCTGATGGTATTCCCGGTCGAGTTCTCAAGACCTGTGCAGACCAACTGGTGGGGGTTTTTGCAGACATTTTCAACCTCTCACCTCTGAGGTCTGAGGTTCCCACCTGCTTTAAGAGGGCATCAATAATACCCTGCCCAAGAAGGGTAAAATGACGTGCCTCAATGACTATCGACCAGTGGCACTGATGTCTGTGGTGATGAAGTGCTTTGAGAGGTTGGTTATGGTGCACATCAATTCCTTTCTCGCCAAGAACCTCGATCCACTACAGTTAGCATACCGCCACAACAGGTCAACGGAGGATGCATTTTCACTGGCTCTCCACTCCGCATTGGACCACTTGGACAATAAAAACACTTGCGTCAGGCTGTTGTTTTTAGACTACAGCTCAGCGTTTAATACCATCATCCTGTCCAAGCTGGTTACCAAGCTCATGTAACTGGGCCTCTGCGCATCCATCTGCAATTGGATCCTCGACTTCCTCATCCACAGACCACAGTCTGTTCGAATTGGAGGAGTCACTTCATCCTCAGTAACAATTAGTACAGGACCACCTCAAGGCTGCGTGCTCAACCCCCTGCTTTACTCACTCTATACCCATGACTGGACATAATGCGAACTCCCTCATCAAGTTTGCTGATGACACCACTGTGGTTGGACGAATCATCGATGGGGACGAGTCAGAGTATAGAAGTGAGATCGACCGACTGACCAAATGGTACCAGCACAACAACCTGACTCTCAACATCAGTAAGACCAAGGAACTGATTGTGGACTTTGGTAGAGGAAGGATGAGGGCCCACAATCCTGTTTATATCAATGGGACTATGGTAGAAAGGGTCAATTACTTCAAATTCCTGGGCGTGAAAACCGATGAAATTGTAAAGAAGGAACATCAGCGACTCTACCTCCTGAGAAGATTACGGAGATTCGGCATGTCAAAGAGGATTCTCCTAAACTTCTACAGGTGCACAGTAGGGAGCATTCTGATTGGTTGCATCATGGGCTGGTTCGGCAAATTGAATGTCCGGGAGTGAAAAAGACGACAAAAGGTTTGTGACTACTGCCCAGAAAAACATCAATCTTGTTTATACTGCATAGTATACAAGGGTTTTGAATTGAATTTATTCCCAACTTGTGTCCACCCACCCAGCACAAGCCAGACTGGGCACTCATTTTCTCACAAAAAGAGAATTTGGAGATTCAAGCTGAAATTGCAAAATTATATATTTAAAGGTGTAATTGCGAAGACAGTTTATCAAACTCATCAATTCATATCTAATATTATTCCTAGACCAAAGAAAAATGGTGGACACAATTATTTTGGACCTGACAGGACTTAATCTGTGCAGTATAATCATTTTAAAATGGAAACATTTGCTACTGCCAAGCAATTGGTTTCCAGAGGGTGTTATATGGCATGTATAGATCTTCAGGATGCATATTACTCAGTGCCTGTTCATAAAGAATATCGTAGATATTTGAAATTTAGCTAGATGGGACAATTATGGCAATTTAAAGTAGTGCCTAATGGGTTAAACTCAGCCCCTAGATTATTTAAAAAGCTGCTAAAACCAGTACTGGGGTTACTCCAGGCACAGGGCCATATTGTAATGGCTTATTTGGATGACATCTTAATAATTGAAAAAACCCTTGTGGCAGCTAAGTTATCAGTTTCAGCTGTTAAACCCATGGTTGAGAGGTTGGGGTTTATCATCCACCCAGCTAAATCAATATTGGTGCCGGTTAAAGTAATTGACTATTTGGGATACAGTTAATTCAACTCACATGTCTGTGACTCTGTCCAAGGGCAAGAGATTTGATTTAATTGAAGGCTGTATCAAGCTCTTGGGGGCAGCAATTGCCTTCAATTACACAGATGGCCAAATTGGTAGCTGCCTTTCCAACTGTGCAATATGGACCTTTGCATTACCAAAATTTACAGAGGGCAAAGGTACAGGCACTCAGAATACATGCAGGTCATTTCAACCGGCCCATGCAATTACCATCTGAAGCCATTGTGGAAGTACAGTGGTGGATTATAAACATTTCAAATTGTTCTAGCAAAATTCTGATGGAGACAGTTGTTTTGCAGACTGATGTTAGTGCCCTGGGTTGGGGTGCTACTGATACCAGGTCTAGCTGTGGAGGCAGATGGAATATGCATGAGGCATTTATTCTCCAATCACATGGAATTAATTATTTAGAGTTTTAGGAGCATTTTACGGGCTCAAGGCTTACCATATCACTAAGCATCACTTACATGTTCAGCTTCAGATTGACAACACCACAGCAGTGGCGTATGTTAATCACATGGGTGGAATCAAGTCGAAATCTTGTGACGGATTGGCTAACCTTATTTGGCACTGGTGCATTAAAATGAACATATGGATTTCAGCTGTCTGCTTGCCAGGCAGATTCAATATGGTGGCAGACATCAGGTCACGCAAATTCAAAGACAACACAGAATGGATGTTGAATCATGATGTATTTAATGAAATTGTTCTTCGGTATGGGATGCCAGATATCGATTTGTTTGCATCCACTCAATCATCAGGTACCGAAGTATGTTTCATGGGAACCAGATCCTGGGGCAATCGTGGTGGATATGTTCTCGCTACATTGGGGCGGAATGTTTTTATATGAATTTCCCCCATTCTGCCTCATCAGTCGGTATTTGACCAAGATCAAGCAGGACTCCACTTCAGGAGTTTTGGTGGTACCCGACTGGCCTCCACAGCCATTGTTCCCTCTCGTTTCGGACATTATTACACAGCCTGTTATGGTGGTTCCAAAACGTCATAATCTATTGGTGCACCCTGTGACTGGAGATCAACACCCATTGTATGATTGCGTTAATTTGTTCATTTGCAGATTTTAAGAAGGCCATACCTGGGTCTGCGACTATCCAATCGGACCGTGGATGTCATCACATCATCCTGGAGGGATAGTACGAAAAAGCAATACATCTCTCATGTCAGGAAATGGGAGTAGTTTTGTTTACATGGGAACATTACATACCACACAGCCTCCATCCCAGATGTGCTCGAATTTCTGCCCAAGTTACATTTCGATGAAGGGTTGACCTATAGTGCCATCAATAGTGCCAGAACTGCCCTGTCATCGTACCTATGCCGGGGGTCGGAACTTCAGTCTGTAGGATCTCATCCGTTAATATCCAGATTTATGAAGGGTGTTTTGAATTCCAATCCCCCCCAGGCCTAGGTGCTCTGAAATCTGGGATGTGGGCATGGTACTGACGCTGCTTCGTCAGTGGGGTACAGCCACATCCTTGTCCTTGCCAAAGATTACCCTAAAGTTGGTTATGCTCATGGTGCTGGTATCAGCGCAAAGGGTTCAGACTTTGCACAAACTGCATCTGGACAGGATGGTGTCATCAGAGAATGACGTTAATTTTTACATCTATGACCTAATTAAACAAAGCAGACCAGGGGTGTCAGGATTCAAGCTTGTACTGTCAGCATATCCCATGGATTTACGGCTATGTGTAATGGCGCACTCAAGGAGCTATATCGAGGTCACAAAGAGCCTTAGAGTCTCCGAGGTAGCATTGTTTATTAGCCACAAAAAGCCAGATATGAAAATGTCCATTCAGACTATTTCAAGATGGCTGAAACAAGTTCTGGGTTTTGCAGGAGTTAATACTGGAGTAAATCTCACTCCACCAGGGCGGCATCAACGTCAGCAGTGAGGGCAATGGACGTCCCTCTAGACCATATCCTCGCGGCCGCAGGATGGTCAAATGAATTGATCATAGAATCATAGAATCATTGATTTTTCAGAGGCTTTATAATAAACCACTTATTGAACCCGAGGTATTCACCCATTCTGTTAAAGTTCTGTTTCATAGCATCTCCCTGGGAGAGAGGAGTCGCTATTGTGTTATTTTGTTTATTTTGTGAATTAAAGCATTAACATGTTAAACAGTACCATGTTTCAATGTATTGCTCATTATTCACTCCTCCTGAGTCAACTGATGCAGCGTGAGATACCTGGATTTGGATCGACGTGAAATCACAGACCTTTGAAATCTTCACGGAATCACTCATGTGACTCCGAAGTAAAATAGTAAGATTAAATGAGAACTTACCAGTTTGAAGTTTGATCTTTATTTTATGAGGAGTTACCACCGCTCCGAGCCCTGAAAATATTAAAGGTAAACTGGAAGGTCTAGTTTATAATCTTACTATGTTACTTCATTTACTGTTATCTGTGATTTTACACTGCTGCTTTGAAGATTGACGCGCATGCGGACTGGCGGGGTTCTTCACGTAATCGCTCATCGTCACTCCTCATAAAATAAAGATCAAACTTCAGACTGGTAAGTTCTCATTTAATCTTACTATTATTTATCACTCAAGAAGTTGTGAACCTTTAGAGCTCTCTACCCCGGGGAGCAGTAGGTGCTCGCTCACTGACTTGGATAGTCAGTATGACTTTGCATGTTCAAAAGCATGTCTCACTAATCGATTGAGATTTTTGAAAAAGTGATAGCGTCTACATGGACGTTAGCAAAGCCTATGACAAGATGGTATGGTAGTCTAGTCTAGAAAGATAGATCAGGATCCAGATTGAGCTAGCCTATTGGATATAAAATTGACTTGGTGGAGGACGTCAGAGAGTGATAGTGAAGATCTATCATTCAGATTACAGGCCTGCAAACAATGACACACCACACCGATTTTTTTTATTTTTTTTTTTTTATAATTTTTTTTATTATAGAAACAAAGTAATTACAAAGTACACTCTTATACAACGATAAAAAATATATAATATTAATAATAAATTGATACTGTTTATATTATTTGTAATATCAATTATACATATCAAGGTTAATTATTTTGTATAATTGGGAGTGTGTATAGTACATTCCTAATATTAGCAATATACTCATACTACTCATAATATCCATATTTCCTCTGATTTCAAAATACGTCCCCCATGTTATAATTGTATAATACACAATATTAACCGAACTTCTATAATATTCATTATATTTTCATAATAATAAGAGTGTTTGTATTATTATTGACTTTATATTTCTAAATTATTATATAGTTGAAACTACACAATTTTATGTAATTAAAAATACAAGACATCAATAATATTTTCATACAAGTAATGATATCTATATTCGCATTTAATATTAAAAATTTAATATAATGTGTTTCTATACTTTTTTTCTAATTAGGGATAGAAAAAATAAAGAATAGAAAATAGAAAAGAGAGTGTTGAAAGTTTGATGGAGATTGGAATATTACTCATTAATCCGTCCTTGGAGATATATTCATGATTTATTATATATATTTCTTCATCCATTCAGATATTCAGGCCTCAGTCAAGTCTTCGCGCCGAACCGTTATGACCCTGTAAATATTTAATATATGGAGACCAAATCTCTCTGAAGAGATCTAACCTATCCATAAGGACAAGCCTCAATCTCTCCAAGTGAAGTGTCTCCGACATTTCTGTATTCCACATTTTAATTGTTGGGGATGCAGGGCCTTTCCAAAATTTTAGTATTAATTTTTTCCCAATTATTAGACAATAGTCGATAAAAATTCTTTGGTTCATTGTAATTAGTTGGTCCATTTCAAGTATTCCAAGTATTATTAACTTTGGATCAGAAATCATAGTAATATTAATAACATTCGAAATTATCTTAAATATTTCGTTCCAATATTCTACAATCTTTATACAATTAGTGAATGAATGTGACAAATTTGCTTCTGAGATTTGGCATTTATCACATATAGGCGATAATTTTGGAAATATATTATGTAATTTAGATTTGGAGTAATGTAGTCTATGTAGAATTTTAAACTGTATAAGAACATGTTTAGCATTTAACGAACAATGATGTATGTGTTGTAAGCTTTCGTCTCATATTTCTGAGCTTATTATTTGACCTAATTCATTTTCCCAAATCTGTCTATGTGTTTCCGTTGATGGGATATCACTTTCCAATAAAATATTATAAATATATGATATCATTTTTTCTGTATTTGGATGTTTATTCAAGCATTCATCTAAAATTTCAGTCTTTCTATTTCTAAGTTCTTGTGTATTTGCAGAGATATAGTTTCTGATTTGTAAATATCTAAAATATTAATTGTTATGTAGTCCATAAGTTTGTTGTAACTCTTGAAATGAAAGAAAAGAGCTTTCCTTATAAAGATCCCCTATGTTTAAAATTCCTTTATTTTTCCATTGTAAAAAAGCCTTATCCATCGTTGAAGGTTTAAACGTAAAATTGTTGGCAATGGTAAGACCTAACGGTATAGATTTTAATTTTAATGTTTTCTTTATTTGTTTCCAAATGCGGATTCCATTTTCTATTATCGGGTTTTCACTATAAATTTTCTTAGTTACGTTTAGTATTAGCAAATATTATAGAACTAATTTTCAAATGGAGAACAATCTTCTTTTTCCATTTTTAACCAGTTTGGTTTGTTATCTATTTCTTCTAGCCAAAAATTCATATTTTTGATATTAATTGCCCAGTAGTAAAACATAAAATTTGGTAATGCTAATCCCCCATTTATTTTAGCTTTACATAAGTGTTTTTTTATTTATTCTGTGGTTCTTATAATCCCAAATAAAGTTAGTAACTAGGGAGTCTAATTTTTTGAAAAAATTTTTAGGGAGATATATCGGGATTAATTGAAATAAATATAATAATTGTGGGAGAAAAATCATTTTTATCGCGTTGATTTTACCTAACATTGAAATAGGTAAACTTTTCCAGTATAAAATATTCTTATTTAATTTGTTCAGTAATAACGGGAAGTTAGATTTAAATAAAGAATCAAATCTTTTTGTAACGAAAATGCCAAGATATTTAATATTTTCATTTGTTATCTTGAAAGGAAATTGTTGTAATATCTGTAAATTATTCATCGTTATTGGCATAAGTTCACTTTTATTCCAATTGATACTGTATCCTGAGATTAATCCAAATTCCGTTATTAGTTTTAACAAATTTCGGATACTTATTTCCGTTCAGTGATATAAAGTAATACATCGTCCGCATATAAGGAGATTTTATTCTTAGTATCTTTAGTATCATATCCATGTATTTCCGGATGTAATCTCACCCTTTGGGCGAGAGGTTCTATTGCTAGCGCGAACAATAAAGGTGATAGAGGACAGCCTTGTCTACAACCTCGAGATAAACTAAATTTAGTAGATAACATACGGTTTGTTGTTATTCTAGCTGTTGGGTTTGCATATAACAATTTAATCCAAGTAGTAAACTTCTCACCGAGCTTGAAAGCTTCCATCACCGAAAATAAATAAGGCCATTTCACTTGGTCAAAAGCTTTTTCTGCATCCAGCGAGATAACTACTAAATCTTTTTTATCACTTCTTTTCGAATATATAATATTAAATAACCGTCTTAGATTATATGAGGAATATCTTTTAGGTATAAATCCTGTTTGATCGGGATGAATTAATTCATTGACAACTGTACTTAATCTTTGTGCTAATATTTTTGTTAGAATCTTTTGATCCGTATTTAATAGAGCTATTGCTCTATATGATCCTGGTTCATCCAAGTCTTTATTTGTTTTGGGTATAAGTGTTATAATAGACTCGTTCAGCGTATCTGGTAATTTCTGTTGTGTATATATCTGTTCATATAATGATTTCAAATATGGGACCATATGATCATGAAAAATTTTATAAAATTCCGAGCCTATACCATCCGGTCCCGGTGTTTTACCATTTTTTTAATGATCTAATAGATTCTTGGATTTCTTTTTATTGAAATATCAGCATTTAATAATTCTTTATTTTGTAAATCCAATCCTTTTAAGTTACATATTTTTAAAAAGGCATCTATTTCTGTTTTATTTACTGTCGCTTTAGCAGTATATAGATTTTTATAATATTGCATAAATCTTTCATTAATATCTTTAGGTTGTATTAATAAATCACCATTTTGTGATTTAATCCTATGTATAATTTTTTCAGCTTCAATTTTCCTTAATTGTCGAGCTAATAATTTTTGGGGTTTGTCTCCAAATTCAAACTGTAATTGTTTAGTATGTTGATAAAATTTTAAAACTTGATCAGTATATATTTTATTTAATTTATATTTCAATGCTACAATTTTATTATGTATTATTATATCTGGTTTTGTTGCATTCTGTATATCTAATTGTTTAATCTCCCTTTCCAAGTCCTGTTGTTCCTTCCGAATCTTTTTATTATGGAATGCTTGTGAAGAAATCATAATTCCTCGAAGATATGCTTTAAATGTTTCCCATAATAAAGAGCGAGATATTTCTGGTTGATCATTTATTTCAAAAGAAATCTTAATTTGAGTTATAATATATTCCTGAGTGGTTTTATTTTTTAAAATTTGTGGATTAAGTTTCCATTGTCCACAATTTTCTGTTTTACCATTTATTTTAATTTTAAAATGTTAATGGTGCATGATCTGAGATTATAATATTATGATATTTGGGTTCGTAAGTAAGTGAGATAAGCTTTGCATCTACCAGAAAATAATCTATTCTTGAGTAAGTTTTATGTACTGGTGAGTAAAAAGAGTATTCTTGACCAGTAGGGTTTTCTATTCTCCAAACATCTTTAATATTAGTCGTTTGAATATATGCATTTAATAAATCACTAGAATGTGATTTAATTTTTCTTTGTTTTGAAGATCTTGTCTAGGTAAGGGTCTAATGTACAATTAAAATCTCCTCCAATTATCAAATTATAATGTGTTAATTCCGGAATATTGTTAAGTACTTTCTTAAAAAACAAAGGACTATCAAAATTTGGTCCATATATATTAACGAAAATCATTTTTTCTGTGTTTATTTCTCCTATCACAATAATGTATCTACCATCTTTATCAGATATAGTTGATGTATGCATAAATAAAGTACCTTTACAAAATAATATTGCTACACCTCTTGATTTATGCGTAAAAGAAGAAATGATATATTTTGTCTATCCATTTAGCTTTCAACCTGTTTTCAGCGTCTTTTTTTAAGTGGGTTTCTTGAATATAAATTACGTCAGCTTTAATTGCCTTTAAATGTGTCAATATTTTTCCTCTCTTTATTGGTTCATTAATACCTTTAACGTTCCAACTGCAAAATGTTAATCCCTCATTCCCCGTATTTCTTTTTAAGTCTTGCATTTTAAGTTTGTGGGAATCTGCAATAGAGTCTAAGGGTCAGCGCAGTAGACCTAACCTTACACCCGAACACCGAATAGATGAATTTTAGATCTCTTTTATGTACCTCACGAATATATCTCCATTGGTCCAATGTGTAACTCCATTCAAACTGAAAAATACAATAGATATAAAAGGATAGTAAAGAATAGTTAAAGAAATTAATAGTTTGTGTAAAGAAAGAAAAAACTACAAATAAAGTATTTGTAGTTTGTGTTAGCCATATTAACTTGGCTATCCATCTAAGGACTTCCGGCATTGTTGTTATTAACTTGGCCAGCTCCTAGATTTGAGGAATTATTATTCCATCATAATATTTTAACTGGGGTATAATATTAAAGGAAAGAAAAAAGTGGTGGTAATCGTCATATAAGGGTATCTATATCTAAAATTAACTTAGAAATCTAAGCAGTATTAAACATAAAGAATATAATTTAAAGTACAAAATAAAAATTTATTATTAGAAAAAAAGGATCTCCAAATGAGATCCATGGCTAAATTTAACTCCATTCATTAACGAGACATTAGTTATTAATTATTAGTGATATTAATTAGCAATAGTGAGCAATCTTGATTAATAATAATCATAGTGATAATAAAACCGCGTTGTGATTTTAGTATGTGTGTTATTTGTTTATATTAGTTATATGTTAAGACTAATTGTCAGTATCCAGAAAACGTCTTCCAATCCAGTTTTTTCCTCTTCATTCCATACGGCATTGTCCATTACTTCAGTCCCATATTATCATATGAAATCTCACAGAATGTTGAGAGTCCGTGTTGGGTCTCTAAAAAGTAGAAAAAGTCAGTATGTTTGCTTGTAGATACTTTTCAAGACTCGAACTGCTTTGCGAAATCCAAGGCTGCTGAGAGTGTTGAGACTCCATGTTGGGTCTCTAAAAATAGTAAAAGTCAGTATGTTTGCTTGTAGATACTTTTCAAGGCTCGAACTGCTTTGCGAAATCCAAGGCTGCTTCTGGGGTATTAAAGAAATGCTCCACTTTGTTAAAAGTAATTCTTAGAATGGCTGGGTAATTCAAACCGTATCTCAGATTTTCTACACCCCTCATAAGGCTTTTGGCTTCATTAAAAGCCTTCCGTTTTCTAGCAACCTCTGGAGGGTAATCTCGATAGATACTGATCCTTTGTCCTTCAAATGTCAAATTCTTATTTCTCGCAGCTTTCCGCATAATCTCCTCCAGAACAAAATCATATTGTAGCTTTATGATCATTTTGTCTTGGGGGGCATTTATACTGGTCTGACGTCTGCTGACTCTATGAGCACGAGCTAATAAAGGCATTTCATCCAGAGATAAAACATTTGGAGTAGTTTAGCAGTGAATTCTCGAAGATCGTGCTTCTCGCGACCTTCAGGAATCCCTGCGATCCTCAGATTCTGTCTTCTCTGATAGCCTTCTAGCTGAGTACATTTCTCTGTTGTTTTAGTCAGCAAAGTCATTAGACGTTCATGTTTCTGTTAACAGCTTTGCTGTAGACACAGTACTTGCCTCCGCTATCTGTTCAAGGTTCTTCATGCCAGCCGCCTGTTGTTCCAGCACATTCTCAATAGGATTAATCTTATTTTGAAGTCTTTTTTAACCTTTTCAAGTTTTTTCTCCATCTTAACTTTCCATATCATTAAGCATTTCAATGAGTTCATTCTTCAAATCTTCCGATACTTTTTTTGACCTTTTTTTCAATTTTTAACATTGTTTCTTTTTGAAATTCATTCAGTTGATTTTTCATCTGATCCATCTGATTGTTCATTTGACATATTTCTTCCTTTATTTCTTCCTTTATACCTTTCATTTCTTCCTTTAATTCTAGCTTTAAAACAGCCATCTGTTGAGATATAAAAGTTTTCAAATCCTCACCTTCCGCTTTTGTGCCTGTTTTCTTGGAAACATCTTCCATGGAGCTGGTCCTACTCGAATCCGAGGCTTCACCTCGGCCTTCTGCCGGTTTCTGTCGGGTTGAACGAGTTTTACCCTTGTCGGTAGGGCTCCGTGTCGTCGACATAGTTAGTCGCGCGGCTGATGACGTCACTCGGCACAGTCGGTATAGAAACGGCAGGCAGTGTGTAACAGACAGTGTGTAACAGACAGCCGGTAAGTCTTTTAAAACCCCGTTTTTTTCCGATTTTTTACGGAGCTGGCTGGCGCTATCCTCTAGGGCTCCATAGCGCCACCGGAAGTCGGTAAGTTCTCATTTAACCTTACTATTATTTATCACTCAAGAAGTTGTGAACCTTTAGAGCTCTCTACCCCGGGGAGCAGTAGGTGCTCGCTCATTGACTTGGATAGTCAGTATGACTTTGCATGTTCAAAAGCATGTCTCACTAATCGATTGAGATTTTTGAAAAAGTGATAGCGTCTACATGGACGTTAGCAAAGCCTATGACAAGATGGTATGGTAGTCTAGTCTAGAAAGATAGATCAGGATCCAGATTGAGCTAGCCTATTGGATATAAAATTGACTTGGTGGAGGACGTCAGAGAGTGGATAGTGAAGATCTATCATTCAGATTACAGGACTGCAAACAATGACACACCACACCGATCAATGCTGGGTCCCACAGTGGTTTGTCTTGTACATTAACAATCATATGGTTAATAAGGTAGCAGGTTACACCAAAATTAATGATGTATTAGACAGTGAAGAAGTTATGTTAAGATTGCAACAGGTCCTAAATCAACTGAGAAAGTGAGCCAAAGAATGGCAGCTGGAATTTATCTGAGACAAGTGGAAAGTGTTGCACTATCATAAGTTAAACCAGGGCAAGACTTATAGATGGTAGCCCCTTGGGAGTGTAGAACAATAGATAATTAAGAGTACAGGTACATTGTTCCCTGAAAGTGGCGACAGATAGACAAATGGTGAAGAAGTAGATTAACATGCTTGTCTTCATTGGTCAGGACACTGAATACAAAAAGAGTTAGGATGTCATGTTTCAACTGTACAAGTCATTGTGCGCAGTTCAGGTAAAACCAGCTTTGGACAGGATGTAATTAGGTTTGAAAGTGTCCAGAAAAGATTCACAAGGACGTTACTGGAACTAGAGGGCTTGAATTATAAGGAGTGGCTTGATAAGCTGGGACATTTTGCTTGGATTGTAGAATGAATGATTGAATGAATGAATAAGTTTGTGAATAAATGAGTAACATAAAGCATTAAACATTAATAATAAAACATTATTGAGGAAACGTGAATTATATAAAATACTAGAGCAAAAGGAGGCTACAGATTTTTGGTTATTGAGTAGAGCTACTACTCATGGTAAAAAGCTGTTTTTATGTCTGGCTATGGCAGCTTTGACAGTCCAGAGTTGCCTTTAGAGGGAAGTAATTTAAAGTGTTTGAGACCAGGGTGAGAAGGGTCAGAGCCGATCTTACCCGCTCGCTTCCTGGCCCTTGCAGTGTACAGATCGTCAATGGAGGGGAGGTTAGACAATAGACAATAGATGCAGACGCAGGCCATTTGACCCTTCGAGCCAGCACTGCCATTCAATGGTGATTATGGCTAATCATCCACAATTCAGTACCCCATTCCTTGCCTTCTCCCCATATCCCCTGACTCCGCTATTTTTAAGAGCCCTATCCAGCTCCCTCTTGAAATCATCCAGAGAACCTTCCTC
Organism: Okamejei kenojei; assembly: GCA_035221665.1. Taxonomy (NCBI): domain Eukaryota; kingdom Metazoa; phylum Chordata; class Chondrichthyes; order Rajiformes; family Rajidae; genus Okamejei; species Okamejei kenojei. Next base: position 79,088,592 of record CM069136.1, on the reverse strand, counting down.
CACCGCTCTCTGAGGCAGAGAATTCCACAGACTCACCACTCTCTGTGAGAAAAAGTGTTTCCTCGTCTCCGTTCTAAATGGCTTACTCGTTATTCTTAAACTGTAGCCCCTGGTTCTGGACTCCCCCAACATCGGGAACATGTTTCCTACCTCTAGTGTGTCCAAGCCCTTAACAATCTTATATGTTTCAATGAGATATTCCTCTCATCCTTCTCACTCCAGACTGTATAAGCCCAGCTGCTCCTTTCTCTCAGCATATGAAAGTCCCGCCATCACGGGAATTAAACTTTGTAAA